>QLTV01004400.1:262788-300300 GCA_003457575.1 Thermophis baileyi
AGTGGGGGGGGGAGGAGGAGGAGGAGGAGGAGGAGGAGGAGGAGGATGAGGATGAGGATGAAGAAGAAGAAGAAGAAGAAGAAGAAGAAGAAGAAGAAGAAGAAGAAGAAGAAGAAGAAGAAGAAGAAGAAGAAGAAGAAGAAGAAGAAGAAGAAGAAGAAGAAGAAGAAGAAGAAGAAGAAGAAGAAGAAACATTATAGTGAACCATAGGACCAATAGGGTGAGAGGCTGAGGGCAAACACTGAAAACTGAAGAGGATAATTTATGAGCTTTCCATATAATGAAAAAAAAACCCACATTCAGAGTAAATTACAAAAGAAAACATAGTATACTAAGAAGATTCAAAAGATGGTGATTGTCTATTATAAATACTTTATTCTTTGCTACAAATCTTTTTTTTTAAAGAGTAAAGTGTCAAATTATATTACCAATAAAAATTTGATGTCCTCATGCATAGCTTGATAGATGGAGAAAAGGCTGAGGTTGCACACTTATTTTCATAATGTGCACAGAGAAATGAGAACATTGGAATTTAGCACAAGAAAGAAATGTAAATCAAGAACTGGCACAATTTCCTGGCCAAATGTTTTACTTATTTCTAGAAGACAAAAATGTTCCTGAAGCAAAATGGTTCTGTTTCAAAGTTCTTGGACTTCTATCAGCTTCCTGTAAGATTTTCAAGAGAGACTGAGGGAAGAACTAGGTCCTATTGTTTTCCCAATGTTAGTTTCGAGGAGGAGGAGGCTGTCCCTTGATAACCCTCAATACATTAATTCTGTATTACTCTATTAGCTTTCAGGACTGACTAGGAGAAGAGTCCTAGAGTTGCTTTATTGGTGAGATAGGCGGCATATATTGAATGAATGAATGAATGAATGAATGAATGAATGAATGAATGAATTAATTAATTAATTAATTAATTAATGGAGGGATGGAGGGATGGAGGGATGAATATTGAATTTATATGGTGATCAAAGCCACATTCAATCTTGTTGCACACTAGAAAATGAGGCAACAAATGTTTGATGGATTTATATTTAAAAACCTTGGTTCAATATGTATTATGTAGATAACAAGAATGTAACTAGAAAATTAGATTGTGCCATATGCATCATGTTCAATGTTCACAAACAGCAAGGAGACTAGTCGGTATGCATATGTTTGCCCATATATTTGTATTCAATGCAAATATGTGTTCTCCAGCTAGTCGCTGGTGAATATCATTTGAAAGAGCGTACAATATGTCTTTCTTGTCTTTGAGCACATCCAAATTTAGTACAAGTTCAGAAAAAGAATGCACTTTTATTTGAGACCCCTAACAAAGCAGGCTTTTCACTGATAATGCACTGATCCTCAAAATCATTCCTCTTTAGAAAGCTAAAAAGTAGAGAATGATTAGTGTAGCGTAGCTGCCCCCAAACTTTTGGGCACCAGGGACCAGTTCCGTGGAGAAAGATTTTTCTGCAGATGAGAGGGTGTGTGATTTTGCGTGCTGCCTGCATCCTGCAGATGGGGCTTCTCTTGTTTGTATGGCCCAGTTGCTGGCATGCCGCAGAACAGTGCCAGTCTACAGACTGGGGGTTGGGGACCCCTGGTGTAGCTCACTAGTCTCAAATTATAATATAAGGTACCATATCAGGGACATCGTTTTTCACAATCTAAAATATTGAAAGATGGGAAGTCCCATCAGCAGTTTATATGTTTGAGTTTAGTGACAACTTGCATGTACAGAATTATAGTGGGAGTACTGTTCCTATTGCATCTGTTACATGAAATGCAATATATACCATTTTATCTAAGGCTAAACATTTTTATTTCCAGGCATACTTATGTGGCATTTGAACGCAAGTGAGGACTTGAGCAAAGGCAATGGGATCCCTGGTAGCAGAGATGTCCTCAGAGATTTTGAGAAAAATGTCATTTTGCACTTAGAGTTATGGTAGAAAAACATGAGCACTAACTATTTTAAACCTTATAAATAATTAGATCCCATTAAAATGCATAACTGTCTGTGTTAGATTATGTGGAACTTCCACATTTGTTAGAGGGAACCCTCTACAACGGACACATTTTTTTCATTCAGTTAGCAACTAGCCAATACACATTTTAAAATACATAAGGAGCCACATAGCAGATTTGAACCATGGTGGGAAAAGATGCTTCAGTGAAATTGTGAAACAATAGGAATGGGGATTATGTGCTTCTGCTATTTGAAAAGGAAAGAATTATATTAACTTTTGGGGAGGCTAGTTAAAGTTCTCTACTCACCTTCTGGTTTCTAAACTGGACCAAAGCCTGAGATACTTCTGTTTCCATTTTAAAACATGGAATTTGCTAATTGCATGCATGGTGTCACATTTATCTTACAGATGCAACTCTCAAATGCCCTCCAAACTTTTGGATCAATATTTAGTATTGGTCCAGAGCAGGTGTTGCTTAGTGTATTACAAGTTTAAAAAGCAACCAGCCATGATACCCTTTGAACTTCAGAAGTACTAAGAGTACAGAATCTCTTCTACTATAAAGTGATTCTTCCTTTTATAACTGCAAAGGCTCAAAGAGTTTAGAAATGTAATGAAAAATTCATTTTTAGATGTTTGAATGAAACAGAAAGAAAGCAGCTTTATTTTGTGTCATTGCATTATTCGCAGATGATAACTACAGGAGAAATAATTAGTTGAGCAAACAACCCCAACACAGCTGTCAAATATAACTTATTCATCCTTAGTATTCTTAAAGAAGAGGGACCTAGTGAAGAAATTCAAATTATAAAAGAAAGGCATGTTTATCAAATTCTGTAATTGGCTTTTCTATAAATTTAGAAATCATTTTTATTTTCAAAATGCAAAGAAGTACTCTCAATTACTGGGTTAAAATAAATCTTATTTTTCTGTTATAATAATAATTGCCTAATTATCCAGGATTCTAGATATATTAATAAAACTGGCACAGAGGAAAATTCGCATTCCTTTCTTGCTATTGTTGGAGGCATAAGTCACAAAAATAGAAGACGCACAAGGAAGGGGTTGGACAGTATGTTGGATAAAGCCTGAATGTAGATTAAGCCTGCAAAGTTTATATCCCATTAACATAAATACTGTACATATTACAAATCATGTATTATAACTAATTGTCAGGGAACCAACAATATTGTTACCCCTAGAGCAGGGGTGGGTTCTAACTTACCTTGTTGCCGGTTTGCTTCCTCACATGCCGCGTGGGCGCGCGCCTTGCATGCTGTGCAGGTGTGCCGTGCGCACATGCACAGTGCTAAAAACCAAGCTTCTGCGCATGCGCAGAAGCAAAAAACAAGATGGTGGTGCCTATGACGCCGCTGAGAGAGCTAGTTCGGGGGCATGTCCAGCTGGCCATCGCTGCCGGTTTGGTGAGCGGGGGGGAATTCCCACTACGGGTTCTATAGAGCCGGTCCGAACCAGCAGGAACCCACCTCTGCCCTAGAGATAGCAGAAAAGAAAAACCATCTATCTGTCTGTCACCAACACCTAACAGGCCATAGGATATGTTTGGTGGATAAAAGCTATGCACTTTTCTATATACACAATCATATTATCTAATTATGTTGCATTAGATTATTGCCAATTAGGAATTGCTAGCTTGCTGTTGTTTTGGTTTGTTTTCTTGTGCAACATAGACCAGGGCCAATTCCAGGAAAAAAGTGCATTTATAAGTGAACATTTCTGTACTATGGAATATTTCCATAGTACAAAAGTTACATTTATTTTCTATCTGATCACAACACACTTATATCAGAAGCATCAAGGTGCTTCGGGGATGAAAGGATTCACCAGTGACATCACTGTTGCCTGGAGAACACTCTTTTCATGTCCCTGGGAGCAGCTGGACCAAAGGACTGGAGTTCACCCCATCCCATGGCAGCACACAGGTCTTGAACGCAGGCTTGCTAACCTCCAACCCACTGTCCTAACCATGTGAGCCGCCGTGCTCCTTTCTATCTGCTAATGAATTGTTTAAGATTATCTAGAATTCTTAACATGTTATATTCCTTCCTTGCCAATTCAAAGTATCTATAATAGGTACTCTCCATAATCCATAGAGAGATTACGAGGAACCCCTTTCCTATAAAATAATGTGAAGTTATTAAAATTTTAAATTGGATGGATAATCAAAAAATAATTCAGTAACACATCTGAAAGTAGATTCAGGGTACTATAATTCTGCAGCTATTTTGTTCATTATCTTCTCAGTTTTCTTTTCTTTTAATCCATCAATCCAATGAAGTTTTACTAAAATTCATGATCATAGTGATCATCATATTAAATATAGTCCTGCCCATTGGGACAAAAATTAAAAAAAAAAAGCTAGATGTAACCATACATGATGGAGTAAACTAATACAATGGAAATGGAACACAAATGTTTCCAAAAGTCCAGCTTTCTAGTACAAAAGACACCCAAGACTGATCTGAGCTGTTTTGATTCTCTGACAATCAATTCCTTGCATTCACTTTCTTACTGTTCTTCCCTGGTGTATAGTAGCTGTCAAAGTAAGAAAATGTGAAACTGACCAGTGTTAATTAGAAATAGATCAGTTATTAACAAAGCACCAGGCAGTTTGGTTTTGGGAGATTGTTGTCAATTTTGGAGAGAACAGTTCCTGTGAAGTGGAAATTTTCCATCCATGAAAACAACAGGGCTATGTGACATTATTTTATCACCAAGAGCTCCATCTTGTGACATTTAGTAACACTCATGGTTTATAAATATATATATGTGTGGTTTTGTGTGTGTGTGTGTGTGTGTGTGTGTGTGTGTGTGTGTGTGTGTGTTATATTTTTACATAAATAAAGGGAGACTAGTATAGATCTATTTCAAGCTATTTAGCTCTCATCAGCTAGCCACACCCTTATGCTTCCTCCCATATTTGGGTATACCAGGTGATTTAACAGAGAAAAAAAAAAACATATATATATACACATACACACAAACATACTGTATATGGTAGATTCTTTCCCATGGCTCAGTTACATCTCCTCCTGTCTGTGAGCCAGTATAGCAATAGAATAGCAAGCACTTAGATTTATATACCACTCCAGAGTGCTTTACTGCACTCTCTGAGTAGTTTACAAATATCAGCATATTGCTCTCAACAATCTGGGTCCTCAATTTACTGACCTCAAAAGGTTGGAAGGCCGAAGTCAACCTCGAGCTGGTCAGGATTGAATTCCTGGCTATGGGCAGAGTTAGCCTACAATACTGAATTCTAAGTATGCTAAACTGGCATAGACTTTGCTGCCTGCACTGCCAAAGATTGAAATGAGGATGTTTTGCACTCATCCAATGTGCTTTTCCACTTGGTGATGTATCATTGTTAAGGAGAACGTTCCCCAACCTTTCTGGGTTGGTGGCCCGGATTGGGGGGGGGGACAGGCACCTTTATGCAGACATGCACATGCACAAATGGGGCTGCGAGCACATGCATGATGCAGACAGAGCTGCAAATATGCATGCAATGCTCGCCATGATGCTACCGCAAGTGTGGTGTGTGTGCGTGTGCACACACACATAAATACTGTCCAGCTACTCTCGCGGGTCGGTGGTCCACAGGTTGGGGACCCCTGTTCTACAAGGCAGCTTAAAATGCACTATAGTGACTTTCATAGACTTCTGCCAATGATAGGCAGCTTCTTATCGTTCTGTGCTATAGTCAGAAACTTGCAGTCAGAAGAAGCTCCTGAGCAGCATTTTATCTATATCCTGCTATTGAGGTTTTGCCAAAGGCAACAATCCATAGTGAATTTAGACATCCCTGCCCCAACAAACTTTTCTCAGACAAGATAAAAGGCAACAGATTTCTCAGCTGACCGAATTTTGGTAGTGCTTGAAGTAGATGTTAATATCCCCACCCTATTGTACAATAGTCTAATGCATGTCTACTCAACGGTAAGCCCCCTGGTGACTTATTTCTGGTAGGTGTGTCTAAGTTCGGTCTGTTAGAAGGTTCAGCTAATGTTCTTTTTTTGACCATCAAAAGTTTTTGCTTGCCAGTGAATTTATGTGGCTATCTTTAAAATCCTTTTTACATGAAATTCTTGTGCAATATTTAGGTAACTTAGTTTGTAGAACCTGTCTGCACAAATTTATCTGCCATTAAGCAAAAAACAAAACAAAAAAAAACATTTTGGATATAAGACTTATTTATTTATAAAATGTATAGACAGCCCATCTAACCTCAAGGTAACCCATTATCCCTAGCGCTATCTGCAAGAAAGAAATAAGAGCCATATTTTCAATATTTAAGACTTTCCATAATTCTAATACTTCAGTTCTCTCAAGTTGTGAACAAAACCACAGCAGGACAGTGTTGGCTAAATGAAAACATATGTACTTATTAGACTAGTCTTAAAGGAGTAGAACCTTAAAAAAATAATCTGCTGTTTGAACAACAGAAACCTTTTCTGGGGTCTAAGATAACTCAAAAATATTAAAATATAATACAGAATACATCCATATCTGTCTAAGACTTTCCCTATCATGGAGCTGATATTAAGACAATAGCCTCAGCAGCAGTTCCTTTCTGGTCTTGTAAAATATCTTTTTGCTATTTCCAAAAAGGGAAAAAAATATTTTCACATATTGACCGGATGGCATCTCCTCCAAACTTGTCATAGTTGATGCTAGTTGCAACAGACATAGAACTGAAAGCTAGCTGTCTTATTTTGCTGTTCAGGCTCAAATGACAGTGTCATTTTCTGTATGCTGCGTTATTAACAGAAATTAAAGATAACAATCTGTGACAAACATACAGTAAGGCTATTAACTGCATGAACTCCACAACTACAGAATAGATAGCCATGTTGGGGACAAAATATAGTCATTGACTAAGGAGCCTGAAGTTATCCTCAGAAACAAATCAAAATAAAAGCTACGAAGTGGAAAACGCAATGCCGATGTCCCATTAGAGCTGTCAAATCAATATAAGAAATGAAAAGGCTCACTGCCTCATTCCACCGAAAGAGACTTAATGCTGACTTGTGAAGATTGATCAGTTATATAATGGAGATTTTCCACTCCTTTTTTACTTGATTTCAAAAAGAAAAAAAAGCAGGGCAGAAGAAAAGAAAAAGATTCTGAAACTGTATGCAGTGCAGGCAATCAAAATTACCACTTTCATCCCTGATGCAATTCTGATTCTAGTGTGTCACAATTAGCTCAAACCAGTAGATGTGAGCAACATGTTGTTTGCGACTGTCATTCCTCCCATGCTATCAGATCAGCCCTGATCTCATTTGAAGTGAGCATTCCGGGTTTTCAAACACAGCATGATTAAACGTGAGTTTGTGATTCAAGACTCAGTGAATCTCAATTTATTTTCATTCACTTTGACAGTTCAGATTTGATTTGTTTAAAAAGGACATCTTTATAGGCAATGAGGCTATAAGCTTCAAAATTCACCTTGTGGAGTGGGACGACTCTGCTGGGTTTTCTGGGAGGCTTGGGAAGTAGTACAGCTGGATGGCATTTGACCTCTTAAACTCTTCTGGAACTGAGCTTGTCTGACATTGGTTGTCAGGACTATGGCTTGCCAGGAGAATTTTGTACTGGTTAGCAGATGGCAATTAATTTTCCCAAGGAGCCACATAAGAAACTGGGATTGGTTGTGGAGAGCTGAATCAGTAGTGCTATGAAAGTATGCACACCAGTACATATGTAATTTTTTTGGGGGGGGGAAGCAATTGCCTAAATTGACCAAGATGGCACAGACTAGTGGGCTGGACAGGGACAGCTAAAGGGCCAGATGTGGCCTGAGGGTCATAAAATGCCCAGGTCTGGGTTAGCAGAATGAAGAACAGCAAAATGACATAGTGAAATACAATGCTACAGGGATAACTAAGCCAGAGAAAGAGGCTAGTACGAAACAAATGTCATTTATACCCCTCTTCCTCCATAATAAAATAAAAGTTTAGTCCAGTGAAAGTAAACGTTAGCCAATCAACTGTTTATTTACTGTGAAACCTGCCCCACTCATGGAGAATTTAAAAATAAGGGCAGCCTAAAATTCACCTATAGAGACTGAGAACACAATTATCTCTCTGTTGGATTGGCAAGACGAGCATAGAAGAATAATATTCTGTTGCTACAAAGGATTACAAAGTTAGGGATTATAAATGGCTTGGTTAGAGAAGTTGAGAGTAGAGAATCTAAACAAAAGGTCCCAACAAAGTTACATTTGACATGCTAAGAGTTCTGACAGGTTAAAAAAAAATAATTAAGTTAAATTCAGCTGGTAGCATATCAGAGATCAGGTCCACCAGAGAGCCATTCACACCAGTCGTTTTCCTCCTCAGCATTCTGTACAAATGGGATTGAAATTGTGCCAGTGTATTTTGTCTATAAAACTCCAAAAGCAGCAAAATAGACATCAAATCTTCAACTTGCTTCCAAAGCTCCAAAGCATTTTTAAATCCCCCAACCTGACATTTTGCTTTGAAGCATGTTCACTTTTCATGTCACACAAATTGTTTGATGTACCAATGTTTTCACAGAGTCCTATTGTGCATCATCCTTGCATCAAAAGTGACAAAGCCTTGAGGAGACTCAAGTGGGTCCAAGCGTTTTTCTCCTTCTTTGTCCTAAGTAGATTTTGGTTTAAAGTTAAAAATGCATTGTCACTAACTTTTTCCTCAGGAAAGAAGAACAGAATTTGCTCTCCTTCCTCTAGTGTAATTACTTTTTTTTTTTTTTTTAAAAAAATATCTAAGCTTTTGTGAAGTACAGTTCATTTCATCAGTTGCACCGGGTAACTGTAGAATATAAATTGTAATGGGGGAATAAAGGAAGAGAAGACAGGGTGGCTGTGCAAGTGGAGGACAGATTACAAGTATTTTATCAATTAACAGATATAATGTATTAAAACCCCATTCTGTTTATTAAGACTTTCTGAGGTAGCCTGCAAAACCTTTCAGTGTATGTGAGTTCCACAATCTATCACTTGATTGTACTGGTGACATTTCTTTGTTCCAGAGTAGCTACTTTAAAACTTTGGAGTATCTTCAGAATCAGAATCTTCAGAATAGAATCTTCTATTACTTTTTTTTTATTTGTGTCCTCATGTCAGACCTACTCTTTTCCTTAATTATACTCAGAGAAGACAGAATTTTGGTATATAAAATATCCATGCCCTAGATCGGCAGTCCCAAACCTTCCCGGCTTCGTGGACCAGCAGTGGTGGTGATGGGGATGGTTTTGAACCTGCACCTGCTGCTTGTGTGGCTCAGTTCCCAATGGGTCACAGACCAGGCTTTGGGGATCCCTGCCCTAGATTACAGTACAGCCTCCATTATCTGCCTTCTTTTCACCCTACTCCTCTTCAACACAATAAAGGATTTTCTATGTTATCTTCTATGTCAGGGGTGTCAAACTCGATTTCATTGAGGATCGCATCAGGATTGTGTTTGACCTTGGGGGGCTGGGGGGGCATGGCCAGGGTGGGCATGGCCAGCTTGACATCACTTGTGTCATCACTCCTGCAGCCCTCTGCGTGCGGCCCCCCGAGCTCTTCTTTTTTTTCTGGCAGAGGACTTCAGGAGGCCGTCGTGGCCGAAAACAGAGCCTGGGAGGGCCGCACACTCCAGAAGCACTGCAGGCCAGTCCTTCACTGTTTCCAGGCTGGCCCCGTGGGCCAGATCTAAGCACACCGTGGGCCAGATCTGGCCCACGGGCCTTGACACCCCTGTTCTACGTTATCTTCTTAGAAGATGTCCTGGTTCACTTTTTTGTGACTTCAGCAATGCTGTTCAAGACATACTATTTTCCACTAACTTCCAGATGTCAGGATACTTATTTTCTTACAGGCTGTTTTTATCTTCCTTGGCAGTCCTCTGGTGACTGATTCCAAATCTCCTGTTGGACTTTCTTTTCAGTTAGTACTTATTTCTAACATTTTATCTCCCTTCCAAATCATTGCTGGCAGCAAAATGTTGGAATCAGTTCATTACATACTTGCAACATGGCCATTTCATTGTCACTTTCTGTCCTCTAACCATCCAGTATCCAATTAATACTCTTTTCTTCCTTCAGATGACATGATTTAAAGGGGGGAAAGCTTGTTTTTTGCTTATCCTCCTGAAGGTGTAAACAAAACACCTTCAAGGGGTATTTGCAAAACAACTCCAATGGGGATTTCTCTCCTTAGCCCTTTCTTTTCATACTGACAGCTGTTCTGGATAATATTACTGATTTTCTGCTGAAGCTGTGTTTCATTTAGGATTTAGAAAACAGGTATTTACTCATACACAAACATAAAAACCCTATAAATATGAATCAGAATGAAAATCTGTAGAAGCACCAATAACAAAGGGAAAAAAGGAAGGAGACCTTTAGTACATTTAAAAGACAAAAAGTAAAATGCATTTCCTCCATTGGAGTCTTAGGCTGAATCCCTTACTTACAATAGTATCTGCCCATTCTCAAAAATTGTAGTATCTAGAATTATATCTAAAGCAGGGGGAAAAGAAATCTCACTTAAATCCTCCTGGAGCAAAACTTAAACAGATAAGTAAATAAAATATGTTTCATTTAATTTAGTTTAATTATAACTGTTTACTGAACATTCATGTTAACCAAAATCACTTGTCAGAGACAGCTGCCACTAGTAAATCATAATTTACTAGTAAAGCAGTTATATGATGCACAATCTTCTTTGAATGTTGAGTTTCCTGGCTAGGCTTTCATATATGGATGGGTGATAAGTAGTTATTATTATTATTGTTATAATAATAACCTGCAAGCTGCCCAGAGTCACCTTGTAGGAAAGATGTGTGGCATAATAATAAAATAAAATACAATAAAATATCAAATAAAATAAATATTAGTCTTGTAATACATGATGGCCAGCAATGCCTTACTACTAAATTAAATGCAAAACAAGATCCACAATCACATTTTAAAGAAGCAAATTAACAATACTTCAGCAACAAATTTAAATAATAACAATTTTAAAGACTTTTTTGCTTTTTGAAATGAAACATTGAAGTCTGGGAGGCTTTTAGGGAAACTAATCAAAGGTTCTACTTCTGCGTAGTATTTGTGATTTTAAAAAGCAGGTATATTTGATACGATGGTTTAGAAGAGGCCTGGGAAAACTCTGGTGTAGGTTGGCATTCCCCCCCCTTCCCCCCCTCCTTTAAACTGTTTTTTGTTTTGCTTCCAGATTGCATAGGAAGCTTGAGCCTATAGTCTTGGACATCCTTCCTAAATGTTATGGCTAGATGCCTCATAAAGGCCATAAGCCCCAGCTTGTTCAAACCCCATTTAAGATATTGGGCTTTATATATGAAAGTCATACATTATCTCCACTATATATAATCAATATATACAGGTATCTGCAGGGGTTTAGATTTAAGGAGGAGAGAAATCACAGTATTACAGTGCTCCATCTCAGAACTATTGTAGATGGCTCAAAAGGATGACATTATCAATGAAAACAAAAGATGCTAAGACATCAATAAATATTGAGAAAATATCATATCTGTCTTACTCTCTGCTTGATGTTGAACTATTTACTAAGTATTCAGCTTAATCTCATCTTCTCATGATCTATTTTGATCATATCCAGTTCTTACTACTTTTAGCAATCAACCTTCACAATGAGTCCTTCTGGACTCATGTTTCCTGTTTGATGAGTAGATAGTAGGCATGGCTAGGGAGACTTTTGCACAAATCCATCCTGTGAGCCAATTGTGTCTTTTCCTGGACTGGGAAGCCTTGATCACAATTATCCATGCCTTAGTCACCTCCTGGTTCTATTATTGCAAAAGTACTTTATATGGGTCTTCCCTTGAAGACCACTTGAAAATTACAAGGGCTGCAGAATGCAATTGCAAACAAGGTATTGGGTGCCATCAGGCTCATCTGATGCTATTATTGTGAGAGCTGCACTGGCGGCTCCCAGTTTTTTTCTCAATGCAATTCAAGTTGGTAGTTGACATCTTTAAAGCCGTACATGACACAGGTTATATTCTCTCTTATCTGATCAATCCCTAGGCAGCATCTGCATGCCCCTCAAGGTCATTCTACATACAGTTTATGTTAAAACACCATGTATTTCTTCATGTTATTTGCAGACCCTACCCCTTTCCTGTAAATATAACACCAAGCATTTTCCTAAGCATTTTGTGTGACATGTACAGTACATACAAAAAGTTTTTCAATAACATTTTCTGGTGGTTAATATTTTACTATTATGCAGACGATTTGTATGGTCTATACAGAAAGGATGGCAAATACTCTGATTGGAAATTGACATTCTGTTATAGAATGAATTAGCAAGCATAATGCAGAACATCTGCCAATGAGAGGAACAAATCATAAAGCAGCCTCAGACAACAGGATAATTAAAAGCTGATTTATTAACAAAGGAGTAAATACTGTATGCTGAAAGATGAACCTGTTCTTCAGTAGTTTTAGAAGATTCATACTACAACAAAGAGAAATTGTGACGTTGGTTATACGCTAGCTTTGAATAGAAGATAAAATACGTGACTTTAAATTAACCAGGAGCATAAAAACTGTTTATTACCTCTTAAAGAATCTTGATATATAGCCATATCAAATTGGTTCATAATTATCTGATGTTTTCCTCTGCTGGGACAACCAGAAATATTACTGCAGCACATCATGGGATTCCCCCCCCCCCGCTCTAAAATAAATGATAATTTCTGTGTTATATTTAATTGTATAAACATTTATATCCCACTTTGTCTTACCCAAACAATCCTCATAACAATTACAAAACTAAGTAGCCAATACTACAGTCATAAAAGCTTCCGAATCATAAGTAGCAAAGCAAGCAAATAAGATCAATTACACTCTACCTCATCCCAAATGAAGACATAGAAGAAAGAAAAAAATCCTTAACGTAAGTTGAATGTTTTTCTTTAAAAAGAAAAAAGAAGACTTGGGTTTTTAGTTCCTGAACATCCTTGCCATGCCATCTGAAATTGTTCCAGCTTCTCTTATTGTGAGGTGATCGGAACTGCTGTAGTTAAGGGTCTAAGCTACATGAAAATAGTAAATAATTATATGAAAACTATTCTCCTGATGACTAGATGTGTCATGGCCCTATTCAGTGGTGGGATTCAATTTTTTTTACTACCAGTTCTGTGGGCGTGGCTTGGTGGGCATGGTGTGGCTTGGTGGGCGTGGCTTGGTGGGCGTGGCTTGGTGGGCATGGCAGGGGAAGGATACTGTAAAATCTCCATTCCCACCCCACTCCAGGGGAAGGATACTGCAAAATCCCCATTTCCTCCCGATCAGCTGGGACTCAGGAGGCAGAGAATAGATGGGGGTGGGGCCAGTCAGAGGTGGTATTTACCGGTTCTCCGAACTACTCAAAATTTCCGCTACTGGTTCTCCAGAACTGGTCAGAACCTGCTGAATCCCATCTCTGGGTTGGATCCTGATTCAGAGGGGAAGCAGAAATAATAACTGAGACCATGCAACATAGATGGCACATCTCCCCTGGAATGTCCAGGGAGTCCAGAAGCTCAGGATGATGTTGTCCCAAGCCCTTCCGGAATTGGGGGAAGTGGTCAACCAGACAGGGAGCCACCTGCCTTCAAGAATACAGGGGAGGATTGACTGCAGACATGCAGCAGCAACGAGAGACAATAGATCCCCTCTGATTATAAATAGCTGCCTCCCTCACCCGATCCATGGGTGCAAAGAGTGAAGCAGAGTAAAGTTCAGAGGAAGTCTGTGATGCTGCTTGCGAGAAGGCTGCCCCACCCCTCCTTACAAGGAACATCTGGCTCAGGATGATTTAACCAGAGGCCAAGGACTGTTGGGAATAACCATTTGTCTAGGCATGCACTCCCCTACTTTTGGAAACTTGACTCCTAGACTTCGACTCGTGTTTCAGCCTTTGCATACCTTGCATACCTTGCTTTGCGGACTCTGACTCTGGATTGTGGTTTATGGACCTTGTTTTGCAAACTCTGCACCTGGTTTGTTGACTTAAACTTTCTTCCTGTTTGGGGGCTTAATTCTGATGACTAATAGCTGGTGGGACTGGGTTACATTGACTGTGCATGGAGGGGAGTTTGTGGGGAAAGTGGAGTAGAGTTTTTACCAACACCATTGTAGGGCCATCTATCGTGATTTAGCAGTGCAATAAAAGACTTTATTAGTGCCTGCATCTGCCTATGTGATTTAGGTCAAAACAAGATGCTTAAAACTGGAGTCTGCAGTGGCCTAGACCATACACCAAGCCTGAAAAACCTGTAGTATAATAAAAGAGATATCAGGCCCAGTATCATCACTTTCCAATCTTTTAGGACTTGGACTGGATCAGAGAATGAAGGCCAAGGTCAAAACCAAGCCAATTACTCATCCATGAAGCCTCTACATTAATGAAAACAGTACATCAAATTTAAGTGGATTGAGATATGAAAGAATGTTAGGCTCTTGCCCTTAAGGATAAGAGGATATAGTGGTATATGAAAAAGAACTCTAAATGTCAAACCATAAAATTATTTCCAGAATGGAAGCATATTAGGTTTTTTTGCAGTAAAAATAATGAAGAAACATGTGTTACCTTAATGACTACCAAAGGGTCAAAAACATAATCTAGAACAGGGGTGTCAGACTCACAGCATCACAGTGGCATCACGTGACGTATCGGGACTTTTTTCCCCTTCGCTAAACCGGGCAGGGGTGGAGCCAGCACATGACAAATCCAGCCCGTGGGCCACAAGTTTGACACTCCTGATCTAGAAGGTGCATCTGTCCTACACATTGCTCTGTCCTACACATTGGCAATAAAAATCAGAACACCAAATACAAGTTGGACAGAAACGACCTTGTAGACGACCCCCACTCTATCAAGGACCTAGGAGTACTCATCTCAAACGATCTAAGCCCCAGAGCTCACTGTAACAGCATTGCCAAAAAGGCATTAAGAATTGTTAACCTAATTTTGTGAAACTTCTTCTCCAGTAACATTGTATTGCTAACTAGGGCATACAAAATCTTTGCCACACCAATTCTCGAATACAGCTCATCTGCCTGGAATCCACACTGTACATCGTACATTAATACGATTGAGCGGGTCCAGAGATATTTCACAAGAAGAGTACTCCACTCCTCTACTCACTGTGATAAAAATATTCCAATAGAAAAAAGGAACACAGACAAACCACAAACAATAAATCTTACTTTGAGATGCAGAGGTTTATTTTCATGAGCAATTGAGAACATGAGCAAAGCCGTCACATAATAATACAACATACATCAACAACCCATTGCATCATCCAGAGACGATAGCTAGGTCCTGCAAGGAACAGCTACAATCGGTGGCCCTGATTTGGGACCTGTCCCCATCTTTTATATTCTTTTTCTTACGGTCCTCAGCAGATACATATTTTTCTCTTTTATTACTTCATTTCCTTCACACTGACTGTAAACTCAGTACCCAGACTGTCACTTCAGCATATACTTGCGTGTACATGTGAAAACCTATTCTCCGCTACTTTCAGTTCCCTTATATTTTTAATATGTCTTAGTTCCTTAATTAAAAATAGCTTCCAAAAGTATCTACTTGGCAATACATATTATAAATTTGTAGTTGCATAGCAGATTACAAATAATGCTTTATTCTTGTGCAATCATTCCCATACAGAATTGCTAATGCATAGCAATTCTGTTCAGGCCCATTATTTCCTTCCGATCTGATGTTCAGATGGGGGGGGGACCCTGACTTTCCTCAGTAGGTATCTTCAGTGTAACTCATGACTTGCTGAATCTTGCTCAGGTGGTCTTTTCACATCACAATAGAATCCCTTATGCCACCAGGCTTGAAATTTTGGGCTTGGACAATCTGGAACTGCGCCACTTGCGGTCTGATCTAAGCATAGTACACAAAATTGTCTGCTACAACATCTTACCTGTCAACAACTTCTTCAGTTTCAACCACAATAATACACGGGCAAACAATCGATACAAACTCAAGGTAAACCGCTCCAAGCTTGATTGCAGAAAATACGACTTCAGCAACAGAGTGGTCAATGCCTGGAATGCTCTACCCGACTCCGTTGTTACATCCTCAAACCCTCACAGCTTCAATCTTAAACTGTCTACCGTGGACCTCACCCCATTCCTAAGAGGTCCGTAAAAGGGGCATGCAGAAGCGCACCAACGTGCCTACCGTCCCTGTCCTACTGTCCCCATTTATTTGTACTCATTTCCTTCGTTCATGTCCATGTTCATCTTTATACCTGCTATCTTGTACATGTTTGACAAACTAATAAATAAAATAATAAGTATCAATAATTATGCTTCCATTGAATAGCAGCCTGTAGTTACTTAAAACAGCTACTCAACATAGAACAGATAATAATAGTGAAAGACAGAGTATGATCTATTGATACAGGAATACAGGAATCATTAGGAACCAAAAGCTGATGCAAACTTCAGTGTTGACTTTATCCATACTTTTATTGATTACACTATTACAAGATTTAATAATATCACTCATGTCAGGAGATTGTACATTTACTCATCCAAATGTAGAATATGCTATCACCTGTCAACAATAACCCCTATATTTTATATTTCTCAAATAAATAAATGACTTCAAAACTGGCTTCAGAAATGGTGATCTTAAAAACAATAATAAACAGTGAGATGTGTTTCAGTTCTTGAGGACTTTCTAGCAATGACCTCAAGGTAATAACAAAAGGAAATATAAAGACCAATTATGACATACAACAGCAGAATTAAAACTCTTACAAATATATAACTTCACACATTAGGGATTAAACAAAGATAAAGGTTTCTTTTCATACTGCATAGATTACTTAGCTATTGACTGCAAGAATGTGAGACTTTCCTCAGTAGGTACCTTCAGTGTAACTCATGACTTGCTGAATCTTGCTCAGTTAGTGATATATAGCTTTACCGTGCATTTGCTGCCCTATTTTTAAAATACATTGTATGTATCCCATTCAAGAAATCTAAAATGGGAGATCTAAGCTGGTTATTCATATAAATATACTTTTTCTCAAAAGGTAAGACAAGCAAAATAAAGTTTATACACTTTGGCTCTGTGGAGATTAAGCAGAAATTGCTGGTTATCTTCCATAACTCAGAGGAACAGTACAAATCTCTTTAATCTCTGGGCTGAGAACAAGATAAGATCAGTGTTGTGTGATCAAAGGTGAACTTTAGAATTGTCAGTGCATTGAAGCTAAAGAAAGAACTTATCCAGGTTCCATCAATTACTACTGACCTCACCATTTATCCTCCCTCTCTCTTCCTCCTCCCCAATTATTCTTCCCCACCCACCCAACAAGAGCTGAGTTCATATATAGTAGGACTATGGTCTTCTGCAAAAGATTGTAGTATAATAATTGTGTTAGTTTTTAAGGTGCCACAAGACAAATTGGCCTCAAATATAATTACAGGTTGGTTCTTGGTTGCTTACTACTTTGCTTTAGATCATGTCCTGTTTGATCCTTCTGGCACAGAATTATTAGTGAATCTCGACAATGCTGCAGTATTCCTAAAGAAAATGGGGAAAGTATCTCACCTTCACTTATAGTCTTTGAGGGCCATCCATCAATGTCCACAGAGGTTAACTTTAACTTAACATTGTGGCCCTTATATATAATGGATACATTGACCAAGATGGTACAAAGTATACTTGTGCGCTCCTTTCGCTTTCTGTTTCTTTAGGGACTGATCCTGGCATGTTCCTCAGACCTTCCTTCTAATTTGCCATCTATTAAGTTCTGTTCTTGCAATCAGTAAGAGGCTTGAATTTGAAGAACTATGATTGGGTTGAATTATCATCCTCCAGCACACTGATGATGTTTGACTTCTACTCCCCCTTTTCCTTCCAGATTCAGAGCTGCCTGAGCAATTGTAAGCCATGTAAACCAGACTCCTGCATGTCTCAATACAAAACAAAACTGTATATAGTTGAATTGTATCAGTAAGACTGTGGGAGAGCATATTGATCAAGGCACTGTTAGATATATCTTGAATATATGCATCTGCATCTGCTGCTGGTTATTCACCACTAAAGTTAAAAGATCAGCTATTTGCTATTTAAGTATCTGTGACTCAAGAAATGATTCTTCATCTATTGTGCCAGCAGCCAGTTTCTCTCTGCTCTTTGTCTTTAATTGTGCAGCATCACTTTGAAACCAGTCTCACTTTGCAATCTTGACTGGCCCTTGCAATATAACAAGGTGCTTGTAGTACTTCACAAAACAACTTTTCCTCATATATATGTAATCAATATGAAAACCATGATGCTGATTAAGATGCTCATTGATATTTCCATTTATTTTCATCTCCCCACATTTTATAAAGTGTGAGTATCACCTGCTTTAAACAAACCAGGGTAGACACATTCTGGGGATAAATAATTAATGAATAATTACTGCATACAGTGTCATGCCCTTCTTGGTCAATAGATATTGACTATTATTTCACTCTTATCACTTGTTTTTGTTTAAGATGTGCTAAAATTCTAGCCATTATAGCTGTCCAGCCCCTAACTAAAGATATACAGTATGTTGTTTTATTAATTATGTCAAATTATTAAAAAGACAGTTATGGAAAGTGATTAAACATTTAAGAGTGATAGATCTGTTTCAGGTATTTGAATCCCTTTTTCCCAGAATGAGAAATTGATCTTACCTAGATAACTCTGACACTGAACCATCCATATGCTCTTTGTTAATGATGTTTTAAAATAACCCCCTTTTCTCTCTTGGCCTCAGCAAGTTCATACAGCGGCTTTTCCCAAATAATCTTCTAGTTGTCTATAAGCCAGATGAGAGAGATGGAAAAACACTTGATAAAAGAAACCAAAGGAAAATGTGTTGAAGAAAGTTGTTTCCTGTTTTTTTTCCCCCTGTTCAATTGCAGACTGTATTTTCGACATAGTTTTTGAGCCTTGGTATTTAGGAATGAGGAAGGGGGATTTTGTTAAACTCAAGATACATTTAACTATACTGTCATCAACCTGACATAAAAATAAGTGAATCAGAGACTCACCATCCCAAGCAGATTTAAATTGGCTTAAAGTGACTTTATACCTTCAATGCAGACATACAGTAATTGGGTAATTTTTAATTGCACTTATTTTGGATTGGTTGGTTTGGATTTTTTTTCCCTTACCTGTGAACTGCTTTTTTTTTTTTTAAATTTGAAGGAAATGTATATACTCTCAAGTTAGAAGCAGTTTGTTCAGCTCTGCACTGTGCTGGGGAGGCATCTGTTTATATGAGCATCATTGTGTTATGTTTTTAGGTAAACTCATTTAGTTTTGTATCTAGTGGCTTCTTTTTTTAAAAAAAAAAAGATGGCTTGTTTAAAGTCCATTTTCCCTCTCCTTTCTCCCTCAAGCTTTTCAATTTGGCCTGTGAATTTTATAACTTGAGCTCGCATGCAAATTTCATAGAGCGTTTCACAACCGTTAGTAAAATAAATCAGATTTTGAAAGCTTCCACCTAAAACCTGAGGTGGAATTTCTGATCCTTTTCTTTAACTGTTTTGTATTCCACAGAGTGAGGGCGTTATTTAAACATAAAAGATGTCAAATTAATATTTTAAAAAGGCACTCAAGTAAGCTGGAAGGACTATTTGGAGATTACATTTGAAACCTAAGCACTATAGGCATTTTCTGCCATTGTTCTTTCTAACAAAAGGAAATATTCACATTCTGATAATAAACTGACCACCTGTTGTGACGAACGTTTGCCCCAGCTGACTTGATTGTATTTTGAAAACTTTCTTAGGCACAGCTGTGATGTGGTGGAAATACCTGCCAAGAAAAGAAAGAAAAGAAATAATATTTTTATGGCCAGAAATAACCTTTTGTACCTGTCAAAAGTATAAAGAGAGGCAATTGTTTTGAGGTGTGGCAAAAACTCTGCATAAGTTTGTGTTCTTGCCATCTGGCTTCCTTTAAAGTTTAATTTATTGACCTTGCCATAGCTTCAGAATTTAGGGTCTGAGTCATGCAATTACTCCTCCCTGTTGAAGTTACCATGTAACTTCTGTTTCTCCATTACCACCACCTCTTCAACAGTCTAAGCTCCATGGGTCCTCATTTCAAACAATGCTTCTCCCATAGGATTTCTTCACTTGAGGAAACATGAATGGGTGAGGAGCCACACAATGATGGACAGATGTGTAGTAAGAAAACAAAAACCTTTCAACAGTCAGTGGGTCTGAAGAGCTATCTAGAAAGGTAACTGATATTATTACTTCCATCAAGAATGCAAATGATTAACTTTCCAATTACTAATATTTGAAGGTCCAACTTGCAAATTGTGCCTAACATAGGAATTAAAACCAATACAAAATCAGGCAAAACAAAAACAAAGGATATAGTGCAATTGAGGTCTACCCAGAAGCATTCAGTATCTCCCATTACAGAGACAGTACAGAAGGATAATATAACAGATGAAGGGCCAGGACAGACACAGCTTCCTTATCTTTATTTCACCAAAAATTATCTACAAGTACTATCAATTCCATCTCAGTACTATATTCTAGTCTGAAACCCAACTAAAAAGGATTCAGATAATCTGTATCTTCCAGTACTCTCTGAAGCTGCCAACTAACCATGTTTTCAATAACATTTCTTTTAAAAAAGAGGTTGACATGGAAAATTGTCCTATATCAGGGGTGTCAAACTTGCAGCCCGCGGGCCAGGTACATCACATGCTGGCCACGCCCACCCCATTTTAGCAAAGGGGGAAAAGTTGCGATACATCATGTGATGACGTGTCATTGCGAGTTTGACACCCCTGTCCTATATCATTGAATCCAGTGATGGTTTCTTGAGACTTTTTCTTTAAAAGTCAGTGGAACCACCTGTTCTTCAAGGATGTATTCATCATCACCTGGACTTTTGGAAACAACACACATTGACAAGTGCTTACAACTTAAAAGACACTGTCCAGTTCATCAATACTAAGAAAACTGAATTCTTTCCAGATAACCAAGCAAATCTGACCCTCAAGCAACTCTGTAGGGCTTACTCAACCAGAGTCCAACTCAAAGCAGATCCAAGTGACTTTATCTAACAAATGACTATTTTTCACAATAGCTCTCCTTCCCTAGGAGAGACTGAGTTACACTTAACAGGGCTAGATGAAGTAAAAGAAGAAAAATGCCTATATTTTCAACTTTTATCACCATGAAGTAAACTTAATAATGGATCTCCATATGCTGCAATAGACCAAGTAAGTCCATAAGCATGAAACCTCTTAATTTTCATGTTTTATACCTCTGCCTCCTGCTTTAGAGCAGTATGTTTATCATTCTTGCTATCACCATTTATCTTACTCAAGACACCTCACCTGGCCTAACTGCATTGTGTATGAGAGAAAACATGTGTTGCCTTACTGACTTATTGAAAGGTCAAAATCTTACTTACCCTCACAAGGATTTTATTGGTATAAATAGCCAGTTGTGTAGCATAGAGAGCATGATGGTTTCCTCCCCTGCTTCTCCTGCTGTGGAGATAAACCAATCTCACAAGTGTTGAACAACATCAACTTATATTAGGAAAGAAAATCCAAACTCATTTTTAAAAATTATTTTCATACTCAAAATCCAAATAAGTAGCACTGGGGAAGATAAATGTTATTTGGCTAAAAATAGAAAATGCAAGAAAAAAGCAATGTTTCAGACAGACCACATGATATAAATCCAAGTAGGAATTTATCTTACAGAGTCCCAAGGTTGGGTTTTTTTTGGGGGGGGGGGGAGGATATCTACTATTTGGCAACAATAGATTCTCAATACAAGCAAAATAAAAATACATTTAAAAAATGCTGAAAATATTAACTAATAATTTAGCAACATACTGTAAGGAGGTGAAATTGAAAGTTGGCAAAACCTACCTGATAATGAAAACAATCTAACAAAAGGGGCAGTACCAGGCTACTATAGACCAATTACCTGTTTATCAACAAGTTTCAAATTGCTAACTAGTGTGGTAGCTGATGCAGTCTGAAGAGCATCTAGTTGAAAACAAGCTCCTTCCACCTGAGCAGAAAGGAAAGCAGAAGAATAAAGGATCAGCCCCTAATTGATAAGATGATTTTGGAAAACTGCAATAGCACTTAGACTTATATACCACTTTACAGTGCTTTACAGCCCTCTCTAAGCAGTTTACAGAGTCAGCATATTGCCCCCAACAATTTGGGGCCTCCTTTTACCCACCATGGAAAGCTGAATCAACCTTGAGCCTGGTGAGATTTGAACTGCCAAATTGCAGGCAGCCGGCAGTCAGTAGAAGTAGCCTGCAGTACTGCACTCTAACCACTGTGCCACCAAGCTGAATAAAGGTTGGCTTGATGGGGAAAAAAGGCTTTCAACTCCCTGCCACATGATTGGAATATCAAGTGCCCAGAAATAACAGAAATAGTAGCTTTGTACAAAGATCAATAGCACAATGGAAGACACAGTTGCTGTTCAATGGTGATACATTGGGACAGGTTGAAGATAGATCACATGATAGATCACTTGGGTGCAATTCCAAAACATCTGGTGCACTGCGTGAACACCATTGGCATTGCTAAAATTACTAACAGTCAATTGCAAAAGGCAACTTTACTCCTGCAATTGATATCTTTAATATTATAAAGCAACAACATCTGCCTATCCAGGTCCTTGGGAAGTACCTGACAGGTAGACAAAAATGCCAAATCCAGTCTAAGCATGTGGTTGATTGTACAACCAACTATAACCATCATCATCCCTAAAACATCTGGAACACTGCTTGATCACTATTGGCATTGACAAAATCATTATCAGTCAATTGCAAAAGGCAACTTTACTTGGAACAGCTTACATCCTGCGATGATACCTTTAAAACCATCAAACATTCACAACTGTCTAACATACGTCCTTAGGAAGGACTTGATAGCTGGACACAAATGCCAAATGAAGTCTAAATAACTGTCTGATGATGTGAACAACCATAATAATAATTGATGCCTTTTTCATGGGGGAAAATAACTTCTAGAAAATGGAGGCCAGATTTTGGCATTATGTTAACCATAAAAATGCTGCACCTGTGGCATGAAGCAGGCCAAGTTATTCTAGTTTCTTTTCTTCCAGAACTTTTTTTTTATTTTTCCTCCGTCCAACTGTAACCTGCTATAAAAAAAGTGATCCCTCTACATAATAGAGCAAGTACAGTGAAGAGTTTTCAGTGTACAAATCTTTTGTTATTACAATGCAGACCATATTTGAAGTTCAAATCTATTTAATAAAAGCTAATAATGTTGTCCAAAGACACATAATGATGTTTTATCTCATGGTTTAGCACTTTCATATTGAGAATTGTCAATGACCCGCATAAGGACCGCAACTGACAAAATTATAAAGGACCTTCAGAGTCTCCAGTTACTGTTGGAGAGGGGGAAAAATGAGAATAAAAAGTGCAAGGCAGCAGACAATATGAAATGAGTCACCACCTGGGGGAGAAAACAATGACAATGGATTTGGAAAAGCAATATTAGAAAGCAGAAAGGATGAGAATGTTGGCTTAGCAAAAAGTGAAGGAATAAAAATCAAGTGCCAGTCTTATTTGTTTTTCACAGCCTTTTATTTAGACAGTCTCTTTCATTCCCCTTCAAATGATAAATATATTTTGGTGATGTTTTCATCAAACTAATTTCACTTTTTTCCCCCATATATAATTAGAGCAGCTGGAGAAGAATGGCTATACATCATCTTCAAAGTGGTACTTCAGCTGTCACAATGATACTCAGGAGGATGTTTGGATAATAAACATATCTGAATTATTAGTCCCACAGCAACAAAACAAACATATTTTGTAGCAAAGAAGGCCTAATCTAGATGAAATTAAGCACACTCATCTCTCAGCAATATTAGTGGGACTTAGCCATTCAGACAAGTGCTCAGACTATTTTGATTTCAATGAGTGTGGAATTTGCTCAATAGGATGCATATGCTGGCATCAATATTGCAGAAGTGTAAGGTGTCAAGAAAGAATACAACTGGTGATCCATCAGAACTAAAAAAAAAAATACACCTCAACTGCCATCTGATGAACTCTGGGTAGACTACAAAATTACATTTCAAAACTACTGCAATGAGAAAAGATACACATGCAGTATCAAAAACAGTTTCATCCCAATTTAGTGAGTGAAGAGATACAGAAAGTTTAATCAATTAATCAGAGGAACTTTCACTCATAGTGGAATGCCTGAAGGCAATATTTTTCCCCCCATTGGTTATAATACACTTCAGGTTGCTGGGTTAATACTTTATAGTGGGTAGTGGTGGTGGTGATTGGTTGCTTTGGTTGCTTTATTGTGAAAATGGTAGTTCACATTTATTATAGGAATAAATGTGAATAAGTTTAAAAAAAAAACCTAGATAACTTAGTGCAAACAGTAAGTAGAGCAGGGGTGAAATCCAGCAGGTTCTGACAGGAAATTTTGAGTAGTTCGGAGAACCGGCAAATACCACCTCTGGCTGGCCCCAGAGTGGGGTGGGAATGGAGATTTTGCAATATCCTTCCCCCAGGAGTGGGGAGGGAATGGGGATTTTGCAGTATCTTTCCCCTGCCATGTCCACCAAGCCACGCCCACCAAGCCATACCACGTCCACCAAGCCACGCCCACAGAACCGGTAGTAAAAAAAAATTGGATTTCACCACTGAAGTAGAGTGCCTGCTAATATTACATAGGAGCATCTTATATATTCTGAAAGCTGCTTCAGCATGGATGATGTCACTTTTTAATCACATAGCCATGTTGAAACAGAACGCCAACCACCAGGGCTGCAAAAATACAAGTTTATTTAAAATGAAGAGAGATTCTTCAGAGCTGAAACATACCTACCCAGAACTAATAAAGCATCATTGTGTGATTTCTTCATGAAAAGGAGGGAAAGAATCTGGGAAATATGAATATGTGTGATATTCATCTATTGCTGACTCCAAGAAATAAGATACTATTCCTTTTAGACACTTATGGAGATGTTCGGAATCTTACATTCTAAGTATATCTCCATTGGACCTCAGATGAAATATATCAGCAGATTGGACAGACATGGTTATGGTTTTACTTCTGACCAGACCTCTGTCAGTTATTCCAAACAGGCTGCAGCAACTCACGTTTGTATATTTTACAAAGGGCAGACAATCTGTCATTAAAACCTCTATGAGCTTGATAAGCAAATATACTTTTTACAGTTAAATATTTGGATCAGATTCTGGGATAATTTAAGACTGTTACAATCAACCATACCAAGCTATTGATATGGTTGATCCCAAAGAAATCCCTCTGGCTGATTAATACCAATGCAAGGTTATATTAGAACAGGGGTGTCAAACTCGATTTCATTGAGGGCCACATCAGGGTTGTATTTGACATCAGAGGGCTGGGGTGGGCGTGGACGGGGTGGGCGTGGTCATTGTGGGCATGGCAGGGGTGGGCGTGGCCATGGTGGGGTGTTTGACACAGGCTCAAGATGCATTTTTTCCCCTTTGCATTCAAAACAGCTATTCGAGACAAAGGGAGATTTATTTTTCTGGCACAAATAGTCTCAGTTCCATAATGTAGAGATTAAAGACATGTAGAGTCCCCAGCTGTTATTGGGCTTGACTCTTTTGTATAGGAGCAGATCTGAATATGTGCATAATATTGTCAGAACAGAGATGTTCAAAAGCCTAATGTGAGTTAAGGCAACCTAAACAACATCCAGGATATTATATTTATACTTGGTTGGGCTGGGTTGAATGATAAATTAGCATTTAGAACCTTAAAACACTTTTAAACAAAACAATTCATTTCTCTTTAATTCATCCATATCTCCTTTTTTGTCTTCTTCATTTATTAATCTGTCTGCCTTATTTATGGCATTTCTCCATCCCCAAATAACAAAATTGTACACTCTTTGTTATTGCTTGGGCAATATCAACTCAGGTTTCCCTTTACCCTGTTGAATCTGTCCTTTCAAATATTAACTAACTCTATGTAGAATACTTTAGTTGACCCTCCCATTTTTCATTTTTAATAGAGTTCTTTGAAAACATTAAAATTTTATTCCAGATATCCATTGTAAAGAGGAACACTGTACAACACAACAAAATCATCACAATATATTGCTAAATGTCTAGAAAGATTCAGAAAATATGCATGCTGTGTGGAAACATTTACAGGTCCATTTGGACTACAACTGGATACACAATTAAATCTCACTGACTTCACTGGGTTTTATGCATACCTGACAAAAGCTACCTTCTATCTGCCAGATTTGCACACTATCCAGTCATAATATGATTTGATTTTGACTCTGTGTGTTCTGTAAATCACAGTACACAGTACACAGTAAATCACAATTTAGAAATAACCACTGGACGTTTTCATATGACATACTGCATTAAAAAAAAATCTTATAGCTTGTGCATACTACCATATCCTACATCCAATCATGTTCTGTATTTTAAGTTTTTAGGCTCACTATATTGTTTACAAACCATTATGGGGGAGATAACACAATCCAGTTATAAGTCAAAACCAAGCAAATTACATTACAGCCACAGCTAAGTGAGCAAACTCTTTGGATTAGGCCTGATCCATATTTTTAAACTGGATGAAACCAGGAATCTTGTGTAAAGCAGCCAACAGGAAGGAAGATAGAGTGCATGGGACTGAGAAAGAAACATATAAAATGTGCCCCCCACCCCCGCGACCTGTTTTTGGCCACCAGACTGCTGTAGGAGGCCGTGAGGGCCCAAAACGGGCCAAAAATGCCCCCCGTGGCCCATGTTTGGCTGCAAGACTGCTGTAAGAGGCCATGGGGGCTGAAAATGGTCCATGCGCGTCCCCCTCATGGCCCATTTTGGCCAGCAGAGGCACCGTGGGCCGGTCCTTTGTTATTTCCAGGCACCCCGCAGGCTGGATCTGGCCTGCGGCCTTGAGTTTGACAACCCTGTATTAGAACATCACATTTAAAGACTACAATTCTTAAATATAGTTAACACTTATACAAATGATTGGTCCTGAAAGTAGAGATTGAAGTAATGTTGAATTACAGACATTTAGAGACTATAGATTAATAAATCACAATGAATTATGACTTTTATTCAGGACTTCCATTTAATTTGTGTCATAAACAAAGCCAATGGCAATGGCAGAATACATTCTCCAAAGAGAAAAACTGTAAGTGATAGGTATAAGTGGGAAAAATGCTTTCAGTTGCATTTTAATAGAAAGTTACATAATGAACCAATATATAATTAGTTGAAATTGCATTTTATTAGGAAACATGGATTGGAAAAACATACCGTATGCCAGGGGTGGGTTCTGGTTTACCTCGCTGCCGGTTTGCTTCCTCACGCGCCGCGTGGGCGCGGGCACGCTTCGCGGGGCGTGCACATGTGCAGTGCTAAAACCCCAGCTTCTGCACATGCGCAGAAGCAAAAAAACCACTTCTGCGCATGCGCAGAAGCAAAAAACAAGATGGCACCACCTATGGCGCCGCTGAGAGAGCCGGTTCGGTGGCGTGTCCAGCCGGCCATTGCTGCCGGTTTGGCGAGCAGGGGGAAATTCCCGCTACCGGTTCTAAAGAACCGGTCTGAATCGGCAGGAACCCACCTCTGCTATATGCCAATATACATCTATAAGAAATAGACATAAATTTTTTTTTAGTAAAAAAACAAAAACAAACATTGATATGAAAACGTGCTCTAATAGTTGAAAAATCTAACATTTGAAAAATAAGACTCTCACTATAACCATAATTGACAAGATTCCTAAGAAACACTTGAGCACCTCTGAGACAGGCTCTATATATCACTCCTGAACATCTCCATATGGATGTTTTCCTCCTATGCAACTTCTACCATAACGTTGCATAACACCAACCAAATTCTGAGCTGCTAGTTTCTCCCATATTTTGTAAACATATAGATATTTCAATAAAGTGAGGGCAATTCCTTAAAATCACAGGGCAATTCTCCTTTGCTTATAGCTGAGGACCACCTGGAACATGAGTTATGGAGTACTAAGCTTAACTTTGAATAATCCCCTCCTCCAAGCACTGGTGAGATATCTGTTGCCCATTTGTCAAAAAAGAATTAAACACCTTTTGCTGAGTTTATTTTTAGCCAATAATTAAAATGGAGCATTCAGAAAGCACAACATTAAGTTTTGTAATGTATGTTAATTTGGGAAATGCAGAACACATGACTTTGCATCAGTGCATGAATTATTCAGATATCCATAATTTCCCCAAGCAATTGGGAAGTAATTTTCATTGGGCATGGGGACAAAAATATAGTCTCTGTCTGGATAGCAATAGCAATAGCACTTATATACCGCTTCACACTGCTTTACAGCCCTCTCTAAGTGGTTTACAGAGTCAGCATATTGCCCTCAACAATCTGGGTCCTCATTTTACCAACCTCAGAAGGATGGAAGGCTCAGTCAACCTTGAGCCAGTGAGAATTGAACTGCTGAACTGCTGGCAGCCGGCAGTCAGCAGAAGTAGCCTGCAGTACTGCATTCTAACCACTGCGCCACCATGGCTTTATATAATACATGTCAGTAGATCCCATTTCAAGCAACATATTTTATTTCCGGTGATCGTTGTGAGGATTCAGTTAGAGGATCTGTGCTGTCCCAGTCACTCACACTCACACGTCAGTGTGGTTTATGGAGGGTTTTATTTGTCTTCCCCCAGCAGTTCTCTTTAGCAATAGCAATTTCACTTAGACTTATATACTGCTTCACAGTGCTTTTACAGCCTTCTCTAAGTGGTTTACAGAGTCAGCATATTGCCCCCAACAATCTGGGTCCCCTTTACCCGGCTTTATAACTGTCCCAACCAAGGCCAGCCATGAGCAAGCCCAGATTAATTCCCCAGGCAATGGCCAATTAGTCCATAACACAAACAGCAAGCTGCTCAAACAGTAAGTTCAATAAACAAAATATAAATCCCCAGGCAAAAGTATATCCACATTACCTCACAGGTTATAGTAATTCAGAGTCTCAGGAAACACAAACGAGCACACAGCCATGACCCACACACGTTGCTTCCACTAATGCCTCCCTCTGCCTGCCATGCTAAATAGCAGTCCATCAAGAGGGGCTGGGCGACCTCTGCTTCTCTGCCCTGCATGCTCTGAGATCCACTGTGGCCGGCAGCCCCTCCCCCTCTTCTTCACTGGCCTGCAAGCTGTCCCCAGCCGAAGCCTATTCTGCCGGCAGTTCAAGGTCAGTAATTTCTGATGTGCCAGGAATTTATTTATTTATTTATTTCGTCAAGCATGTATTAGATAACAGATATAAGTATAAACATAACTATGAATACATGAAATGGATACAAATAAAGGGAACATTAGAACAGGGACGATAGGTACGCTGGTGCCCCTTAAAGATCTCTTAGGAATGGGGTGAGGTCGACAGTAGACAGTCTAAGGGTAAAGTTTTGGGGGTTTGGGGAAGAAACCACAGAGTCCGGTAGTGCATTCCAGGCATTAATGACTCTGTTACTGAAGTCATATTTTCTGCAATCAAGTTTGGCGTGGTTTACCATAAGTTTGTATCTATTATGTGCTCATGTATTGTTGCGGTTGAAGCTGAAGTATTCATTGACAGGACATTGTATCAGATAATTTTATGTACTACGCTTAGGTCGGACCGAAGACGGCGAAGTTCTAAGTTGTCTAAGCCTAAAATTTCAAGTCTGGTGGCATAAGGTATTCTGTTACGAGCAGACGAGTGGAGGACTCTTCTCATGAAATATCTCTGGACTCGTTCGATTATATTAATGTCCAATATGCAGTGCGGGTTCCAGACAGATGAGCTGTATTCAAGAATTGGTCTAGCAAAAATTTTGTATGCCCTAGTTTGCAGTTCAATATTACCGGAGAAGAAGCTATGCAAGATTAGGTTAACAACTTTTAATGCTTTTTTGGCAATGCTGTTACAGTGAGCTCTGGCACTTAGATTGTTAGAGATGAGTATGATCTCATTCCCCCCTTGAGCCAGCCTCTGAGGAAGCTTCAGAGGAATCATCCAAAGGAGACATCACAGGACCAAATCCTTCAATCTTCTATCTAGATAGATATGCAAAAGTGTGAAGCCATCTATATTCACCCAGAATAATTACATTCATGTTTGGCCAAAATTGCAGAATGTTTCAGTAAAGCAATAGTCTCAAATTTTATCTTGAAATTTTGTGGAGCCTTAGGACCTTACCCTTTTTAGCTCCAAGAAATGTTTTCATCTCTTGCTTTAGTGCAAACTTCTAAATTCATCTCAAACATTAATTCACATAAAACATATGAGCTGCTCAGGATCAGATTTATAATTGTTGGTCACATTGTGAATTTTTAGCAATTAGCATGAAATATTAAGCAGACTAAGGGATACTATGATGTCATTTTCAGAGAGAAAAGCATTATGTTTCAAATGCAATCCTCAAAGTGATTCAGGGTCTATAAATTTAAGCAATATACCATGTTTCTGTAGATATAGTTATACTGTGGGACAATCAGCTTTTTTCTGGGAACTTGATACTTTCTTTAGGAGCAACCAGGCAATTTAAATAGATCACTATTGAGGCAACTGCCAATACAAAAATAAGTTAAGTGAACATTGGTGTGTGAAAATAAGATAAAATCTATTACATTGGCTCTTTTGGAGTGCCAAGAAAGTGACTTCACTGATAGAATATCACCTGGAGGTAACGTTGGGAAAGACAACTATCTGCTAACTAGGCTACTGAAAGTTTGCCATGTTACAACAGTTGTCTTTAGATTGTTGAACATGAGAATAATAAGCTCTCTCTTTGAGGGAAAGTGGCCAATTAAAATGAGCTTGTAGGAGGTGTCTTTATCCCCGGTGAGTGCTTTCACTTCACCAGCAATTACCACTGCAACATCTAGGTATAAGTATAGTAAATACATTATATCGTTGTCAAGATTGTCAATGTCACTATGTATACAAAGCGCAAGGGTGTAAATGTTAATATCACAACCAGTAACAACTAAAAAATTCACTGCAGAGCAGTACATAAAATGAAGCCATTTCCAGTTCTAATCTCTCAGATGCCTTGAAGAAAGTGTTCTAACTCTGCATTTTTCAGACAAACTAACTCATAGTTGTTCATTTATTCCAAGGAACAAATAAGGCAAATGGAGCAAAATAATGAGGTTAACTGTGATTCTCTCATCTTGGAGAATCAAAAGAAATAGAATTTGTGACAACAGGAAGTGTGCCACTTGTGGATTGGATTCAAATCCTGCCAAACTACACTCAGCAGGTAGGGTACGCATGTATGGCTGAATTAATCATGGATTATGAATAAATGCTTCTGCAAGGGAAAGGATTAGGACTTCTGACTTGAAGAAGAGGTGATAGATCTCCCTAAAAAGGTTGTCCTTCAAACCAGCTGCATCAAATAAATGTAAGTACTTTCCAATGTTCTTTTTCAGGGAACGTTTCAGAAAAGATGGTAGGTCTGAATTTACAGAGAATCTGGCATGAAGTGGATTATCTACTTCTTTTCTGTCAGATTTTAGACTCTGTTGATGGACTGAAATTGAACTGATCATTCTTGAAAACAACCTCTGCTGGATTGTGAAAGTCTGATCCTACTGGACCTATTGCTTCTCTAATGGCATTCAGTATTATCAAAGATGGCATCTTTCTGGACATCCCGTAAGGGTTGGAAGTTGGGGTAACATTTCTAAATTTCAGCTGCTGGTAATGGGAAATGTGCAATTCCCTTGTTACATTTGTATGGCATATGGTATAAGAGCCGAGGTGGTGCAGTGGTTAGAGTGCAGCACTGCAGGCTACTTCAGCTGACTGCTAGCTGCAGTTCGGCGGTTCAAATCTCACCAGGCTCAAGGTTGACTCAGCCTTCCATCCTTCCGAGGTGGGTAAAATGAGGACCCAGATTGTTGGGGGCAATATGCTGACTCTGTAAACCGCTTAGAGAGGGCTGTAAAGCACTATGAAGCGGTATATAAGTCTAAGTGCTATTGCTATTGCTATTGCTATATCATATGGCTTGGTTTGTACCTAATACTTGGTTATACTATTTACAGTTAAACAGGGGAAGGTATCCTCAGCATACAAATGTCAATTTATACATATCTCCACACAGACTGAGTAAGTAATGTGAATGTGGTTACCTGATTCCTTAAAGGAATTAGGACTGGATGGGACAAAACAAACTGAAATACTGCTAACACACATTCCCTCTTAAGGAGCAAGTCCATGGCTTGGGTTTTTTTCTGGACTCACAGCTTCAGCTAGATCAGTGGTTCTCAACCTTCCTAATGCCGTGACCCCCTCCCCGCCGCCACAACCCCCTCCCCGCCCCCCTCCCCGTGCGTGCGCGTTGCCAGGCAAGAAGCAATGAGGTGACAAAGGGGGCGTGGCACCAAGATGGCGGGCTAGCGTGCACGGCCCTTCCATCGGTGCCTGCACATTCGAGGGCCGCCCATGCATCACACCGTCCCCGGGTACTTGTATGTGGACAGATAGAGGAGTGGTGTCTCGGTTCCTAAGACCATCGGAAATATGTGTTTTCCGATGGTCTTAGGCGACCCCTGTGAAAGGGTCGTTCGACCCCCAAAGGGGTCGAAACCCACAGGTTGAGAACCGCTGAGCTAGATCAACAGCTTGATCACAATTGGTACACCAGCCAAAAATAAAAGTCCCCAGGCAACAGATGCCAACAGATGGCATCTGTTGCCTGGGGACTTTTACTTTTGACTGGTGTACCAATTATGGCTTTTTTTTTAAAGTAAATTACTTTGACAACAATCACTCATGCCCTCATTATTTTGAGATTGGATTACTTCAACATATTATATTAAGGGCTGCCTTTGAAGAATACCTGGAAGGGGAAAAAAAAGAATACCTGGAAGGTTCGGCTGATACAGAATGCAATGCAGCATCCTACAAATTAACAGATGAAAGCTGTTTCAGCAGAATTATACCTATATTATGGATCTTTCATTAGTTGCTAGGGGGTTTCTAAGCATAAACTATTATTTTGCCTGAAAACCTCTATATAGTTTTGGTCCTTTGTTATTTTGTTAGATCATTGGGACCTGAGGCACTGGTTACAAGAAGCTATTTTAACAATCTCATTCTGTTAATATTTTTAGTGCTGTCTTGTCTGTTTATATGTCTGCTTCATCCATGGTTCTTAAGATTTTACCTTTTTTGTGCAAGCCACGTGGAGTCAGGGAAGATATAAATTGTATAAACAAATAAATGAAGTAAACACTACTCATTTGGAAAATGATGACTCAATGCTCAACTACTTGTGCATTCAACAATCTGGAATTGCCATTCCCCCATGGAATTGCAAGTGTCATTTGCTCCCTGGAGAGATTTGGACATCAAATTTGAATATCTATAGGAGAACATCTTTTTTGTAGAAAGCTGTATAGTCACCGAAATTTGAAATCTGACAATTGGTGTTACAGATTTGGTCTATGCAGCCCTTTGGATCTGTCTGTCATCTGCACCTCTATAACTGTCTGGTTTGGTTCTACAACCCAACAAGACAAACAAAGACTTCAGAGGATAATAAGAACTGCAGAAAAAAAAATTACTGCCAACCTGCATTACATTGAGGACCTGTATACTGCACGAGTAACAAAGAGGGCCGTGAAAATATTCACTGACAACTCGCATCCTGGACATAAATTGTATAAACTCCTACCCTCAAAACGATGCTATAGAGCACTACACACAAGTCTGCACTACTATTAATCTTCTCATTGTTCCCATCACCCATCTCCTCCCACAAATGACTGTATGACTGTAACTTTGTTGCTTGTATCCTTACAATTTATATTGACTGGTTCCTACTATGATTTGATTGCTTATTTGTACCCGGACTATCATTAAGTGTTGTACCTTATGATTCTTGACGAACGTATCTTTTCTTTTATGTACACTGAGAGCATATGCACCAAGACAAATTCCTTGTGTGTCCAATCACACTTGGCCAATAAAAAATTCTATTCTATTCTATTCTATTGGATTCAAGGTACTTCATCATAGCACACAAGAACTGCAATAAGGTATTGCTGTCCAGTGCTGGAGAAATCAGGAGATTCAGGCAGTTCAAATAAGTATGAATATTTATTGCAAGCTTAAGCTCTCCAAAAGAATCTGAGCTACTAACGGTCAATTAGTTAAGATATAAATTCAAGATGGGCTTGACTTAGATCTCTTGTGGGCGGCATGCAAGGATTCATAACTGATGATGCATTTGGCCCATCCCTTGGGCTCTGCCTGGTCATCTCCTACAGTTGCAAACTTTTGTCTATCCAGGTGTTCAGAAGCACCTTTTGGAAATCAAATCATTACCCCAGCTTTGTTATAGAAGACCACTTTTTCATGGCTGAAATTGCTGCACAGCAATAATACTGTTTATTTCAGTTTAGTTCTGTCTGCTGTTTGAGAAGTTCATGGCTTAAGCAGCATGTCAGTTAATGCATAAACTAATATGAGTTTCAAGTGCACATTCATGCTCATTTTTAACATCCTGTAATTGTACTTTAGAATTAGCTTTGTTTTGTGTTAGTTTTCATAGGATCTGGGCAGCCAAAAGCTTAGATAGTAGCTTTTATAGAATCTTTGTTGCTAAAAATCTTAGATGGCAGCTATAATGTACAAAAAAAAAAAAGATTTTCTGTGATCTAGTGCTCACTCAAACTTTGGAAGCCCAGATCCAGCAGCTACATTACAATGCATTTTCTTCAGAAGAATAAGCTTTCTTTACCCCCCCCCCCATCCACCATTGGTGTCTTTCTTTGAAACTCTTTTTTAAATTGCAGATTACTTACTCATCTGTTCTTTGGTGTATCTGTCGATCTTAATTTAGCTTTAAGTGATTGGTGCTGATTATTCTAACAAAAAGCCACTTAACTGTTAATAACTGGGGGGAAAGTTGTCATGATGAGACAAAGTGGCAGAAGAAAATGAAAAAGACAACTGAGCATGGTTTTTTATTTGCATTTGTCCAGAGAGGATCTGAAACACACTAAGGCCCCATCGAAATCCATAATACTTTACTACCATGTTGAGATGCTAGTGCTCTTGAAGTTACAATCCAAACCATGCCTTCATTTTTAGATATGAATGGGAATCATAGTATTAAATTAAAATTACCCCTTAATTCAACTGGGCAGGATTTCAAGCAACTGCATTGTCAATAAGAATAAGACTCTGTACCCTTTTTGAGATTCTAGTCCTAGTGTATTAAATAGATATCAAACTTAAACTTTTGACTACTGTTTCACCTCTATGGAAAACTTTTCAAAAATTGCAAGAAAAAGGATAATTTTGTATCTGCCTGAAAACTGATTTTGAATTTAAGATGATCAGAGAGGATTTCCCCATCTTTTCAACCTAGAGAGGCCAAATCCAACTGGAATTAATCATGGAGATTCTCCCAGCAAATCATCAATGGGGGTGTATAACACATTGTGTTGTTATATGTCTACATACTGTATATATGTGGCTAGATGAAGATAGATTGGCCCTGACCCTTCCAGTCCTTTAAAAAAAAGTTAAAGATCTGGATATACTCCAGGGTAGGATCCTTTGCTCCAGATTAGATGGCCCACTTAGAGGTTTTGTTTATTGTTAGGTTTGGGTTTACCTTCATTAGCTACTGTAGGTTTTTACTCTTGATATTTTTATTATTTTTATGTGTTGGTAGATGCCGACAGTTGCGTTTATGAAATGGGAAGCCATATAAATCAATCAAATAAATAGTTATATATAAAATACATATACAATTGCTACATGCTACCATTCAATCCATGAGAAGGATCAAATTTAAATTACTTGAACAGACCATTACTGATTAAAATGTATTGCCATTACAGTCTCTGATACCTGTACATCTAATTGATTGATCTATCTATTGATTGAGCTAATTGATCCACCATCTGCCACATGCTACTCATCCATTTTTACATGTGCTCAACCACAGAAACATACATACACAGCCATATTATATGGACATCCATTAGCAGAAGCAGCAAAAACAAGGAATTGAAAAATGAAGCCGGTAAATAAATGGAAGGCATAGAAGGAAATTGGGGAGAAAAGAAGGGTTTAAGCCACGGTGGCGCAGTGGTTAGAGTGCAGTACTGCAGGCTACTTCTGCTGACTGCCAGCTGACTGCAATTTGGCAGTTCAAATCTCACCAGGCTCAAGGTTGACTCAGCCTTCCGTCCTTCCGTGGTGGGTAAAATGAGGAACCAAATTGTTGGGGGCAATATGCTGACTCTGTAAACCGCTTAAAGAGGGCTGTAAAGCACTGTAAAGTGGCATATAAGTCTAAGTGCTACTGCTATTAAGGGGGTTACGGCATACACAGTTGTGCTGAATCCAGAAAACAGGGTCTCTTTCAACAAGGCATCCTTTCCTTCCCTCTTTGGTCTGGTGCTGCTGCTGCTGCAGTTTCTCTGCCAATCTTTCTGCATTATATCTGCTCTATTCTTGCCTGATCTAGCAACTGCCCATGCACCTGTGACACCAAGTTGAAGCTGCCATAACTAAAGATGAAGGAGTCATGTAAGCAGAGAGGACAAAAAGCCAGGAATTTTGTCTAAAAGTTCCCTTCAGGGAGACAGATAAAAAAAAAGGGGAGGGGAACATGTTAAGGGAAAAACAGAGAAAACGTCACCTGAACCAGGCAAAGGTAGTTGAGACTGAGCACATTGGGGGGGGGGGCAATTCCAGCTAATCAAATCAAGACCTTTGGGGAATAAAAGGGTCCTGAACCATGCCCACTTCTTGAGTCATCTTTGAATCCAGAATTGGCAGCTTTCATTCCTTCAGCTAGTGCATGATAGCCTAATTGAGAAGGCTAGAGATAAGCGTGGGTAACTGTGTGTGAGAGAGACAAAGACAAATGAACATTGCAATCACTAAGGTTTAGTAGTTACTTTATATTCACTGGATCTCCTTGTATTAAAAAAAAAAAACTATAGTGGTTCAACCTGCAGTTGAAAGTGATTTGTCCCTAATTATGTCCTGGCTATTGACCAAGGTCCAATGTCTTGTCCTGCTCTAGCCACACTTAACCGGAAAACCCAAGTAGAAAGCATGTGTGGGGAGGAGACAATAAAAGATACAAGTGCCTCAACAGGCTGTGAGTGTATGAGGGAATGACAATAAACTAAACCTGGGAGTGTATGTAACACCTCTGACTTCTTCCTTCTCAGCACAAGGCCCAAGAGATGAGGGAACAGGAAGAGGGTAAAGCAGGATAGAATGTATGTGTGATGCTGACGATGAGGCTGACTAGGCACATGTCTGGAACCCCCACTGCATATCAGACATTAATACAATTGAGAGAGTCCAAAAATATTTTACAAGAAGAGTCCTCCACTCCTCTGCTCGCAACAGAATACCTTACGCCACCAGACTTGAAATTCTGGGCTTAGAAAACTTAGAATTACATTGCATTCAGC
>QLTV01004400.1:300432-318994 GCA_003457575.1 Thermophis baileyi
TCACCCCATTCCTAAGAGGTCTGTAAGGGGCGTGCATAAGCGCACCAGCGTGCCTACCGTCCCTGTCCTACTGTCCTACTGTCCTCATCTATCTGTATTCACCTTGATTATGTTTATGTTTATACCTATACCTGCTATCTTGTACATGTTTGACAAACAAATAAATAAAATAAATAAATAGAATGTTAAGAGATGTGTTGCCTGCCTGCCTGCCTGCCTGCCTGCCTGCCTTCTGAGTAGTGTAGCCTACCTGGCCATCCAGGACAGGGAAGGTTTCTTGTCCCAATGTTTTGTATGAGACATGACTTGGAGATGAAGGCTAGCCTTTCTGAGAATTTCAAACATCAAAAACAATCTTCCTTTCATCTTCTCCCACCACTCCCTGAATGATTCCTTTAACATTAAAGTAATAATAATTAAATTTTTATCCATTGTGCATTTTCTACATTTAAAATGTTGATTAAGGCTCTGTGAGGTTTTTAATACTTAGCTTAAAATTTTGTTTTGTAGGAATCCATTTATGGTGTTAATTCCTTTCTCTATGTATATAACATAGAATAACAGAGTTGGGTTACAGACAAATTATTGTTCATTCTCTTCTTGAAAGGTTCCAATATGGATCACCCACAACTTCTGGAGGCAAGTGGTTCCACTGATTGGTTTTTTTTCACTGTCAGAAAATCTCTCCTTAGTTCTAGGTTGGATCTGTCTTTAATGAACTTCTGTTTCATCTTGTCCTGCCCTCAGGTATTTTGGAGAATTGGTTGACCCCTTCTTCTCTGTGACAGAGCCTGCAGTACTGGAAGACTGCTATTCAATCATCCCTAATCCTATTGCTAGATGCAATATGCCAACTGTGGTCTTATCAGTGCGGTATATAAAGCAGCATTAACACATCACATGATCTTGATACTATCCAGGGGTGGATTCCACTTACCTTCCCTACCTGTTCGCATTGCGATGGAAGTGCATGTTTTGCATGCGCGTGCTCATTTTGCTCGCACGCACCCCTACATCACATCAGGGAAATGGCCCTCTGCACATGCGCAGAGGATTCTTTGCCAGCTGTGGCGACCGGAGAACCGGTTCGGGGGCGTGGACAACTGGCCATCGCTGCTGGTTTGATGAGCGGGTGCAAATTTCCACCACCGGTATGGGAGAACCGGTCCGAACCGGCAGCAACCCACCACTGATACTATCACTCTGTTGATGCAGCATAGGACTGCCTTTTTTGGCAGCTGCAGCATACTACTAGCTCATACTTAAGTGGTTGTCCACTAGGACACCTACATCCCTTTAAAAGTCACTACTGTTGAGCCATGTACCATCTATTCTATATCTATACCTGTGCATTGTGTAAGTATAATTTATATTACTTTTCTTACCACTAAATTGCATTTTTTGGATAGGACCCACTGTTCAAGTCTGTTAAGATCTTCTGTGTCTTGAGTCTATCTTCTAAAGTGTTGGCTATTTTCCCCAATTTGGTGTCATCTGTGAGTTTGATGAGTTCCCCTTCTATCCCCTTGTCTGCAACAAATAAAGATATTGAAGAATACTGGGCCTAAGACGTAACCTTGATGTACCTTAGAGAAATGCTTCTCTCCATTTAGATGCAGTTCCATTGAGGACTACATGTTGAGTATGGTTGGTTAGCCAATTGTGAATTCATCTGGTGGTGATGTTTTCTACCCTACATTTTTCTATCTTACCAAGAAGTAGGCTGTGGTCAACTTTGCCTTACTGAAATCTAAGTAAATTATGTCCAGAGTATTTCCGTGATCCACTAATTTAGTCACTTTGTCAAAGAAGGATGTTGGGTTGAGAGTCCTAGATTCCTTAAGCCAGCCCTGCTCAATTGGGATGAAATCAGAGGAAGAGACATATGGACATGGACATAGAGAAAAAGAATATTTTGATATTGCAAAGGATTACATTCACCAGAAGAGCAATCAAGACTTAATCTTCAATTTATTTGCAAAGGTAGACATTTTTTCAACAGGACTGTCTGTAGCTAAACACATTTCTGCCTATTCATTTGTTTTCAACATTATCTTCTGATTTTCTCACAAGACAACTCTTTCTCTACACCAGAAATAATTGTTTTGTTTTCATATTGGTAAATATGATGCCTCAGTCTTTTACAAGTTACATTCATAAAGAGCTTGGGCTGCAAAAGAAAGAAGTGGTGAAAATGTTCTATTTCTGATTCATTACTAGAAGAATGTCGTGAATGGAATGCTGGTATGCAACCCACTGAAATAAAATACTATTTCCACAAATTAAATTTAGGAGAAAACTTAAGTTCTTAGGTTTATCAGTTTTCAACAATATCTTAGTCTATTTTTTTTCTATTTTCCAGTCATATTTTTTTCCCCTTGTTTCCTTGGGAATATTGCTTTACCATGAAGGCAGTTTGGTTGTGATGCTACAATTATTTGCAACCCTCAAGCTACTTACCCCAGATGTAACCTGACTGAGTCAAGCACCCTTCAAATTTGAGGTATGAAGCTTCAGCAAGTTGGCCTGGTTGCTCTGCTATGACATTTGACATGCACTGCCAATTAATTTCCATGACAGTGGTATATACAGTGACAAGGGCAGGCTTTCTCGTGAGATTTCAAGGTCTTTCTGCCCGAGGTCAGGCTATAAGCATCAATCACATTTACGCTTTCCTGAAGTTGTCACTAAGCTCACCAATAAAATGCTTCAGTGTAAACCTTTTTAAAAAGGGATTTTTCACCTTCCCAAAGACTTGAATTATTTTAATTTTTATGATATGAATTGCATGCTAGAATAATTTTACAAGAACGAATCCAGTTTTATATTAGAGTATGTATTACAATTAGTGATGTAACTTTCCTTGGAAGGCAAGCCTAAGGTGAGCATTATGACCTCTACATTTTTCTTCACTCAGATTTTAAGACTTTCCCCCATTTCTCAATTCCTACTTATTTTTTTCTGCATCTACAGATTCGGTCCCCTTCTCTGTCTGATTTACTCTGCTGACCCTTGGGTAATATTGGCATAAATGGAAGAAATCCTGAGATTGTTCTTCTTCCCTCTCCAATACAATGGTCCTTGGGGAAAGATTTTTTTTCTTTGGCTGTAACCTGAATGTAACCTGGGTGCATTCAAAAGCTAAGCAAGTTTAGACCTGATTTATATTTGGATAGGAAAGTAACAGAAAGTCCCAGTACTGTAGACCAGGTTCCCCCCTCCCCTTTCTATTCAATCATGTCTGATTCTTGGATACTGCTTAGACAAGTAATTTTCTGGACAACGTTTTTCAGAAGTGGTTTGGCTGATGCCCTAACCACTATGTCAAACTAGTTGTCTTATAGGCCAGATTAAGGACTTGAAAAAACATTCTAGAATCCTAGAAGGTGGCAATGGCTAGCCATTTCCATATCACAGTGAAATAAATTAAACAGGCATCTCTGAGAAGTCAACAGAGCTTGAACTCAATTATTTATATCTTATATATAACAAACAAGTGCTTGAAAGGATGGGGATCCTTTCTTCCATCCTTCTTACTTATCCCAGCCAATGAAGTCCCACTATAAGTTCTGAGTTAAAGGAATCAAATGGCCTAGGGAGATCAATCAATAGTTCAAGACTATTAAGAACATAAGTTGAATGTGTGCTGGACCCAATTTGTATTCTTACTTTCCCTAATATTTTCCCATTTTCTGAGGGCTCCAATCGATGTTTTAATATTTGGGGAAATATCTTGGTTTATCTATGAGCTGATTTGATTCAAGCTGGAAAGGGGAGAGAGATTTATTTCATTGAGTTCTTATATTATATTGGAATAGCCATTCTAAAATTACAAATTGTACATAATTTTACCATGGACCATGGGTTAATGTGCACATTGAACTGTAACGTGATGTAGGGCTCAAATTAATGAAGAACATAGGCCAGTACTGGGAAAAACTGATGGCATGCAAATTTCATTTTGCTTTTATTCTCCTTCATGAAGATTTTATATATATGCTAACATCGGGCTGGAGAAAATGCCATTAAAGCAATATCTGACAGCTCAGCGTCATTCCCTGGGAATGGGCAGCCCAAGTGGTGCGCAATAGGGGAGGAAGCAACAGGAGCTAGGCCTCCATCGATTAACAGGTCTGAAGTAAAAACGACAGAGCTAATTATAAGTGGGAGGTGGGTGGATGGGCCTATCATGCGCGCAATGGCCAAATTGATCAATGATGTATAAAGGCAAATATCTCTTCAATGGTAGTTTTTACACTCTAACGATGTTAGCAGAGGCTAACGAAAGCTAAGTGATAATATATTTTAAGTTCCGGAGATCGCGATGTCTGTCTCTTCTCTCTCTCTCTCACACACACACACACACACACACACACACACACACACAGAGTCCATGGTGCTCTCTCTCTCTTTCTCTCTCTCTCTCTCTCTCTCTCTCTCTCTCTCTCTCTCTCTCTCTCTCTGTGTGTGTGTGTGAAGATATATAACATTTTTACTGATAAAGAGACTGCCTGCATGGCCCCTGGATTGGGGCCGAAAGGCAAAAGGAAGCAGTATGCTCCCTCCCATATTTGGGTATACCAGGTGATTCGACAGAAAAAACATATGTATGTATGTATGTATGTATGTATGTATGTATGTATGTATATATACATATAAAATATGTCACATATAGAAACGGTCTGTCGTTGTAAGCAACTGCCTGGATGGCCCCTGGAGGGGCCGAAAGGCCAAAAGGAAGCAGTATGCTCCCTCCCATATTTGGATATACCAGGTGATTTAACAGGAAAAAAAAAACATAGATATATCATCTTCCCTGGAACAAGCTGATAAGGAGAAAGATCCTGTGGCTCAGAGGCTAAAGCATTTGCCTAACAAGGCAAGTGGCCCAGGTTCTAATCCTATAAGGGGTAAGGCTAGCTGATGAGAGCTAAATAGCTTGAAATAGATCTATACTAGTCTCCCTTTATTTATTTATTTATCAGTAAAAATAGGTCACACATATGTGTGTGTGTGTGTGTGTGTGTGTGTGTGTGTGTGTGTGTGTAACATTTTTACTTACAAATAAATAAAGGGAGACTAGTATAGATCTATTTCAAGCTATATATATATATATATTATTGAAAGGCATATTTATAATAATATATTTATTAACAATAAAAATATTGTTATATTTTTTTTATTGAAAGGCAAAAAGGAAGCAGTATGCTTTCTCCCATATTTGGGTATACCAGGTGATTTAACAGAGAAACACACACACACACACACACACACACACACACACACACACACACACACACACATATATAAAATGTATGTATGTTACATACGTAGGTATAGGTATAGGTGTGTATGCTTTTGTTTCCCTGTGTAATAGCACATTCATGTTTATTTTTTATATGAGCAGTTGCACAGATTAATGAAATAATCACTTTAAAGACCTTTGCCCATAAGAAACAGGGAAATGCTTAATAAGCATAATTTTTATAGACCCTTCAGTGCTGCACTTAAAGTTTCAAATGAGCTCTCCCAATCTGAGTGGATTAGTCAACTTGCTAACTCCGAGGAATCCTAAGGCACTAGAATTTGATTTTTATTTTAATACAGCTTGATTCAAAGATAAAGGCTATCCAGTTGTAGCAATTTTAGGTCTAGACTTTTTGTAAGCTGACTGCTTTTCTTTATTTGCAACATTTCAATTGAAGTAAATATAAAGCTGTATTATTTATCCATTAATTATATACCTCATTGTTTCTTGAGGGCTCCAGAGACCTAAAATAATGAGCCCCAGGAATGCGGAAAAAGAATGTAGCTCTGCTTGATCCCAATTTTTTAAAAAACAAATTTCAAGCCCTACTGACCTACAAAAACATAGAAAATAGCAGTTGGTACTAAAAGCTAACAGTTTGTTAAAATCATAGAGCAATACATTGCATGCATGATTTAGAAGTGTTTCCCTTTGAAGAAATATCTCCATAGGGCATTATGTATTCTGTGGCTGAATAGTCTAACAAATAAAATTATAATATTTTATTATTTGTTTACTTCGGCTTCCGTTTAAATAATAAATCCTAGACCTGTGAGACAGATACTTATTGCACCTTTTTTAAGTATACCATTTTGTTGTTAACTCGACAAATGGGTTATTGGGATTACAAAATGGACAGGTCTAAGTCAAATCCATGTTATCGGGGGGGGGAGTGTAATTTTTAAATCACTGGCAATTTTCTTACAATATTTGTGATCTCAATAGATTCTAATATAGATTTAAAACATAATTAAGTCTCATGCACTTTATTTTCTACATAGATTTCCCAAATATAGTCTGCTTTTGAAATGCATATTAAGAGGAGGAGGGGGGGGGGGAGGAGGAGGAGGAGGAGGAGGAGGAGGAGGAGGCTTATCTATAATTTAAATACTTGAATGGAAAGGATTTACTATTTTGTATGTCATAATTGTGTCAGTTATGTCTCCCCTAACATTGATAAGCACTGATGCTCTAATTGTTTGAAACTGGCACAACTGAAAGTGATAGAATGAAACTGCCTCATATAAAGTTTCAAGTGTAAATATTGATTGCCTAAATATTGATATATGAGGCAAGGCTGGACATTTCTGCTTGGATCAAATTATACCTAACATTTCAACAAAACATTGAAATTTTTTAAAAAAAGACCACATAAAAGCATTTGTGCCTAATGAAGACAATTTTGAACTAAATCTGAAAGCTCCTGCATGGGTCAGCTGATCACATATTATGGTTTCTTGATTCAGTAGCTCAGAGATGTTAGAAAAACATTATTTCTGATGTGAAACATGAAATACCTTGATATCCTTAAGGTTTTTATGAACCTGAAAAAGATGTTGAAAAAGCTGAACCATTTTTTTTTTTTGGTAGAAAGGACAATCTTGGGAGGAGGAAAAGAAACTAATTGAAGGATTTAACAGGTATTTTGATCTTGTAAAATAAGATTTGTGTCAGAATATAATTCAATAGAAGTACAAAACCACATTGTCATTGCTCATATAGACTGGCATACATATATTGAGGAAATGTGTATGCATTACACTAAATATATCAATTTTTCAATTAAAGCAGACGACCCAAAGGTGCTTTTTCAAAAGGCAACTGGGCTTTCTTGTTTTTCTTTGAAGACGTTTCACGTCTTATCCAAGAAGCTTCTTCAGCTCTGACTGGATGGTGGGGAATGGAAGGATTTATATTCCTTGCAGACAGCTGGTCATTTGCATTCTTTTAGAGTGTTGTTGAGGCCACTTGGAGGTTTATCTGTGTCCTCAGGGTCACCTGAGTAGTGCAAATGGGTGTGGAATCTTCCTTGAACTGCTGAAAGGATGATGTTGTGGAGCTGTGCTTTCTGCAGGATGTTTTCTGCCCTGTGTCCCTTCACTGTTGAACATAGGTGCAGGCTATGGGGATGAGTCTGTGTTGTCTGCAACTCAAACTGAAGCGCAAATGGTTCCTGTAGTCTGCATTTTTTCTGGAAATCTGTTCATACTCCCATACCATTCGAAGGGTGTGCTAGTATTCATTTACAACAGCTATGACTAGGTACAAAGCATCTTAAGATGCTATTTTTGGAGAGATAGCACTATTATGTTGAACAGGGATCCCCAACTTTTTTCTTCTTCTTTTCAGCCAGCAGGAACACTTGATGGTTGAAAAAGTTGTTTTAGGCACTCAAATAAAGTTACTATTTTAGGGCACAGGACCATTCACAAAGAAAAGCTGATAATGTTGCTTCATCTTTAATGCCCCAGTATACAAAAGAATTCATTTGCATGCAATAGTTTAGATCCCTTTAGTTAAATTGTATGCTTTAATAAATTCATAAATTAATTGAAGCTCACACAATTTCTGTATGCTACAAATTTAAATTTAACCTTGATATCCATCTGAAAATTTGAATGCATATTTACTATTCATGTGAATTTGTTTAAAGATTCAGAATTAGGACACAGTGAATCTCGCAAGTATAGAAGTTCTCTTTTTTCCCCCATAGAGTTGATAATATGATCCTAACAAGTGGCTGACTCATTAAGCCTATAATTAGGAGATGCCCTGTCTACAGAAAAATGTGACTCATCTAACCTCTCAGGTTGTCATTATTGTTCACTTAGTTTTGGTCAAACATAAGCTCCTCTAAGCACCTGTCTGAGCATTTGAAGATGGAGATAATTTATTAGTACAAAGCAGGGGACATATATTTAATTTAATTTAATTTAATTAATTGTATTTCTATGCCACCCAGCTCCCGAAGGACTCTGTGTGCGGCTTACAACAAGGTATAGAAAATAAATTTAAAAACATCATAAAATATTTAAAAAAACCGGTTAACAATCACATACAGACATATCATTCAAGGCCGGACCTCGCAAATTGCGAGATCAACGGCCCCAAGCTTGGCGGAAAAGCAATGCTTTCAAGGCCAATAGGGTGGGGGCAGTCCGGATCTCAGGGGGTAGCTGGTTCCAGAGAGCCGGGGCAGCCACAGAGAAGGCCCTTCCCCACGGGCCCGCCAGCCGACACTGCTTAGCTGACGGGACCTGGAGGAGACCAACTCTGTGGGATCTTACCGGTCACTGGGAACTATGACGTAGAAGGCGGTCTCGAAGATAACCGGGCGCTGAGCCATGTAGGGCGTTAAAGGTAATGACCAACACCTTGAATTGAGCCCAGAGACCAATATAAAATGTCTCGAAATATTTCCAGTTCAAATTTCAGCTGCGAGAAACATTGTTAAATGAAAGTTATATTCAACTATTGAAGGCAAGGCAAGAACTTAAAAACTATGAAAAATTTCTGCTAGAACTGTCTCCTGAACCATTTTGATCTGCAAATAAAAACCAACTATTACTGTAAATGACCTGCGGAAAAGTTTAATTGATACTGGAGTAGTTATTCTCAGATCTATAGCTCAGTATTACTGTAATGATAATTTTCATGGCAGAATTGTCAGAAGTATACCTTTTCTTTGACCTCTTCATAATAGTCATTGACTAAAGAAAATCTTGATAAGCCTGAAACATTTTGGAATAAAGTGCTTTATTACAGATGAAATAAAAATTGAACTACTCAGCCACAACCACATAAGATATATTTAGAGATAAGAGGTGAAACATTTGAGGAAAACACTTGCCCAACCATTAAGTATTATGGTAGCTATATTATGCTTTGAAGGTTTTCTGGCAGCCAATGGAACAGGAAATATTGTGCAGGAAGGAAGAAGAAAGGATTTGACTAAATAACAACTTATCCTAGAATGTAATGTCCCATAGTCAATGAAGAAATTGAAGCTTGAAAAGATGGATATTTCAAGAAAACAGCAATCTGAAATACTCCAAATCAACCATGAATTATTTACAGAAAATAGTTTGAAATAGATGTGTTAAACTTTATATGATCCTATAGATGGCTTAACGTGTTTATTTTGAGTGAAGCCCCTCTCGCATAGCCACCTAAACACCCCAAACATTCAAATCTCCCCATTCACCTTCTCCTAACTATGTACCTGCAGCAACAACATATCTCTTATAGCCGAATCCTGAAACTGAAATGAAAATACCTTGTCTACAAAACTCTTCATACAATATATCATCTTCAATCACAAATTGGGCTCCACTAATTAACAACTCAATGGAAATGGCAGAGGGCCTTGAGGAACAGGAGGATGAGATGATACCAAGCCAACAGTTATATAAAAATTGCTGGACCTGGACCAAGAATGCAACATGAGTAAGTATCTCAAACAAGTCCCTCCCCAATTCACACAAAAATAAAGGGAGTGAGATAAGACCATTATCTCATACTCATTCCAAGCTACAACTAACACCTTATCCTAAAGGTGCTTTTCTTATTTTTTTTCCTTTGAAAACATTTCACTTCTCATCCAAAAATATTCTTCAGTTGTGAAGAACAGAATTGAAGAAGGATGAGAAACGAAACACTTTCAAGGAAAAAACTAAGAAAGTTCAGTTGCCTTTTGAAAAGCACCTTTGGGACAACCATGACCTGGGTGATTGAAAATCTGTACGATTAACACCTTAGTTGAGCCATACAAAAGAACTTCAGGAGTAACCCCAAATTCCCTCTGAAACCTTCCAATCAAGTAGCCTTTCTCTCCACACAGGAAAGTGGCTACAAAGAACCCCAAGGCTAGGAAGAAGTGATCTATCCATGATAAGGTACTGATATCAATATACACCAATACCAGATCATATCATCACTGTCTCCAGAACAAAGCCCAAATTCAGTGTGTGAAATGTCTTGGCCCAATAATCTGGATTAGAACATGGTTATTGTGGTGGCCCTAAACTCCCAAGATACTTCTACCTTCTGGCTCAGAGAAGGAAGATTAAACTCTCCAAGAATCACAAACCTGGAAAACTCCACACCACTGAGACTCAGTTTGGTCTAGTGGTTAAAGGCACCAAGGTAGAAACCAGGAGATTGTGTGTTCAAATCCTACCTTAGCCTTGAAAGCCAGATGAGTGACCTTGATCTCTCTCAGCCCAACTCACCTCACAGGGTGGTTGTTGTGGGGAAAATAAGAGGAGGAAAAAGTATTATGTATGTTCGCTGCCTTGAATTATTTGTAAAAAAATTATTTATAAAATAATTTGTAAAAAAAAATTGTAAAATAATTTTTTTATAAAAATGAATTATTTGTAAGAAAAATGTGTAAAGGTGGGATACAAGAAAACAAACATATATTCAGAGAGAGGATACAGAAACATATTCAGGGAAGTTGCTGCACAGAATAGGCTGGTATAGTATCAGCAATCCAGGGGTGGGTTCTATTTTTTTTTACTTCCAGTTCTGTGGGCATGACTTATTTTGTGGGCGTGGCTTGGAGGTCAGGTAGGCGTGGCTTCAGGTGGGCATGGCTTGGTGGTCAGGTGACCGGGTGGGCGTGGCCAACTTGTAAAGTGTGGGGAAAAAGTGACTTAGGACCATTTTTCACACTTAACGGCTGTCGGTCGTTAAGTGTGAGAAATGGTCATGAGTCACTTTTTGCACTGCCGTTGTAACTTGGGACAGTCACTAAATGACTAGTTGTAAGGGCTTCAGGTGGGCATGGCTTGGTGGTCAGGTGACCGGGTGGTTGTGGCCAACTTGTAAAATGTGATGAAACTCACTTAACAACGCTCTTGCTTAGCAACCAAAAGTTTGGGCTCAATTGTGGTCATAAATTTTTCTTTCTTTCTTTCTTTCTTTCTTTCTTTCTTTCTTTCTTTCTGTTTCTCTCTTCTCAGCGGCGGGAGAAAGAAGAAAGTGCTCTGGGACTGGGAGGGCAGGTGGCCCGGCCCGGCAGTGGCATGTCCACTGCCCGGCCCGGCAGTGCCGCCACCACCGCCTCTCTCGCCTTCCTGGCTTCGGCTCCGGGACCAGCAAAGAAGCGCGGTTGAGCGTGGCCAGGGCGTTAGTGCAGGAGCGGCGAGGAGTTCAGGGCAGGTGGCGGATCATCTTCATGCATGGGGGGCAGGGGAGGGCAGGGGGTCCCCCGCTCCCGGCACCCCTCCTCCATGCAACCTGCTGCTGCTGAGCAGTCTCCTTCACACCGCCCACGTCGCTCATGGGGCGGATGGGCTGGAACTTCCTTGCTTCTTTGCTGGCGCGGTTGACCGGGGCTGGGGCTGGGGCCATCTCCCCCTCACCCTGCCTGAACATACAGCTGCCGCGCCCACCTCTCGCCTGTCGCGGCTCCAACGGCAGCGGCTTCAGGAGATGTGGGCTCATCTGGAGCTGCTCCCCTGCAGCTGAGCCTGCGACTTGTCCCTGCTGCCCCCAGGTGTGAGGGAATGGGGCAGGCAAGAGGTGGGTGCGGTGGCTATATGTTCGAGCAGGGCGAGTGGGGGAATGGCTCATCTGGAGCAGGTCCCTTGCACCCGCGCCCGCAGCAATCAAGAAATAGCTTCTGCACATGTGCAGAAGCAAAAATTAGCAAAAAAAAAAAAGCAAAAAAAATCCAAGATGGTGGCACCCATGGAGACATCGACAGGACTGGCTCTGTGATGTCATCATCGAGTTACTAACGGTTCTAAAGAACCGGATAGAACCGGTAGGAACTCACCTCTGCAGCAATCCCAACTAATCCCTCTACCTTCATAGACAGGATCTCACATCTGGCTTTATATGGCACAGCATCCCTGAAAGACACCAGAGATTCTTGAATGACAAGTGAATCCTTTCCCCTACTCCAGAATCATGGCAGATGTTACATGAAAGACCCAAGAGGACATTTCCATGATAGACTACCTTCCATACCCAGCTAGATTTTGGTAATGCAAAGCAGGTCGTTGATTAGATCATGGATGTAGTGAGTCATATTACTGCTCATGACATGAGCTCAACTATGATCTGAACACAATATTAGAGGAGGCACATCTTTATACCAGAAAGCACTGTAAATGTAAATTGATATCTGATTGGGAGTCTCTCTCTGTTTTCAATTTTCTGATGATTTCATAAAATTTGACAGGAAGTTACAAATGTACAAACTTTCTAAATTTTGCAGTACATTTCAGAATGTATATCATGTAAACAAAATTTGCATAACAACTGGCATATAAAATTGCTAGTGATGTGGAATATTTAAGGGAAAACAGAATGAAAAGTACATATATTCCGACACACATAGATAAAACGCTTGGGGACAATTGCACAATTTTTTTATTACAAAAATCAAGCTGAGCAAAATTTAAAGTAGATTGGGAAAAACAGAGAAGCTCAACAAAAGTGAAATTTGTCTGTCCCTATCCATAATATAATTTCCACTGCATTTTATATTCATGACAAATATTCAACATTATGCTTTTCAAATGACATTTGAAATGACCAGATGAAAATACAGCCACTCGGAGATCTCTTTATTCCCAAGCTAGAATTCATATGACATGAAATCAAAGTTAAGAATGTACAAGAGAACTGTACAGTTTTATAACTGGGTACAGGTACACAGACTTATATTATGATGGATATAAAGAAAGCATGAAAGGCAATAATTTATTATAGCAGACAATGTTCATAAAAAGAAGGTAGCTAATATGCACTTTACTCCTGGCTGTTGGTGATTGCTGGAACACTAATTCAAAGGAATCAAAATTTATCAATGAAGAGTTGAAGGGAGAAAATGAATGTTGTATCAATCAATATGTCTCATTTATTATGACAAGCATAGTGCAGAGTGAATTATTTATAAAATTCATTTCTAGGAAACAATCACTTATCTATTTATAATATACACTTCTCTTTCTCAGAATACCTACAGTATGTGCATGAGGCAAGAGGGAAACAGTATGTCATTTCTTTAGAATATATATACACATTACATTCATCTCAAAAACATCCTCCTATTCTCTCACAGGCTCCATCCGCAAATGGAGATAAAGCCTCACACATTTTTTTCCCTCCACACCAATGTGTTTTTACTATTTCAGTTGTAGAGGTTAACACACACTCACACACACACACTTTTATTCCTCAATACAAACATTTATTGCCATTTCCAAGCAAAAACATCCACATTCTGCTAAAATCTGCTTTATGCAATTGTCAAGATCGGTCTGAGGGATTCTGAGCTTCAGAGAGATTTTGCTGACTTTATCAAATCTCTCTTGCTTGACTTTTAAATTCTACAGGAATTTTGTTACCTCAAATTTCACTTTAGCTTTCAAATCCTCCCTAGTAATGTTGAGCAATATATTATAGAGCAATATAATGTAAAGCAATATTTGAACATGGATTTCTTCTACATTACTTTGATGCTGCCATCAAAATATGAAATTTATATTTTACCTGCTAAATTGATTATCTTTTGCAATATTGAAAAGTAGGTTGGTCAATTAATACTGACCATTCAATGTAACATAAATTTAGATAGAAGGTGAAAAAGAATACTGAAAACCCAACGTAAGCTCTATTTTGGTTTATTTAAATGTTTGTCTTTATAAAAGTATCCAAATGAGGATAATATAACACACACACACACACCCAAAGTAGCACTTTCTATTAACTTCATATGCTCCAACATTTAATGACAACATGGGAATTTTGACTAATCATGGTTCCAGACAGGGAAGATATACAGTATAATAAATTTGCCATCGTTTTCAATGGGGCATATTTTTGGGATCTTCCAAACAGATTCACTGTGGAACTGATTGCAGTCAAACACCAATATTTATTTTTCTCCTATCTGAAATCTAGTGGAAAATAGTTGAAAATACATTTAAAAATATTTTTTTTAAAAAAAAAAGTTGAAGGAACAGTGTTTGCAAAAGATGTTTTGTATCTCAGTGAGGATACAAAAGTAGTTGACAATCTGGATTTGTGTCTGTTTAATAGCAATAGCACTTAGACTTATATACCGCTTCATAGTGCTTTACAGCCCTCTCTAAGAGGTTTACAGAGTTAGCATATTGACCCCAACAATCTGGGTCCTCATTTTACCCACCTCGGAAGGATGGAAGGCTGAGTCAACCTTGAGCCGGTGAGATTTGAACCGCCGAACTGCAGCTAGCAGTCAGCTGAAGTAGCCTGCAGTGCTGCACTCTAACCACTGCGCCACCTCGGCTCTATAACCCTTGGTAGCAAGTATGGGAATTTCTTGAAGCTGTCTCATGTAAACATGCCTTTCTCCATTGAGGCCAGTATCTTTACCTTATAACCCTAGCAACATTTACTCTGAGATAGAAAACTTTCTTTTAATGACCAGAAATTAGGAATGGCTTACCTGTATTTCATCAAACCACTTTTCTTTGAACTGCATTGAACTTCCATCACTGATAGATGGGCCATCACTCTGTGACGGAACTTTTGCCCTAGAATCTATCTAATTTCTCAAGGTCTCCCATAGAATTTGTGTGAAAAGGTATGTATATCAAAGGAAGTTACAAAGAGTCTGTGCATGAGCTGCAATCCAATCAAAGCATTACTTTAATGCTGGTCATCAGAATGATCCAATTCAATTCATTTGAAGCATACAAACAGGTTCTCTTCCTCCACTCTACAATGTAAAAATGTAAAAATGGATTGATTTCTGTGATCGCTTGGTTTGATAAAGAGGAAAGGATCTTCTGTGCATTGATCAAGGCATTTTGACCACTCAGCACTAACAGATGAATCTGGAGCACAGCCTGGGTTGTCAGTTCAGAGAGATACCCCTGTGTAGCTCTACATAATTCTAAAAGTTATATTCTAAAACTATATGAAAGCCAGGAAATACAACCTGAAGATTTCTGACCTGGATGTGTGGGATGGAATTAAGATAACCATGTAACTGATGTTTTTAGGATATGAACCTTCTGTGTTTTCTCGATAGGAGTTAGGTCTTCTAGCATATTTAAATTAGAAATGAGCAAGCCCTGGTATACTAAAATAAACTGGGAATCAGTTTGGAACAGCAAAGGCAGGTGCTTATGCTCTGCACAGGAGATAACACTGCTGAGTAAAGCCTTTCAAGTATATATTGAGGAGCAGTGCTTGATCAGAGAAATTCCCTAGGCTCCCTGCTTATCCTCTTAGACTGTAGCCAGGCACATTCTACACATAAATGAATGACAATGATATTTGCTGCTGGTAAACATACAACCAAGGGAATAGCTTGATCACAGTGAAAAGACAGGTTGATATTTTAAGTTACTGTTATTATAAGTTCTGAATTTCTTTAAGCTGCATATTCTTAAAGAATCAAGAAAGAATAGTTGAAGATAACTCACCACTTACAACCTGCCAAATATGTTCCAGTTATAAATTAAATATAATCTTTTTAAGGACAATGGAAGCCTCCATTTTTAACTAACTGTAGTTTCTTGTGAAGCCAGAACCATGAACTTTGATTGGTGCTAGTCAAGATCATTAAATAGTGTATACTCATTGCTAAGACCTTTTAAAACTGATTTAGCATCTCCAGTATTTAGGCAATGGACAGAAGTTAACTTAGCACTGAGATTAAAGTTTTACTACCTTTCCTCACTGGCCTAGTAAATAACACTTCCTTTATGTCATAAAGCAATTATTATCTTAATTAGCGGATTTTTATAGGGCACTTGTAGATTTGTCTTTCACATGTTATCTGTAGCCCATTCTCTAAAGGTTGGATTTTCCAGATGTCCTAGATAAATACTATACTAGCAGTTTGTTTTACAACTACTCAACCATGATTTGTAGTTGGCATGTTTCAACATACCATAGCTAAACTGAACTTGGGTTCCAGAGTCAGAACAATTATAAATTGTGATTACCTGGAAAAACAATCAGAAACTTTTGTTCTGCTTGGTTATTTCGAAGGAGGAAAGAGGAAGGGAATGGACAGAAACCTAAAACTCATGCATAGAAGACTTTATTGTTATTTTGTGTTGTGTACAAATGGAACTATGGTCACATTAGTAATCAGATAAGCCTGTATAAGTATTCTTATTTTACTCATCAGGATTAAGATTAAAAAAAAAAACATGTTGAAATTGATTCAGTAGGCACTTAGTTTGTTTTTACTTTCCAAATCACATACTAACTGGCTTCTGGACTAAAGTAGAAAATGAACGATAAAATATTTGGAGCAAGAACAGAATCCAATCTTCTTCTCATTATTTAGTGTGGTATGTTTGGGAAAATGTGCACATGCATTCAAAGTCAAGAAGTTTAATTCTTTTCATAAGAATTTAAATCCCTTATCGTTTTTTTAAATAAATGGGATAAATAGTTTAGCTCTTTTTAAGTAGAAAACTAAACTGACAGATTCAGATGTCAGATTGACCACTATGAATCCCAGCAAATAAAAGTGGATGTGCAGTCACTGCTTATTCAGTTTCTGCTGTTGATTTAAGATGACTCTTTCCATTTTCATGATTGTATATCCTGAATTTGGATAGTACACATCCATCTAATTTGATTCATTTTTCACTTTGTTACTTTGTGTCTGTGGTTTTAACCCAAAATATGCTAATTTCTTCACATTTAGGCAAATAGGGTGATCATGAAGTACTTAACAGTCTTTAAATATTTCTTCATGTAGGGCTAACAGACAAAGAATTTCTTCTAAGAATAGAAGAGATAAACAATATACTGAGTAAATAGTTAAACATTCCCACTTCTGTCAAGACACTGTGATCAAAGCTGATGACAGACAACTGACTGCAAAACATCATTCTGATTTGAGGCAGACCTGCCATTACTAAATCTAATAAATCCACTTCCTTCTCTTCTCCGAACTATTTATGAATACCATGAAACATCAAAAAGAAAAGATTAATTACTGAACTCCCAAACTATGTATAGAAGTTGAATTTTACAAGGAACAATTTAGAATCAAGTGGCAGAACAGAATGTCTTCCATACAGAAACAGCTGTCTGGAAGACATTGTATAGGAGAAAGAATTGGACTTTTTGTCCCAATATTCATCACAGAATGTTAGCCGCACATCATATTCCAACAATAAATATGCATGTTAAATATTAAAAGTATAGCTTTGACTGAGCTCCTTTTAGACAATTTAACTGGGTAAAATAAATAACAAAAGCTTGCATCTTATCCCATATCGCATATGCTTATGTGTGTATGTATGCATGTGTTTCTAATTTGTTAGCTTTGTGTGATACAAAATATAAATCTATCCTCATATGTTAAACTAATGGACTACATTTGTGAGGGGAAAAAAAGATGAGACTGATGAAAGTTATAAACAGGTGCTGTTCCATCACCATCTCAGCCACCTTTGTTGTTCTTTTTTATATTGACTAGTAAATGTTACTGAACCGTTACTTTCAGCTTTTATATTGCATAACACAGTCTGTCTTATGTGCATTCCAAATTGCTGGACTGTGTCCTACATTGAAAATTTATTTTATCTTCCTTACAAAAGTCATTCTTCAATGAAGTCTATTTATTTATTTATTTATTTTATAAAATTTATATGCCGCCCAACTCCCGAAGGACTCTGGGCGGCTTACATCATAAAAAAATAAAACATATAAAAGCAATTAAAAAAAAAACATCTATATTTAAAATAAAACATTCACACAACCATGCATGGGCCAATCAGGACAACTATTGGCCCCAGGCCTGCTGGAAAAGCCAGGTCTTAACGGCTTTACGGAAGGCCAGTAAGGTGGGGGTAGTATGGATCTCAGGGGGAAGTTGGTTCAACAAAGTTGAAGCGGCTACAGAGAAGGCCTTCCCACGCGGTCCCGCCAGCCGGCACTGTCTGGCAGACGGGACCTGAAGAAGACCAACACTGTGCGACCTCACTGGTCGATGGGAGGAATGTGCTTATCATTTTAAAAAGATACATAATAAAAGCATTTAAAAACAATTGGCTACAGAGAAGGCCTTCCCCCGCGGTCCCGCCAGCCGGCACTGTCTGGCCGACGGGACCTGAAGAAGGCCAACCCTGTGCGACCTCACTGGTCGATGGGAGGAATGTGGCATAAGGCGGTCATGCAGATAAACTGGTCCTGAGCCATGTAGGGCTTTAAAGGTAACAACCAACACCTTGAATTGTGACCGGAGTGCAATCGGCAACCAGTGCAGCTCGCGAAGGATGG
>QLTV01004400.1:320983-343007 GCA_003457575.1 Thermophis baileyi
GGGTCATATCTGGGCCCCCATCTGCTTCTGTTAGTACACTCAGCAGAGGGGGCTCCATTTCCCTCCCCCGGCTCCCCCATTCTCACCAACACAACCAATCAGACATACTCTTCCATTCACAATCAAACCAGACAACCCACCACATTCACACACAAAACATGGCTAAAAACTGGCCAACAAAAAAGGAAAATTGCATTGTAAATGCAACCCTAGGTGACTTAAAAAAGCAGTCTGCCGGGAAATGTCTGGAAAACGTCTATAGGGAAACTTAGCCCAGGTTTTGTAGGGATGACAATTTCTTGTTGTAAATGCAACCCAAGATGGTTTAAAAGGGTAGTCTATAAGGAAATAAATTGTTAGAAAGAAAACACAGCTTTGATATGGGCTGTCGTTAAGACCCATGAATGTAACATAGATGACTTAAAAAAGCAGTCTGCCGGGAAATGTCTGTAAAACGTCTATAGGGAATCTTAGCCCAGGTTTTGTAGGGATGACAATTTCTTGTTGTAAATGCAACCCAAGATGGTTTAAAAGGGTAGTCTATAAGGAAATAAATTGTTAGAAAGAAAACACAGCTTTGATATGGGCTGTCGTTAAGACCCATGAATGTAACTTGCCCATAAAGCATCTCACATCCAGCAGGGCCTGCAGAACACTGAGCTGGTGGGACACAAACAAAGTCACCAAGATCCTTGTTAATGTGTTTCTGAGTTCCTTGTTCCTTTCCAATGAGGGGAAACAGGAAGGCTCCGACAGGGGAACACAGCAGGCCACGATCTCCGGTGTGGAAGCAGGCCCCGACCAGGTGCTCCCAGAATGGAGCAGAAGTCAAGCTATTATCAAGTGAGTATCAACTAGCAAAACTATTTAAATCAATTGAAATATTAGGAAGAGTTTAGATATAATTATATGTACTTTTTTGCTGAATCACTTTGATGACCTGATAGGATGCTTATCAGTATGGACAGAAAAAGGCATGCAAATATCTAGCAAAACAGATTTTTTTTCTTTCTATTCTGAAGGATTATAGGTATCACACTTTACGGAAGACTTACATATATCTGGGGCAGAGAGCAAGAGCTGCGCATGGTATGAGAAAATGAAGCATACATACTAAATTATTTCCAACAAAGCTGATGGGAATGTCTATATCCATTATGCACTATCCAGGATTTCCTGCAAGCATTAGAGTAGCCAATGAAAGTTTACTTGTCTGGATTGAGCTTCATTAAACTAATTCAGCAGCTTCAAGAGGGAAAAAACCCCTCTTTTTCACATAATTGCCAATTAATATATAGGTAGTCCTTGACTTATAAACACGATAGAAACTGGATTTCTTAAGTGGTGTGATTATTAAGTGAGGCATCACATGACCACACCCAATTTTACAACCTTTCTTTTGGCTTTGTGGTTAACTGAGATATCACCAGACTTCAATTTGTGATCTTCCCTGCAAACTTCCCCTTTGTCAGTCCTCCAAGGTAAACCAGGAAATGGGACTAGATGAAACTAATTCTATTTTATTGTAAAGCAACATGAACAGAATCTTTTAAGTCTGAAAGTACAACTTTCAGTCCACCATTTTTAACTGCCTGATCCATTTAAGGCAGGTCCTGTTTCAGTTTCTTTCTGTGACTATTAAATAATTGCAGAAATAAATGCCCCTCTTGTTTGATTGCTTCCTAGCCAGCATCTCTCCTTCTCTTTTCTCAAGGCCACTAATACTTTGCTCATTGGAAACTATCTGGGAAAGTTGCAAATGGTGATCATATGATTACAGCACACTGCAACCATTAGACATATCCAATAGCTGGCAAGTATCCAAATCATAATCCCATGATCATAGGGATCTTGCAATAGAGGTGTAAACACCAGTCACAAGTCCCTTTTTTTCAGCATCATAACTTCAAATGGCTGCTAAATAAAGTTAACAGTAATACATTTGAGGACTGCATTTATGGAATGTCCTGGTCCCTTTAACCCAGATGGTTGGTATAGATGACAGTTCCTTTAAAAAATGTTATAAGCTGCATTGTTCCTTTATGTGGAAGCCCTGACACAAGAAATGAAGTTACTGCATTTGTTGAGACAAGCTTGGAGACATGAATACTAGGCAAAGGTCAGGTTTAGGCTTCAATCTGTTGCAATCACTTTCCACTATTAAATTGATTTTTTTACCAGTATCAATCTTATAAGCGCTGGATATTTCATTGGTGTGTATTATCTCAGCCAATACTTCTTTCTGATGGTTCCCCTTGTCCACGTCTATTCAGCCTATGAAAAAAAATATATATTCTTCAGACTCAGAATCCTTCTTTGCATATTGCTTGTTTGGATTTTTGTACTCTAGCACATTTTAGGCATATGGTTATACTTTTTGCATTTGCTACATTTCTACATATATGTAGGATATTCTTTACAGTTATGCTTCCTATTGCCTTGTTTAAATATACTTTTTCCTATTTCCAAGCTTTTTTTCCTGCTCTTTCCTGCTGTTTCTGACTAGAGTTAGCTGAGGTTCTGCCAATATCAGGATAATATCATTGCTATCTCATACCTTTGAATTGCAAGTGAATAATTTCTGCTGCAATAGCATTTTCTAGAGATAGGTTCACTTAAGTAAGCACTCTGGCACTTTTTCTTATGCTCCAATTTGATCTTTGATCAAAAATTCTGTCAAAATACCAAAGTCACAAGACTTACTCCTGACTTTCAGACTTATTATAGATTCTCCAACTGTTTCAATCTTCTTCCGTAGGGAGTGATCTGAAGACAAATATTTATAATGTTACATTTTTCATGGCACGCAGTAGGCCAGCTTCCAATTTCTGCTGTATGGTTTTAAATGTCTTTCTTCATCTGTGAAAGTAAATATATTTTATACATTGGATGTAAATGTATCATACACTTCAGGGTTCAGTGTCTGGGTATTTGTGGGCCTGTTTGCATCTAGTTGTCTTTGACAGGACTACCATTCTCCAGGTTCCATCAATTACAGTAAATGATTCCATCTTAATCAATGCCTGTTTCATGGACAAACCTCTGCCTTGAAATTTGGTTGGTCCCATTTCTCCTGGTCTTTAAGAAGACTCTGAAGACAGATTCATCTCACCAGGCTAACTGTATGATGTAAGTCATCCCTAACACATATTTTACCTTATGTACTTGGTGTATTATTTTATCATATTCTCTCTCCTTCCCCTCCTCTATCATTCTTTTCGATATTTTAACCCTTCTAAGCATCACTTGATATATATAAACTAATCAAATAAATAAAAGATATTCTATTGGTATCCTGAGAGTATTTTTTTTTAATAATAAGGTCTTTATTCTTCAGCTAACACCAAATACAGTACTATTCTCTAATGGCTGATCAGTAATGCTGAATCTGGTTTTCTAGCTTAGTGCTGAGACTGCTGACCCTCTGCACTTAGAATGTGCAGTCATATAAAGATCTTCTTCTGTTAACAAGTTGCAGCTATTACAATTATAATTAAATTTATGAGTCACTTTTTATTTTGTACAATAGCAATAGCACTTATAGCACTTAGACTTATAGACCACTTTACAGTGCTTTACAGCCCTCTCTAAGCAGTTCACAGAGTCAGCATATTGCCCCCAAAAATCTGGGTCCTCATTTTACCCACCTCAGAAGGATGGAAGGCTGAGTCAACCTTGAGCCGGTGAGACTTGAACCGCCGAACTGCAGCTAGCAGTCAGCTGAAGTAGCCTGCAGTACTGCACTCAAACCACTGCGCCACCTCGGCTCTCAACACAAGGGATATAATGCTCCTGTCTTCTATTTTCCCCACAACAACAACCTTGGGAGCAGGGGTGGGTTCTAACTTACCTCGCTGCCAGTTCACTTCCTCCCGCGCCGCGTGGCCGTGCCACGTGGGCGCATGCGCAGTGCTGAAAAATAAAAATAAAAATTTCCCCCAAAAAGGCTGAAAACAAGATGGTGACGCATGCGCAGTGCCAGAAACTCGGCTTCTGCACATGCACAGAAGAAAAAATTAAAAAAAATTCCCAAAAAGATTTTTTTTTCAAAAAAAAAAATTTTTTTTTAAAAAAGATGGCGGCGCCCACAGACCGGCACCGACCAAACTGGATCTGTGACATCACCGTGACATCACCAGCGGGTCGCTACCGGTTCGGGCGAACTGGTCTAAACCGTGAGGAACCCACCTCTGCTTGGGAGATGGGTTAGAGCAGGCCTGTCAATCTGGCGGCCCACGGGCCGGATACATCACATGCAGGCCATGCCCACACCAGCTCCGCAAAGGCAAAAAACATCCTGACATGTCATGATCTGGCCCATCATGCGATCGAGTTTGACACCCCTGAGTTAGAGGAGTTGGTCCAGATTCACCCAGCCAGTTTTCATGCCTAAGAGGAGACTAGAACAAATGGCTAACTACACCAAACTGGCTTTCTTTGTTTTTTCTGTCAAACCTGAGTTTCTAGCATGTCATCAGTGCTGCATAAGGATTCATCTTTATTTCTGATACAATGTGTTCTTGTAACAATGACACAATATGTAAACTGATTGATCTTGTTAAGATCAATTTGGATTTTGCTGCAGCTTGGAACACTGCAAGGAACATATTACTTCTCCCTCTTCAACTTTTGCTAAATATCAACTCCCTTATATCCATGGTCACATGGATTTCCCCTTTTCAAAATCACCATCTCTCAAAATAGACACCGAGGACAAACACCCAGTTGGCTAGAAATAAAATGCTGAAGCCCCAGTCAGGCTTTTTGAACATATACCATAAAAACTAATAACTCTAAGGTAGCACACTAAGTAATGTATCAACTTTTGATCAAATTTTGGTACCTTTTGATTTGCATAGCATTTTGATAGGGAGCTCAGACACCAAAGTTATTTCAAGGTAATATCTTCCAGTGAAATATTAAGAGAGATCTGCTCATTTGAAGATGAAAAACATTGGAGAGTCTGTATTTACATACACATTGCACTTCAAAAGCTCAGAAGGAAAATGTTCTTAATGTGTTTGAGATGTAAATATCCTTCTCACTAACTGGCTTAGATATGCCCTCTCCTCCGTGCTAATACCAGAAGATCAATTTCGCTTTCATCTTGAAACAGTAATGTCATTAGTGGCATAGAAACAAGCTTGCTCTCAGTTCGGAAGTTGGATGAAACTCATCTATATCTGCTGTCTAAAGAGTCAGGGGAATGTTTAAATCCAGGAAAATAAATTCTCTCTCACCATGGTGCTATTAATCTACCTAAGAGAGAACACCAAACGTCTTGGGAAATAGTGCTCAAAATAGCAGAACAAGAAGGTTGTCTAGTAAATTCTTGACAGTAGAGCTATAAAAACATCTGCTTCCGCTAGTGGAACTCTGCTGGGCCTTATGGGCATGTAATTCACCTCACATTGACAGAAAAGGCAAAATGCCTATTGACTTTAATGGAGCTGGACTGTACTCAGTATGAATCATGGATCTAAGGAGAATCCTAGAAATAAGGAGAAATTTCCTGTCACTGAGAACAATTAATCAGTGGAACAGCTTACCTCTGGAAGTTGTGGGTGCTCCATCATCAGAGGTTTTCAAGAAGACAGTCATTTGTCCAGAATGGTATAGAATCTCCTGCTTGAGCAGGGGGATGGACTGGAAGACCTCCAAGGTCCCTATCAACTCTATTAGTCTTTGTTTTATGTTCTGTGTCACATTATGTAAACCTTCCTTCCTTCCTTCCTTCCTTCCTTCCTTCCTTCCTTCCTTCCTTCCTTCCTTCCTTCCTTCCTTCCTTCCTTCCTTCCCTCCCTCCCTCCCTCCCTCCTTCTTTTCTTCCTTCCTTCCTTCCTTTCCTCCCTCCCTCCCTCCTTCCTTCCTTCCCCCCTCCCTCCCTTCCAAATTCACCTGCATTAGAGAACACATTTTAAAAAAAATCTACACACACACACACGTTTACTATATTACTTATATTTTTGGACCCCTTCTGAGTCCAAATGGGTACTTAAAATAGAAATAGAAACAAGCCTCAAGCACCCATCACATTTAGTGCATGCCTTATGAACTAGTCATAAAAAGATGAGGTAAAGTGAGGAGAAGTGACGTAAGGTAAGGTAAAGAAAGGAAAGCATCAGATTGACTTTTAATGTGTGACTCATCCCTAATTGTTCCTTGTCTAAGAAATAGATAACAACATAAACCATTTTGTGTGCAGCTATGCCTCTTTCTCTTACTGAGTAAAATAATGATAAAGACAGCAGATGTTGACATCTGCTCTTACAAAAAGGACTTTGGCTATAGGTTACCAGCTGCCCCCATTTTTCAGCTTGTGATTGAGTCCACTGAATACATTTTGCTCAATGTTGTAAAAATTCAGCTGACCTTATAAGGTGGCAAAGGACTAGCGAACACCTGAACTTTTTGCTGGAATACCTATACAAGTATTCAGGGGATCTAGCAGTTCACTGAATCATAGCAGCCCAGATCTGGTAGGCTAACTTCTAAAGTTCTAAGAAGTAACTGAAAATGGTTTTCCAATACTGTAACATCCAATTTGAAGAACTTTATATACTTAGAGATCAAGCTCTCATTTGTCTCTTTCTGGGCATTGAAAAAAACCTGTTACAGTTCTCTGTTTTATGCTTTGATTTATTTGATACTGTGTTCATTTTTAAAATATTCAGTCTTATTCTTTCCTAGTTATTCATTTTCTCATCTTTTCATCTACTGCTTTAATTCTTCAGTTTTAACTTGACTATTGAGGGTTGACTGATGTGGCTTCTTAATACATATTAATGTACTTAGATATTTTTATACAGAGCAGGGTACCACTGATCTATATTTATATCATCTATATCTAATTTAGGCTGTGGCTTGTCAAATAAGTTGTGTGCAATACTATATACATGTATTGCCATTTTTAGATCTATTTTGTCTTCAAATATAGTCCAGTTGCCATTAAAAGTAATTCAGAAGCAGGACAATGGTTCTGAATTACCAGGTTCCAGAAACTTAAAAAGCATTCACAGCAGTTATCTGGTATTTCTTTAGTATGTGATTATGCTTATGATGGGGGAAAAAAGTAAATTGACAATGATAAAAACAGTGAGATTGCAAAACAAGATGTATAGTTATGGAGGCCTATGGAATGTTTACTACAATATACTCACATAGGATGTTTGCCTTTATGACTATTAATCAAAAGATTTGGACTAAATTTCCAGCTGCAAGTCGTTTCTTTTTAAATTTGTCTCCTGAATCACAACCGCAATACACTGTTTTAAATTTTATAGCCAACAGAGCTGGGAATTCAAGTCTTCCTGGTCTTCAGATGCATGCTACTATATAAGGCTTTTGGAAGACAATGGTTTTGAAAAGTTACAGAATGCTAAAAGAAAATTCACATTTTTCACTGCTGATTTTTTAAAAAGTCTGTTTCAAGTTTTGCGGTAATCTTGTGTTAAAATCTTCTGTTTCTTCCACCAAAGAAGCGGGATGACTGCTGACATACTGCGGAAAAGAACTGAAATTAGGAAAATGCCTTGTAGTAGCAGGAAATTTCCATGTATCTAACTTATAATTATTGGTATCAGAAGTCCCTACCCAAACATATACAATGAAAAAAGTGATATAGTAAATGTAAAAATTATGGTAGTGTTAGCAGAAACATTTGTCTAGTCTGATGATGAATAGAAGAACAACCAAATAATGCAATTTGTGTGTCTGACCTCTGGACTGGCTAACAACCCTGACCTCGCTTTTGGCAACTTGGACTGATTTTGAACTATCTGCTGCATACTCCTTGCAAAGCTAATCATTCTGACGAGAATCTGTCAGAGAGTCTGTTTTCGTTTGCATTATTTGCTTATCTCTTTGACATTGAGAAAATTGCGAACTACCATAGAAACTGTGTGTGAGTCTGTAGTTGAACCCAGAAGCAGGACAGTTCTCTGAAATTTGAGTTTGCTTTGCTATGATTCAGTCTAATATTTATAAAGCTGATTTTCTCCTCCCAGTCAAAAATAAAAAGAAGTCCCTTAATCCTAGACATAAGAATTAAGAATTCTTATCAACTTGATTCATCATCCAAGTCCATGATAATAACTTCCATGAATCCTTTATAAAGGCATAAAGCAGAATCCATACTGATTCAAAATGACATTGTCTCGGGACATCATAATGTCACAAAATGACACAGGTGCATTATTCATGTCATTTGCACACAAATGCCATGGCATACATGATGTCACTTCGATCCTCTCTCTGGCTCTTGTGATCTTTGATATTTGCGAAAGGATTCATATGGATAAAGATATTCAAAAGATTAATGTGCAATAATTATATAGAAAATCAACAATCAAAGTAAATGGAAATATGTTGCTAGGGTTGCATTGTTGCAATTTTAAAAAAAAAAAAAAAAAGATGGGGAATCTCATAAATTGGAAGGATTTAGGAGGCTTTATGTTCATTTGTTCCTGAGAGATCAACTTTATAATTTTAGCTTTAAACAGAGTAAAGATTAAATTCAAGCTTGACTATAATATATCTGAAGCCCAAGTTTAACCAAACACAGATTTATTTACCAGGGGCTAGTTTACATGATATAACACAATGGGAATAAGTCCATTCATTTATTGTGAAATAAGTCTAAGACCAAACTTTTGTGTATTATTATTTTGTTGCACTTCTTCAAAAAAAAATATCTTAGTATATTAACTTGAATTTGTATTGCTGTCTTAGATTGTAATTGCTTTTTCGGGCTCTCAGAGATATCATTAAATGGCCAAATGCAACCAATTCTTATTTGTTTTTCTTTTGAACAGAATTTCTTCATATCAAATATAGTATTTTTTCCTGATTGGATGGATATAACCATGAACTTAATTCTGGAGGTAAAATAAGCACCAGAGAGAAAAACATATCAAGATGTTACTGTCTAAGAAAAACAGTGGTACTGGATTAATTTGAAAATAGAATGACTTTTGAAAGTATTTGTCATGCATAATTTTCAATCTCTTGAAGTATTCAAGAATAAATATTTAAGCTTATGAATATTCAGTATATCTCTGCTCCAAAGCAAATATGCTTAGGATTTCACTACTTTCTACTTTTAAATATTAAACATAACACTATGACTTTTTGAGAATAGCAAACATTTGGTTTTGTTTGCATGACACAGAAATCTTGGTTAGTTTTAGTTAGATTTTTTAATATAATTTTGGGTGCAGATCTAGCCAGTTTGATTAATTTATGGTTTTCTGAAGTCAACTGAGATAATTCAATAAACTGTTAAAAAAATCTAAGATTAGTACGTTATGCAAATTCTGCCATTAGCCCAATCATAATAATGTAACCTGTTCCAATGTTATCTTAAGAAATTTAGAAAGAGACAGATAGATTTTCATTTTTGCATTCTTAATATTTGAAAGTTAGATCCATTGTCTTCTATTTTGAAATGAAAGAAAAACATTTATGTGATAAGTTGAAGAAACTGTTTAAAGGAGCACTGTCATTCTTTTCTAAAATGTACCTGGACAATTTCAGATATTTCTTTTTAGCTTGTCTCTTTAAGAAAAGTTTACCTAGATTAAACATCCAAGAGGCAAATATAAATAGAGGCAAAAAGGCAAAAAGAGGCAAAGATCAAAGAGAGGAATTTGGGAGGCAAGTTTAAAAAAAAGCATAGCAATTAAAGCATCGAAGGGGACAAGGGATAATGGATAGATGATGTTTTTTCTTTTTAAACTGTTGTTTTGATTTGCCTCTCTCTTTTTCCAATTTTTCTCTTAAAGCATAGCAATTACAATATTGAAGCGGACAAGAGTTGATGGATAGATGGGTTTTTTTTTCTGTTGTTCTGAGTTGCTTTGCCTTTTCTCTATCTCTCTTCTTCATTTTCTTTTTTTTTTTGTCTGTGTGTGTAAGTAGGTGACATGATTAGAAATTAGACAAGAAAGAAAGAAAAAGTTTCTTAATAAAGGGTGATATGACTAAAAGCTAGAATAAATGATTGAATTAAGAGAAGGGGGAATATTAGTGTATACATTTTTTATAACAAAGAGAAAACATGGAATAATTGAAAAATGATAGATAATAACTTAATGCAAGTGTGTATTAAATACATAAGTGGATTGAATGTAAGGATTATGATGAACTTGATCAGTTTTGTTTGTATTGCAATGTATGACATTGTGTTGCACTGTTCACGTATTAATTTGATGTTTTTGTAAAGAATAAAAAATAAAAAACTTGGGGGGGGGAAGAAAAGTTTGCCAGAAACACAATTGCTCAAAAACCAGTGGTGCTTTTGAATAATAGGAAACTGGACTGGGAATGTGGATCCATCTATTTTGGAATTGTTTGTGTTTGCCCTCATTGTATAAGCACAGGTCTACTAGCTGTGAATGTTCTTTAATCCTCAGCTATCATAGGATTTGTATTAACTCATATTTTCACTCATAGCTATTAAAGCAATTCCTAATTCCTCTACCATTCCTAATCTGATCAGTTTTAAAGATGGCTTTTTGTATCATGGTAATATCCATGTTATTTACATGTCCTTTATTTCTGGTGTTGGAAGAAATATCCATCTGGTTCAGTTCCAAGTAGGGAGAAAGACACTGGAAACATGGAGGCTGATTGGAAAGATGGTTTAATGGAGCAGAACAGAGGTGAAATGCTACCGGTTCGGACCGGTTCACCCGAACTGGTAGTAAAAAATGCTACCAGTTTGGGAGAACCTGTATATCCGACAATCAGCTGTGCAACGATCAGCTGTGCCGCACGATCTAAATTAGCTAGAAAGCAGGATTTCCTGCTTTCTAGCTAATCTAAATCATGCGGCACAGCTGATCCCCCCCCCTCGCTGTTCTACTTACCTTTGCAGACTCTGATGGCTTCAAAATGCTCCTTTTTCAGCGTTGCACAGTAGTGCCTGCAGCATGCATGCACGCACAGCGTGCATGCAAAGCGAACTGGTAGCAGACTTCATAGGATTTCACCCCTGGAGCAGAACTACCAAGCACATGTGATTCTGGGTAGCTGACACATGGAGTGGAGAGTGAGGGTTATTTATACCCTCTGTTGGGCCTTGCCCTTGAGCTTCCTGTTGCAAGGGCATGTATTTTATTGGTTGCTGTCAGACTCCCATGGGGCTATGCAGGGGTCATAGCTGATTTTTTAGGTTATCTGAGTCAAGCTTGGTTGAAGCTCAGGCTGATGCAATGAAGGGGCTTTGTTGTGCAATTTCTATTGTGGCTGAATGGCTTTGCCCTGAAGGATAATCCCATCATCCTGGAGCTGAAGGTCTTTTGTTTTGTAGATAGGCTGGCCCAGTCCTTCTCAATGGGCACCAAATATCTGCTGGGGGGAGGGAGATGAAGCTCTGAGTTTCTGTCTTTAGAAACATGTTTCTCCTTTAGGGAAAATATAATATTCTGCCTTTTTAATATTTCCTAAAATATTTCATTCTTCTAAGAGGGCTGGTGCTAACTTTCTACACTGGCTACCCTTGTGAAATATCCAGAAGTTGTGGTTGGTGCAAAATTTAGCATATTGGTACATATCCTAAATATTTGTATTAACTGGTACAAGCAGGAATGATCATGTGATGTCTGAATGGAAATATTTGTACTGGCTGCCACAGTTTCACAGTTACCTAGATTGATGCCTGACTACCTGAGAGACTGTCTCCTCTGTTACAAATCTGCTCAGCCAGCAAAATCTGCAAGAATGGGTTTTTGAGGTAGTTTCCTGAGAGTTGTATTTGCTTCCCATTCTCTCTGGATTTATAAAAGTGAATCATATGGCAGCTATTGTCTGTGGAGATACTCAGTCATCCAGGTCATGGTTGTCCCAAAGGTGCTTTTTTCAAGAAGGAACTGAACTTTCTGGTTTTCCTTTGAGGATGTTTTGCTTCTCATCCAAGAAGCTTCTTCAGCTCATCTTCTTGGATGAGAAGCGAAATGTCTTCAAAGGAAAATCAGAAAGTCCAGTTGCCTCTTGAAAAAGCACCTTTGGGATATGGCAACTATTCTTATTTGTTAGGATTTGATTTTCCATGCCTTTCCCTTGTTAATCCATAGAGATACAAGTAGGCTTCTGCACATACATGCATACACACATGTAATTAAGTCCTATTAATTAACTGTCCTCTCCCTCCCTCCCTCCCTCCCTCCCTCTCCCTCTCCCTCTCTCCCTCTCCCTCTCCCTCTCCCTCTCTCCCTCTCTCTCCCTCTCTCCCACTCCATCTCCCTCTCCCTCCCTCTCTCCCTCTCTCTGTCTTTCCCACTCCATCTCTCCCTCTCCCTCTCTCCCACTCCCTCTCTCCCTCCCCCCCCTCCCTCCCCCTCTCCCTCTCTCCCACTCCCCCTCTCCCTCTCCCTCTCCCTCTCCCTCTCTCCATCTCCCTCTCCCTCTCTCCCACTCCATCTCTCCCTCCCCCCCTCTCTCCTCCTTCCCCTCTCCCTTTCTCTCCCTCATCATTTGGATGGGTAAATGTACTACATTTTGAGTAGCAGCTGCAGACAAATAGGCAGAAGTCAAATAGCACAGCCAAAATTAGCAGTTCTCTGCCAGAGCAGAACTGTCCCAGTGCAATATTTGCCTGTGTTAGCAAGAAGCAGGAAAACACACCTGAGTAGATAAAATGGTTCAAGCAAACCAGAGGATCAACATGCTAAATCTTCATTAGTTGAATGAAGCTTGAGTTCTTCCCATGGATTTTTAAAGCAATGCATGTTACTTAGTTATTTTAATTGTGGTGTTTTCAGTAGATGGCAGCTGGATGGAAAATATTACTGATATGCAAAACCACTCGAATATATGGAAAGTGAAATATTTTGGAAAGTGAAAACTGGGTGAGTTTATTTTATTTTCACAAATTTGGTCATTGTTTTTGTTGTTTACTTTTTCTTCTCATCGTCCTCATTAGGGAAACTTTTAGACTCACTACTAGCTTATCTCCAACCAAGAAAACAAACACTTGGTTTATTAAATAAATCAACCCAGAACTCTCACCTGAAGCACATAGGACTAATCTATCCTATTTCAGACAGAGTATGCAAAGAACCAGCTTTCTGTGGTAGGCTCTAATGATGGGTAAGGTAGAAGTAAAAAGAAGAGGAAGACCAGCACCAAGATGTGTGGATTCAGTTACAATGGTGCAGTGTTCTAAGACCTGAAATACTAAGTTAGAGACAGATTGTCATGGAGAAAATCTATGTGATCACTAAGAGTCAACAGTGACTTGATGACATGTAATCAATAATAATATTGCCTGTCCCTAGTCTTGTAACCCATAATACACATCAGTGCATGAAAACCACACATTCTGAGTAGTGGCAGGCTATGCTGCCTCCAACTCAAGACCCAAGTCCAAGATAGAGGGAGAAATCTCAGCCATCCCAATAAATAAATAAATAAATAAATAAATAAATAAATAAATAAATAAATAAATAAATAAATAAATAAATAAATAAATAAATAAATAAATAAATAAATAAATAAATAAATAAACCTTGTGTTTTGCAATGTAGAATTACTTGTCACAACTTTTTAAAGTGATCAGACTCTTGGAATAACAACCACAATTTTTGAAATGTTACAATGGGGCTTGAAATACACTTTGCTCTTACATTTTGTTTCTGAGTAGGCCTATCACCTCCCATCACCGGCGTCTTTGTCTTAAAAAAGAAAAACAAAACAAAAAGAAACTCCAAAGAAAACTAGTGGAAATGAAAAAAAAAAAAAAAGAAAAGACTAAAAACAGATATGGAAATGCATGCAGATACAGTTACACAGATCTTTTTCCACTAATCATTCATTCAAATCTGATCGTTCTGCCAGAATATTTGCCCGCCCATACACAAACACAGCAATTTTATTTGCTTTATTTGTATAATTGTTGTTATTTTCCTAGGAACAAAGGAAATGTGCAAATTAAGAACATGTGCAACTAATTACTGGAATTTATTCAAGTTCATTACTTTGAGTGGCAATTTGTTTTCCTATGCACTGCATTTATTAAAAGGTACCATGCTTTTTAGATGTTGCTTCAGCATAAAGTATCCATAATACAGTGACAGTTGTGCTGTCCTGGAAATCAACTTAATTCATTGCTAATTATAATTTCCCTTTTTAATGGATATTTATTGTTCCTGATATGTCTGTATTCAGGAGATACCTATTCCATCAGGAACAGTAAAAGAAAAGCGATCAGGAAATGCTAAGATATGCAAGTAATTAGATTGAGTGTTCAAAGTGTTCCACTGAAAGAAGTGATTTGCAAATAGTGATGAAACAAAAGGAAAGACGATGGTGGGGGTGATGAGAGAAGGGTTCAAATTGATTGCTTTTGAATTAGTAAACCAATATATTGTGATGTTTGAAGCTGAGGGGTGGGGGGAAAGATGGCATAACTTTCTCAAGCTAAGGCAGGAATGAAAATTATCCCATAAGCTCTAGAAAGATGAAAAGGTGAGGCTGTAAGGCTAATAAATCAATGAAGAAAATTAGGATGCTCTTAATTAAGATCAAAAGGCAAATTATGTTTTGGGTCAAATTATATTGAACAGCCAAAAGCATGAATTCAGAAGAGGTGAGAGTGAAGTACTGAAATTTGAAAGATGCTGCTGATAAAGACTTTTTAAAATCCACAAAATAGTGTTGTTTTGTCATATATCTGTATTTAGTCATATGCCTTACATATTCTCATTCTCTCTCTCTCTCTCTCTCTCTCTCTCTCTCTCTCTCTCTCTCTCCCTCCCTCCCTCCCTCCCTCCCTCCTAAAACAGAAACAGTAAAATTTGAGCTTGTCTTGTGGTGAAGAACATTTCCCAGCTTGCAAGCAAACATTCATATTCCACATTTCATATGATTCAATATATTTCAACAAATAAAATGCCTTTTATCTTCCTAGTAGTTTCATTTTGGAAATTCTTGATGGAATTCAATACAAATCTTCTGAAGTGGTTTTAGAGTATGGCTATTCACCAGCTACTTTGATTTTCTTTTAAAGACCTAACACTATATAGTTCTTTCCCCCTTTATTTCTTTTCTTTTTTTAAAAAACCACTGACATGTCGTGTGACAGGTGTGACAGCCTGTTAATAATTCACTCCATGATAAACAGCTTGTTTTATTTAGAGATTTCAATGAATCAACTTCATTGAGCAATAAGAGTTAAAAAAAAGTAACTTCATTGATATTTTTTATCATTTCTATCATTACCTGTTATGATATCTGTACAGATAGATGTGTACAGACAGTCAATTTGTTTTATACTATCATTGGTCTTCTTTCTATGCTCCAAACTAGGATGGTAATTCTCATTTTTCTAATGCAAAACACTGAAAGTCATAAGCAAACTGGAAACATTTTAGCAATCATGTTTTATCCTTTGCAATTATATCAAATATTGGGATGCAGATATGTATAGTAGTATTTGAATGATGTCATTATCATGTACACCATTATAACTTGCAGCAGACTCCATTGTCAGCTAAAACTATTTCTTCTTCTTCTTCTTCTTCTTCTTCTTCTTCTTCTTCTTCTTCTTCTTCTTCTTCTTCTTCTTCTTCTTCTTCTTCTTCTTCTTCTTCTTCTTCTTCTTCTTCTTCTTCTTCTTCTTCTTCTTCTTCTACCAAGCTCAGAGAGCACCAAGGACCCCACAGTTTAATTCTTCCTCCTCCTCATCCTCCCTCCTCCCTCCTCCCTCCTCCCCTCTTCTTCTCCTGCTGACTGCCTGAGTATTGTTGTTTTGCTTTTACTATTTGATCACAAATAATATCATGGGGGACTGCATCAGGCAGGGACTTTTTATGGCTGCATGTCCCACCAGGATCATTTAAAGCCACTGCAGCAGGTAGAAAATATTTGTGTGTGAATGTTAAGTTCCTACTGTGTATTCCTCATTATCTATTTATCCCACTGAGCTTCACATTATTTATATGTGCAGCAAATGCCTAAACCTACCTTAGATTCATTTTGTGAGCAGAACTATAAAGCATTGTTTTCAGGCAAGTCTCATTTGCAATTTTTACAATTGCAAACATACAGATAATCCTCAATTTATAACCATAAATGGGATTGGAATTTCAGTGATAAGTGATTAGGAAGTTAAATGAGTTAGAACATATGACTGGGCGTGATTTTATGACCATTTTTACCATGGTTTTAAGTGAGTCAACTGTTATGAAGCAAATTCAGTTTCCCCAACTGATGCTTGTTGGAAAACATCTAGGAAAGTTACAAATTATAAGCACATGACTGCAGGACATACTCATAAATGAGAGACAGATGCCAAGTGTCTAAATTGTAATCATGTAAGCACAGGAATGGTGCAACTGTCATAACTTTGAAGACAAGTTATGAATAATTTTTTCCAAGGCTATTGTAAATTTGAACTATCGTTATCTGCTGGTAACAAAGAACTGAAAAATGATTATGGAATGTATTTTTGTTTTGCTTACAAACAGCCATGCAATCTTTGATACTTCCCCATTTAACCAGTAACAAAAGAAACTGAACACAGATGCAGATTATTCTAATAATTCACTGGTTTATCCTTTAGCTTTCAACTTCAAAGTATCAACTTTAATTCTAAGATCCTCCATCTCAACTTTATCCTTGATATTAAATACTGCACAGTAGGATTATGCACACCACAAACATAATTTAGAGGTTTTTGGGACAACACACAAGCAGTACATCTTTGCTATTCACAATAGCTCCCATCTGAGCTTGAGGAAAGGTCGCCATTGATCTAAAAATCATATCAACCTTATTAAATTGATTTCTTAAAGCAATTGTGTTTTTTTAAAAACATTCTATAAAAGCTTCTTAGTCCAGAGTGCTGCAATCAAGAAGGGTTTCATACAGACAGAGCAGAATTCCCTGGTTTGATACTGTTCACTTTATGAATCATATCTTTTTTATTTTCCTTTCTAACACTTTTTTTAGTCACAGAGTATTTGACTGGGCATGTACATTGATACATATTATAAAAAAACCTTCTGTAAGAAAATGGTACAAACTTTATTTCCAAGTAAGGCAAAGACTATGACGAAGAAGTCAAAAGTTTCTTGCCTATTTTCATTTTTCCTTTACAATTCATGAGAGTGCCTCCTTGATTGTGAAAGGACCATTCACAATCTTAGATAGCCACAAAAAGGTTCTGGAGCACCTTCAGATATAGTTATCTGAGATTGGTCATATCAAAACTCAGATAACTATATACCACTGAGTAACAACAGATGGTTTGTTTGTTTGTTTGTTTGTTTGTTTGTTTGTTTGTCGGTTGTTGGTTGGTTGGTTGGTTGGTTTGGATCCCATCTTTATTAGTTTTACAAACAACCCAAGGTAATGAATATATCCAACACATCTTCCTTCTCCTACTTTCCCCACAACAACAACCCTGTGAGACGATTTGGGCTTAAAGAAAGTGTCTGTCCCAAAGTCACCCAGGCAGCTTTTATGTCTAAGGCAAGACTTGAAGTCAGGGTCTTCAAGCCAGGGTCTTCAGTGATACCTTAACCACTAGACCAAACTGGGTCTCCTTATGTTAAGACTTATGTCTTATGACTCTTGAACTAAAAGAAACCAGGAATGGTATGGATTAACAGAAATCAAGATAATTAAAATATGCATGCCCAAAATTGTGCTAAAAGGTTAAAGGAATAACAGTTAAGAAATGATAATATATTATCTTCTAATGTTGGTATTGTATATGGTGTTATATCTCTAGTCTGAATTTTGGCCATATTTTAAGAAGTAGCTGAATATGAGCTTTCTAGCATATCAATTATTATGCATTTTCTAAAGAATCTTCAAAATAGTCTCATGAATGAGAAAGTTCACTTTCCTAATATATTATACAAATTAATTCAATTATCAGTCAGCTAGAATGGGTCAGTGAGATAAACAATATAATCCAGTCAGTCTGATTTCTCAAAGTGTGCCGGTAGCAATAAGATAGTGACCTAATAACTTGAACTTTGCTAAATATTTGCCAATATTTCAACATTAGTTGATTTGTATTTATTAAACATATTATATGGGGCATAGGATGCTTCAGATTGACTGGCCTTCAGAGTTTGTTCTACACATGTGACAATAAATAAACCACCAAACATTCCCAAAATTCCAGAATTCTATAGAAGGCATCAAGGTAGAAATTAAGAGCTCAAAGCTCCAGATCATGAGAGAAGAACTTAGGGTTTCTAGAATTAATAAAGGACACATGATGCCTATGTGTATATCCCTAGAATAAGGTGGCAAAAATAAACACAGGTTAATTTCTCAGTATGCCAATCCACAACTATATGAGGCTGGCTCTTATTTCCAAATTTCCAAAGGGACACTGGGATGAGAAAAGGGGGGAAAGAAAAATATGGGATAGGGAGAAAAAAAAACCTTCCAACTTTTTTCAGCACAGTAGAATAAAAATAGTAAAGCACAACTTTTTACTTGTACATACTTAACATAGTAGCCATTCCCATAACAACAGTCTTATCTAGTCAGCAAATCCCAAAGTCAAACTTTCTGTCTGGAGCACAAAATCTAGAAGCGGTTTCCAAGTAGAAACAAAACTAGATGTATTCTTTTCTTTGATTGAAGCAGTTAATTTGCCCATTCTCAAGCTCCATCAGTTTTTCCATCCATTCTACCATTGTGGGGATTAATATATCTTTCCATTTTTGTACATAAAGATTTCTCACTGCAGTCAGCATATACAATAACAAAGTTCCAGATTTTTTTTGCAGATTTTTTGTTCTTGTCAAGAAGTTCTAGAAGAAAAGTCACCATTTACATTTCATTTTATATTCATTTTAAGAATTTTTTTATTTATTATTTATTATTAAATTTATATTGCCGCCTATTCGCCCATGGCGACTCAAGGCAGCTTAGAATATTCTGCATTAGAATATGAATCTGGCTCCAGTATTTCTTTGCTTTATCACAAGTCCACCTGGACTCTATTATTTCCAAGTATCTTCAAAATCTGCATATCCTTAGTCTTATTTCCAATAGCCAACAAAATTGAAGAATGTCTAAAAACAATTTGAATCAACATAATGCAAACAATATAAAAATTCCACAGATAACAGAATCAGCAAGCTGCATTGTTTTATTTTTTTTTCTTAAAAAAATAAAAGAATCAAAAGAAAGTTCATTATCCCCCCCACCCACTTTTTTTAAAAGGGTCCTAAACAGAATGCTCTGTTAAACTTAGAAGGTCAGATGGTATGAATGTAAATTGCCAATTGTGGAAATAAACAATTAATTGCTACTTGTGCTAATTAAATTATAGGGATGTGGGGGTTATTATGCTGCTGAAGCTATTAGTAATAAAGACAATTCTGTTCAGTCAGCAAGAGATGCATCAGGACGTCGCTCAGTGAGAAGTTAAAGGTGAAGAATTGTAGAGGATTATGAGAAAGTGGAGAGATTTTTATAGCTCTGTGCTGTTTTCCATAGCTCTCTATCGCAACACCCTTGCAAATTCAAATGTTAAATTGTGTTCATCTGAAGAAGCAAAATACCAATCAGTTGCTTTAAACAAACCAAATCAAGAACACATTTCATATTCTGTTTTCCTTCCCTTCTTCTCTCATCTTTTTTCCCCTTTAAACATTAAAGTGCATCTACAATGTGACATTTGTGCTTAATGATCTGAGGATTAAATTACTGGGGGGAAAAGTTGTTTAACTTGCTTAATAGCAGGCCGTTCAATTGCACAATGACAAGCTGAGAATTGGGATTCCCTCTCCCCTTCCAAAAGACTTCATAACAGCCCCCCCCCAAGACAGTAAAATATCTCTTGCTGTGACAAGTTATTGATCTTCGTTTCCCCTCAGATGCCTAACAACTCAGATTGTAGCTTAGTAAAAACATAGTTATTGCCTGCACAATGAAAGGAGTAGAAGCTAACTGGAACATTTACTGTTTGCCTCCAAACAAAGAAATTCAAACCATTATGGCACCACCACATGCAAGCATGTGGGTGCACAGACACACGTGCGCACATGCATGTGCATGCCCACACACATACATATATTTTGGACTGCACTTTTTAATGCTATCTTGATTGACTGGCAGGACTACTGATCAACAAATGTCCTTCATGCTCTCCTCTTACCTGTGTGATTCTGAGGAATATTGTTTATGAAAAGAGCATAAAAATGTCATCATACTGCCTTGGACAACTCATAGTGATGACACATACTATTTATTTGTAGGCTGGATTTGACTCATTTTTGCTCTAGGAATAACAGAATAACAGAGTTGGAAAGAATCTTGGCAGTCTCCCACTCCACCCCCCTGCTCAAACAGGAAATCCTATACCATTTCAGACAAATGGTTCAGGGGTGGGTTCTGGATCCTTTTGCTGCCGGTTCGCTCAGGGTCGCGCCGTGCATGCACATGTTTGCGAAGCGCGCGTGTGTGCCCCCACAGCAATAAAAAATTAGCTTCTGCGCAAGCGCAGAAGCAAAATCAAAGATGGCGGCGCCCGCGGAGACACTGAAAACTGCTTCCATGACATCATTGCCGGTTTACTAACAGTTCTAAAGAAACGGCAGTAACCCACCTCTGAAATGGTTGTCCAATCTTTTCTTAAAAACCTCCAGTGTAGGAGCACCCACAAGTTCTGGAGGCAAGTTGCTCCACGGATTAATTGTTCTAACTGTCAGGAAATACCTGAGGAGTTGCAAAAACTGTCAGGAATAGCAAAAGAAAGTGTTCTGCATACAGGACAGCAATCTCCCTGCTGTCCTTAACTTTTATCCTTATTTAATATTTTTTAGAAAACACAGGACATAGACAGTGGACAGAGAAATTAGCTCAATAATTTGTCTGAAGTATATGTATATATTAGTACGGTAGAATTAAAAATTCTCTATCATTGTAGAACAGCTATTGAAAAAGCCCTAATGGAAGTTATTTTTTCATTATCTCTTCCTTTGAGGTTTGACTTAAGCATACAAAATCAGGGAGGGACGATTGGATGAATGATTGTCTGTGAAACATTAAATATCCCTACAGAGCTGTTGTCCATTCAGAAATAAGTATAAGAACAACACATTCCACTCAGGAGAATCTTTCCAAAAAGTTGTTGTTGTTTTGAAATAATTTCTAAAACAAATTTTCTTTCATAAAATTGACTGGGAGTTGGTTGGGGGGGGATTAGAATTTTTTTTTCCTGGAACTAGCAAGGCTTGTGCATTTTATTACCTATTCACTTTTATCTCCTCATAATTACTAGCAGTGTTCACTATGATTGATTGATTTATTGAGTTTGTTTTTTATAGCTGCCCATCTCAACAAGTGACTCTGTATGGTGTATATCAATACTCCTTGAAATTCATTTACAAGGAGAACACAGTCCACAGTATCTTCAGTTCACAAGATTTCACTACATAAAACCAAACAAGATTTCTATCAGAGATTATGGAAGAAAATTTCCAGCCACAGTAAAACAGACTAACACATCTTTGATTCAGCAGGTACATCAGATAAAACCATTGGAAACTCTGTAAATGCATAAAGCCATTTTTTTCTATTGCAAATATTAGTATACTATAAGAGATCTAAAAGCATAGAAAACTGAAGGACAATGAATGAAGAAGTTTGGGTCAAATATTTAAACTGAGTTTAAGTCTATGTGAATTTGTGTGTATTCCTTAGTGTGCAAAATTTTCAATGAGTGAGTTGATTAAAGGAAATTTTATTTGCATCATCCCTTTGAACTGAACTGTTTATTTTTATTTTATTTATTTCATTTTAAAGCACTAAATCAGAATTTGGACAGATTCAAAGGAAATTTAGAGATTTAGTGGATTGTCTGGATTTGTAAGTGTAGGTACTGCAACTATTTTTCGTGTATGGAGAAAGTTGAGGATGGGTGGTAGAGTGATATGATAAGCTTCCTGATATTAATTAGCCAATACATTCTATCATCTCTGCTTTATCAGAGATTTGTGGAGTACTGCAGAGGGCCTTATTTTAAATAAAGAGATCTCATTCAATTATATAT
>QLTV01004400.1:357576-371929 GCA_003457575.1 Thermophis baileyi
AACTTGTTGCTTGTATCCTTACGATTTATATTAATATTGATTGTTTCCTGATTGCTTATTTGTACCCTATGACAATCATTAAGTGTTGCACCTCATGATTCTTAACGAATGTATCCTTTCTTTTATGTACACTGAGAGCATATGCACCAAAGACAAATTCCTTGTGTGTCCAATCACACTTGGCCAATAAATAATTCTATTCTATTCTATTCTATTCTATTCTATTCTATTCTATTCTATTCTATTCTATTCTATTCTATTCTATTTATTTATTTTTATTTGTCAAGCATGTATTAGATAACAGATACAGGTATAAACATGGTTATTAATACATGAAATGGATACGAATAAAAGTGGCATTAGGACAGGGACGGTAGGCACGCTGGTGCGCTTATGCATGCCCCTTACAGACCTCTTTAGGAATGGGGTGAGGTCGACAGTAGATAGTCTAAGGTTAAAGTTTTGGGGGTTTGGGGAAGAAATCACAGAGTCAGGTAGTGTATTCCAGGCATTGACCACTCTGTTGCTGAAGTCTTCTTCTCTCCCCACTCCTTGCTGTTGCTCATAGTTCTATCAGTTGTGTTGCCCAGATCCATTTTGTAATTGCCATAGGTTAGAGCATCTTATCCAGGGCATTTTGCTCAAAGGCAACTCAGCCTCATTTCTAGCATTTGCCTGAACAAGAAATGCTTATAAAGTCTACAAATTAAAAAAAAAAATGTGGAAATGTATGCAAACTCCCAATATCACCGTGTCCTGGATATTTAGCATATCAAAGACTTCCATAATCAGGCACCTCCCTGATTATGAAAAGAGTAAGATGTTGTCTTCTTATATCTTTGTGCAAGATATATAAATGTCTGAAGAAATGTTAAGCATGTAGCCAAATGCTATAATGCTATAAATGCGAGATGAAATATTTTGTCAGCATCCCATCTCCTTTTGAACTGTTTGAGTGAATAGCTGAATAGAACTCTGCTGCCTGAAATGTATCTTTGTACCTGAATGTACAAAATGAATGTACCTTCTCAAGTATGGGAAGATTTGAAGTGGCCATTTTTTGAAGATATAACCATATTATACTAAAATGCAGCTATTTTCCAAGACATGTTGACTTGTGATTTTAGAAAAGAGGTTACAGTGTCATTTGATCTTCTAAAAAAATATTAAGAGGGAAAAAATATCAGGTCTTCCCTTCGGAAGCAGCAGCATGAACTGGAAGTCTTTGTCATCAGCCAACTGCGCTGAACCAGATGCATTGAAAAAAGCTACATCTGTTGAATATTGTGATAGTAATATTGTGATCAACTACCCTCAAACAGTATGTTCCTCTGCTTTGTAGCATAGCTTCCAGCTCTGTTTCTGAAAGCAACTGTGAAGAGCTTGATCTCTTTCAATGGGTCAAAGGATAGCATCATTCCCTGCGGTCAGAAGAGACTTGAAATCATGAACTGTCTTTCATGCTCTGACATCAGAGGTGGGTTCCTCCCGGTTCAGACCTGTTCGCCCAAATCGGTAGCGACCCGCTGGTGATGTCACAGTGACATCACGGATCCGGTTTGGTTGGTGCCGGTCCGTGGGCGCCGCCATCTCTTTTTTTAATTTTTTTTAATTTTTATTTATTTATTTATTTATGGAATTTTTTCCTGGGTTTTTTTCTTCTGCGCATGCGCAGAAGCCGAGTTTCTGGCACTGCACATGCATCTTGTTTTTGGCTTTAAAAAAAATGGGTTTTTTGGCACTGCGCATGCGTGCGCGAGAGCAAAGCGCACGCGTGCCCATGAGGCGCGGCCACGCGGCGCGGGAGGAAGTGAACTGGCAGTGAGGTAAGTTAGAACCCACCCCTGTCTGACATCAACTTCTATTGAGTTCTATGAAGCAGATTTCCTAGAAAAATTTCTAAACAGAAGTTTGATGATCAGGAATGAACTTACTTACAGTATGTGGAAGATACACCATTAACAAAATGTAACATATTGAAGCCCTTTCATTTTTAGCTGCATTTTAGATGCAGAACAAAAGAAAGGAAGAGAGAAAAGAATTCACCCCGTTATATTTGGATTTTGTCTTTTTTATGTAGGCATTTTGGTAAATAAAGCTGATTCACCAAGCAGTGAAACCAGCTAGATAATAAAAGAGAGATTTCTAAAGGGATAGATTTGAAGAAAATAATACAATGCATAGTTGGAATTTCTTTATTGTTTCAGTAAAAAAAAAAATCTTGTATAGTGAACAGTTCTCACAATCGAATGAAAGAGAAAGTAAGACTAAATAATCAAAAAGAAATATCATATGTCATATTGGATCATTATCTCCTGTTTTCAATATTAAGACAATTTTCAATATTAATCTACTCTTGTAAAATTTCCTGTATTTCATAAGGATAGCATAGTTATATATTTTACCCATGCAAATAAGGCTTGTGTATTCAGGGTAAAAACATTCTAATTATTAATTCCTTGAATTGGATTGCCATTTTTTTGTCCTGGATTTTTTTTCCCCTGAGTTTTTAATATCAGCTAGAAAACCCTGTGACCATTGGGTCACCCTCTGAGTGAAAGATAATTCAGTGAGATATAACCAGAATGAACTTTAAATTTTAGGCTGATCAATTTTTTTTACCCCAATGCTGGATGGTCCTGTGATTATCTAAGAAGATTTACATATCATAAATAGAAACGTAATTATACTGGTAAGCAAACTTCAATAATAAATCAATATTCACGTAAACAGAATTATCATGGGTGGTCAGGAGGAAGAAGAGTGACTTCCAACTTCCTGCTAGTTTTCCCATTGACGTTATTTGTGGCAAGTTGTCACATTATCATATGACCACAGGGATGATGCAATGGCCACAGCATTGTGACTAAAACTGGTGTAAACATTGTGGAAATTTCAATTCTACAGGAGAAATGTATCCCAGATTTTTTATGCATTCTTTAAGTTATCCCAAAGGTGTGTTTTTCAAGAGGCAACTGGACTTTCTTTGAAGACACATCACTTCTCATTCAAGAAACTTCTTCAGGTCATTCCCCACCATCCAGTCAAAGCTGAAGAAGTTTCTTGGATGAGAAGCAAAATGTCTTCAAATAAAAATAAGAAAGTCCAGTTGCCTCTTGAAAAAAAGCACATTTGGGACAACCATGACCTGGATGACTGAGAATCTCCATAGACATTCTTTAAGTTAGCAAATTTAGGTACCTTGATTCAAAAATCGTTGTAGTATAATATACTATTTAGGCTAATTAGAGGGTACAAATAGACAAACTGGTACACAATGAGATTTTAATAGTATATAAATATAAACAGACAAATATTTAGCAAGCAACATGATCCACAGCTTTTAGTTTATTCTGATTAGGGGTTCTGTGTACTGTGCAGAAGGAGAAGGCTGGTTCATGACTTTGGTCTTTGGACATTGATGGTGAGTCTACAGTTGTCACAAGTCATAGAGAATTTGTCCCTACAGGCTCGCGTTTCTGTCTCTGAGCCAGCATTCAGGGCACAGTCATCAGTAAAGAGAAAGTTCTCACTCAGAACAGTTTCTTTCACTTTGGTAATACACATAGTGCTTGACTTAGGAACACAACTGAGTCCAAAATTTCTGTTGGTAAGGGAGCTGACCTGACTGAGGCCATTTTGAGGCTTCAGTGTTGCCACACTGGAGCTGAGGGATAGGGAGGGGAGAATAGAGATATCTGGGGTTTTGTAGCCAAAACAAAATACTTTCTCCTGGGAACCAAGGACATTCCCACAGGTAGTCAGAGAGAGGAAGAATGAAGTTACCAGGCAATCGGACAGCACCTTGATTGGACCATGTGACTGATCATTTGAGGAAGGGAAAAAACTTTTACTTTTAATTAGGTGAAAACCGCGGGAACATTCAGAGTCAGTTTTCACCAGCCTGTGCCAATATGATACATCCAGTAAAACTGTTCTTTCAGGAATCTACCTGCCTTCTGTTTGCTATGGGTATATTACTTGGAACCCAGACAGGAGACAGTTGTTCAGTGAATTTTGCCCCATTTTATGAGTTTTCTTGCTGCAGTTGTTAACTGAATCACTGTAGTTGCTAAGTTAGTAACACGGTTGTTAAGTAAATCTGGCTTCCTCATTGACTTTGCTTGTCAGAAGGTTGCAAAAGGTGATTGCCTGACAGTTCAGCATATCCCACTAGTTCATCTGCCTTGGAACTCAGCAGGGCATTTTACATTTTATGCAATTTGTTTTGCTTTGTCCTAGGAACACTGGTAAAGATGTACTTTTCTTGGTTGCTTCTAATAATTCCTTCTGATGGACACGATGAAGGCGATGCTTCTCAAGAAGAAAAGTTCATATTGCCTCATCATTTTCATTGAACCAGTCATGATGCTCGCAAGTAGAAGAACCTAATATCTTCAGTGCAGCTGAATGGACAACATCCCTGAAGCATTTCCAGCCATCCTCAGCATTCCCAGCAAGATATAGATCAGCATAAAATACAATCTATGACTATATTCAGTTACTGAAGTTTGTTGGAGAGACCTTTAAAAACTCCCATTCATTTCAGAGTAACTAAAAAAAAATAATCACATTTTACAGAAGCCAAATTTGTGTGAGTGCGTGTGATGGCAGAAATTATTTTAGAACCTAAGTTGACGATTTTATTAAGGGATGAGGGTTGATATTTATAATCTCTTGGAATCAAAAGATGTGATCACGTAGTTCTTTTCTATGTAATTTTGAAGGATCCGCCTCCTCAGTTTTTTGGTTTAAATAAACAGGTGTTGATAGTCATATCAGCCAAATGCTGAGTCATGGCATGAAGGGGAATGGTGATTTGACATGTTCTCAATTTAATCGACAACATTTGCAATTCTTTAAATAAAAGGAAAAATTGCAGGATATTTTGGGAGTCCTGTAAAAAAAAATGCCATAACTGTCTTCTCTTTTTGATTATTGTAAAGGAATATGTGGATGACCTTGGGGAATGAGGGGAAGAGAGACTGCCTAGGAAACAATCAAATAAGAGAAGCAGGAGTGTCCTGTGTATTAACGGTCAGAGAAAGAAATTTAGGAATGACCTGCCCTAATGGATCAAACAATTAAAAATGGTGGAGGGAAGTTTGTACTTCCAGACTTGCAAGATTCTTTTAATGTAGCCTTACAATAAAGTAGAATTAGCTCATCTTATTGTGTTTCCTGTCCGGTTTACCTGGCAGGACTGACAGTTATTCTTTCCTCCACCACTTCTTCAAAAATTCTCAGGAATATTATGCTTCAATTCAATGGCCTGGCAACCATCTCTCCTTCTGTCTATTTCTATCGCTTTAAGCTTTGTGCTGGAGAACAGAAATGAAAAATGGTTTATCATTCTCTGACATATTTCACCTGCGTATTTTGACCTCCTAAGGTTTTGCCTTGTTGGTGTTTCACCACTGCTAAAACAATGTAGTTCTTTAAAAATAGTTTTTAGAAAAAAAGCACTACCGATACATTTATGTTTAAAAGCCCTTTAATGTACATCTGTTCACAAAGGGGCACTACAGGTGAGCATTATTAGCTCCACAGTCTTAATTAGGAAAAAAAAAAAGCACTTTGGAGAATTATGAACATGAAAATTATACTTTTACAAAGTCAAGCTGAAGCCCAACAGCAGAAGGAGATCTCATTTTGAGTTTGGGAAAGCAGGAAAGTGGATCTTTTGAAAAATTCAGCTACTGTTGTACATGAGTGTGTGTGTGTGTGTATGTGTTCATTTAGAATCTGCAAGGAACAATGATATTCATTCATTTCAAGAGAAAAGTGAAAAATGGGTGGGAAGAAAGACCCAAAGGGGGATGATTTTCAAAAGACTATGCTGTGTTTGAAAATAGTAAGAACAGTGTGATTACAAAGAAAAAATTAGGATTGTATATTTTTTTTCCATTTGTATTACAGCAGAAAAAATATGGGGTGCGGAGGAGAGTTCCCAAGCTTGGTTGCTGTGCTTTCAAGAGCACTTTGATTTGTAGATTTTGGCAATTTTTTTTAAATTTTGAAAAATATCTCCATATTAGCAAAAAGTTCCTTTTTGTATATTTCTGTTAATGACTGAGAAACACTTTCTTTTCTTTTTCTTTCTTCTCTTGACCCATCCCTCAAGTCTAGCAGCAGATTTTACAGAAGGTGCTTTCAGGATAAGCCACGAAAGAGGAGATAATAATGAGTTTACAGTAAAAATTACTAATTAAAACAAAACAAAACACTTTTGTTAGAGAAAAGACAAAGGATTTCCTAAAGATTTGTCAGCATTCTAGCACTGAACGTATGATTTGAAAAAGGAAAAAAAATGTTTAGAAAGTTCAATAAAGCTACATGACTAGATTTATTAATGTATCTGTTCATTAAATAATGACTGAAAATTCTGACCTAAAATAATAGTTGTTTATACTTTATTATAATTTTTAGATTCTTGTGACACTTGAATATTGACAAGAAAACTTCTCAGTTTCAGATGAATCTTCTCTGTTCTACAGAATAGGTCCGTTATTCAGTGAATCATTAATTTTTAAAACTTTTTGAATTTGGTACCATCTTTTAAATATACTGTCTTTCAGAGAACACGCAACAATTATTTGTGTAGAAATCATAAAACATAAAGGTCCTAAAAGTAGGAAATACCTTGTTTCCCCCAAAATAAGACATCCCCTGATAATAAGCCCAATCGGGCTTTTGAGTGCATGGCAATAAGGCCAAGCGCTTATTTCAGGGTTCAAAAAAATATAAGACAAGGTCTTATTTTTGGGGAAACACGGTATTATACAGACTAGATTAAAAATTGCTCATACCTGCATCTTTATCACAGCGTTATTGAATCATTACACAACAGCTATGCTTTTGGATCCCTTTTATGTTTATTTTCAAAGAAACAAGTTTATATATTTTGATATCAAAAGCTGAGAAGTATAGCAAATTGATCCAAGTGATAGGAAGTAATCAGACTCTTGTAGGATCCACCACAGCTCAGCATCAAGTCACTCTCAGAGCCCCAGAAACTATCACCTGTTTGCAGATATAGTACACTCCTTCAGGTCTATGGACATTCTCAGTCATCTAGGTCAGGGGTCACCAACCTTTTGGACCTCAGGGACCACTAAATTCATAATTTTAAATCCCACGGACCACTAATATGATCTGCCTAATGACCGGCTGGGTGGGCGTAGCTAGGTGGTCATGTGACTGGGTGGGCGTGGCCAACTTGATGTCACTTGCCAGCCTCTACTTGTCCCTCCCCTCCCAGACACTCCTCGCTTGCCCGCTCGGGCTCTTTAGGGCCCCAACAGGAAGCAGTTGTTGGAGCTAAGCAGCCACCATGAGAAAGAGTTGGCAAAACAGCTGGCTCAGTTCAAATTGGATCTGACCGAGAAGGAGGCTCAGCAGAAGCACCTCACTGAGGACTATGAGCATAGGCTTTCCAAGCAGAGGGAAGACCTGCGGGAGTGCAAGGCCAGGTACTGGCGCCTGGAGGCTCAGCGGGCTGAGATTGTCAGCCAGTTCCAGGCCATGGTGCAGTCCCACTGGAACAAGGCCCTCTGGCTCTTTGCCACCAGCAGCACTTCCCTCCAGCCTTCGCCTAAAGCCCCGCACCAGGAGGCCAAAGCAGACCCCAAGTCAGAATTTCTGCCCCCCTCCGACCCACACAAAAAGACCCAGAAGGGGAGACTCTCTGCAGCAACACAAGCGTTCATTGCACGTATCCGGCCCAGGGACCGTAGTTTGAGAACCCCTGATTTAGTGCAATATAAAAAATGCAAATAATTTTTCTGCGGACCACCAAGATTTTCTCGCGGACCACCAGTGGTCCATGGACCACCAGTTGGTGACCTTTGATCTAGGTCATGGTTGTCCCAAAGGTGCTTTTTTTTTCCAGGAAGCAACTGGACTTTCTTGTTTTTTCTTTGAAGACATTTCACTTCTCATCCAAGAAGCTTCTTCAGCTCTGACTTGATGATGGGGAATGGAAGTACGTCTCTTCTTTCTTGAATTTCAACCATTGAATAACATACACTTCTTAGAAATAAAATTCCCCTGTTAACTTTGAATAATTTAAGAAGTATTCCATTTCAATTTTGAAACCAGACAGCTTTAGGTGATTTTTTTATCACCTAAAGACAACCTATTAGCACTTTCATATATCTTGCTTGCTTATGAAAGTTTCTGCTTGCCCAGATCTGCTTCAAACCATTATATCCAGATTTCCTTGTTAACCACACATTTTCCCAAACACATTTTTTCTTCACTATTACCACTTCTATCTGACTGATCATTTCCCCCCAAAGCATGCAATATGATTCTCACTCACTCAGTTTACTAATTTGCACATTTTTGCCAGCTCTTCATTTAGGTGGAAATTAAAAATGGTCAGCTGCTTAACAAATTAAACCTGTTTCAGCATTCAATATTAGGAGGAAGAAAATTCTTCCCTTCAGATTTAGTCATCTTCTAATGCCCATCAGCCATGGTGACCAATGGCAAAGATTAGGGGTGCTAGAATTATTATAAATATCTGGAAGGCTGCAGATTCCCTGTCAGTAAGAGAGAGAGAGGAAAGAGTGAATTCCAGGTATTTTGCATTTCTGTACTGGAACTCTTATAATTCTTTGATTCTGTGGCATTGTGTTTTAGACATTTTAAAGAAAGAAAGTCATAATAAACATTTGAAAATGAATGACTGTCCAATTACAACACTGTCTAGAGCAGAGCTGTCAAACTCCCGGCCCACGGGCCGGATGCGTCACGCACTGGCCACGCCCACGCCCGGTTTAGCGAAGGGGAAAAAAGGTCCCGATATGTCATGTGACACTGCCGTGACGATGTGAGTTTGACATCCCTGGTCTAGAGGATATGCCTAAGCATATCTAACTATGTACTAGGGCTGTATTACTATTATCCTTCTCATCTTTCCTATTACCTGTTCCTATTGGTATCTTATGACTATTACTTTGTTGGTTGTATCTTATGATTATGATTGTATCTTATGATTTATGATTAATCACTCCATTGCTTGTATGTACACTGAGAGCTTATGCACCAGAGACAAATTCCTTATGTGTCCAATCACACTTGGCCAATAAAGAATATTCTATTCTATTTTAAAAAGGATGACTGTCCAATTCTTGCATTGTATCACTGAAATAAATTAACCTCTGATTTTTATTGTTTTTAGTCAGAAGCAATATGTGTTTGCATGCATATGGTGCTCATCCTAATAAAATTCAATCAATCACTGAAAACTTTTCTCCCATGTTTCACAGCAGGATAGTAGTTGAACTCTGGTAGAATGTTTTGTTTGTGAGAAAGACACATATGCGTTGATCCTTAATTTCTTGTTCTTGCTTTTTTTTAAAAAAAATGTAAGTCACCCAGAATTGTTTGGAGTCAAGCAGCCTACAATTTGATTAAATAAACAGATTTATTTATGGTAAAATTACATAATAAAAGGCAAAAGAAAATTAGGCCACATGGAAATTCAGTTTGACAAGTTACTGACGTTAAAATATACACCAGTGTTGTATAGTTAATAACTCATGATGCAAATAAACACCTTACCTGTTTACTGGGGGTTATCACATGTTGGAAGAAATATCCATCTGGTTCAGTTCCAAGCAGAGAGAAAAACATTGGAAACATGGAGGCTGTTTGGAAAGATGGTTTATTTATGAACAGGACCACATGGGTTTGAGGTCCTGGGCAGCTGACCACATGGAGTGGAGAGTAAGGGTTATTTATACCCTCTCTTGGGCCTTGCCCTTGAGCTTCCTGTTCCTGTGGCAAGAGCATGTATTGTATTGGTTGATGTCAGGCTCCCATGGGGCTATGCAGGGGTCATAGCTGATTTTGTAGGTTATCTGAGTCAAACTTGGTTGAAGCTTGGGCTGATGCAATGAAGAGGCTTGTTGTGCAGTTCCTATTGTGGTCGAATGGCTTTGCCCTGAAGGATAATCCCATCATCCTGGAGCTGAAGGTCTTTTGTTTTGTAGATAGGCTGGCCCAGTCCTTCTCAATGGGCACCAAATATCTGCTGTGGGCAGGGAGCTGAAGCTGTGAGTTTCTGTCTCCCTTAAGATTTCTCTTTCTCTTTTAGGGGAAATATAATATTCTGCCTTTTTAATATTTCCTAAAATATTTCATTCTCCTAGGAGGGGTGGGTGCTAACTTTCTACACGCATCATCCAGGAGTTTCAATTTAAGCCCATTTCAGCACATTGGAAAATGTTTTGGTACAACTCAGAATGAATTCAAAGCCTGGATTTGAATCAAGATTCATCTGTTCTTTTAATTCAGGGGTCTGTGCCCTGTGGGCTGTGGCCCACTGCCTATGCACAACCAGGCCGCATGAGTGGCAGGCCGGTGTGTGTGCATGTGTACCCAGCCTGACTCACATGAGCAGCGGGTGCCGGCACTCACATCCCCACTCACCTGACCGGTGGCCACCAGTGCTCCCAGCCCCACTCATTGGAGTGGCAGGCACATGCGCCTGCTGCTCGCACAAATGAAGCTGTGTGTGCACATGTGCACTGGCCCCTTGCACAAAACCATCGCCTCTTCCCCCTCTCTTCCTTCACTAGGCCGCCAAACCGGAAAGGTTGGGGAACGCTGCTTTAACTGGCATGCAGAAACACAAATCCCCTGATATCAGCAAAAATCAATAGCAGCTGAAAAAGATTTGGCATAAGAGAAGGTGGCTAAGTACCATCAATGATAACATAAGCTTGAGTTAACAGCAATTCAAAGAAGGAATTCAGAGAAGTAGTTACTGACTGATGAGCCAGTCAAAATAAATCCATTGGGTAATCAAGAGTCAGAAATAACTAAACAGCAACAGACCTGTCCAAAAAAAAAAAGCACTTTTTAAATCTAGCTACCTTTTTCTAACTGATGCAATGCTCAAAAATACCAAATTGAACATGACATCTTCTAAGACTCTCAGTCAAATTGGGTTGTAGAATTCCTGCTTTTCCCAAAGGTTCTTTTTCAAGAGGCAACTGGCTCAGAGCTGAAGAACTTTCTTGGATGAGAAGCGAAACGTCTTCAAAGAAAAACCAGAAAGCCCAGTTGCCTCTTGAAAAAGCACCTTTGGGACAACTATGACCTGGATAACTGAGAATCTCCATAGACAATTCCTGCTTTTCTTCTTTGAGATACAGAATCAGTCCAAGACAGTCCAATTTGATTCAGTTCTCAGAAATTTTTCAAGCCAGATTTTGATATGGAGCCTAACATTGTCCTTTATATGAAATAGGGACAGAAAATTAGGAGAAAAGGTTTTCAAGCCACCATATAGGTGTTGGCATGACATAATACAAATTCTCAAATAACAATAATACTATTTGGGCATACTTTGTCTTAGAAAGCTGTGAAAAAGGATAGATGATCTCACATAATATGAGCCATAGTGAACAGACTAGATACAAAGATTGCTGATTTCAGGGATCTGAAATTTCAAAACACATGTCACATATTGATTTTTTTTTAATTTAACTTAGTGTAACAAAAATATTGAAATAAAGTAGCATAAAACCAATAAACAATAGTAGAATTGCCCACTTACATTTGATGGGGCATGGGATGCAGAATTTTCTATTGTGGATAAAAAATCCAACTCCTTGAGAACTTCCATTTTCTCTTTTCTCAAAAGTCACCAAGCAAGGAAACAAATACAATCCTACCAACAGATTATTAAGCCCTACAGCTGAAAACAGAGTCTTGAAAATTTTGTTTCCTGATATTGCAATAGTTTTAAAATTGAGTAGGGTGAGGTAGCCTGAGCTCTAGAGCCTTACATAATTCCATTTCTTACTGTGATTAGCAAAGTAGGGAACATCATGGACAATAAGGAAAAAGGAAATATTTATTTGACCGTGCATCTTTTACAAAAGCTATGAAATCCATCTTTTTCTTAGCAATTCGTCCGGATTACCTTTGCAATAATCCTTTAGGAAAGCAAATCTCTTTATTTCAAGTGACGTATTAGGAAAGATAATGTGACACATACACAAGCACAATACAGACATATGCAATGCAATTTTTAGTTTAAAATAAAAAACCGAAGTTGCTCATTAAGCTTTTCTTTTTATTAATATGATTATTTTTTTCCTATTTAAAACTTAATTTCTGAAATAAGCAACATAAGAGGTCAGTTTAGCCTGAAAACATCTCCGTTCTTTCTCCAAATTATTGCTTTGAGAACATTTTCCTTTATTCTTCCTGTATATACTGATGATCAAAGCATTAAAATTAGAGTCTGGAACACAGCTTTGGGAAGTTCTGGCACAAATGAAATCTTATTTTTATCCTTTTTCTTTCTTTCTTTCTTTTTTCTGCTGGATTTTACAACATCTTTCTAAAACAAGTTCAGTTGTAACTGAAACATGGAGACAGGATTTGGATTGTTGTTGGCATGACACTTGACATTTTAAAGGAATAGAACCAGGAAAATTAAATCCTCTAATGTAAAAAGATATAATAAGTAATTAATTTAATGTTGTGCTTGTCTTATATACATTGTTTGCCCAGATTCAAGTCTAGATTTCGCTTTCAACAATATATATTTTGCAGACGGTCAAAAGCAAGACATCAAAAATGAAATTCAAAGGGTGCTTCATTCATTGGGGAACTTAAGTTTATCAGTGTCATGCTGAATATTTTCTGAAGGTCTCTTTTGTCTAGCAGGGAACAAGTTTTTGATCCGTTTGTCACAGCTTTGGAATTACCCTTTCTGTAAAGGCTTGATAAAAGTACATTTGTTCTGCAAGCTAAAATATAACATCAGATTGACTTTTGAACTGAACATCACAAGGGTTGAGCTGTATAGATGGATGCAAAATTATGCGATTCTATTTCAGTCGATATAAAACAATCTTTGTCACTATTGTTTCGACGAAGGAGGCATATCTATTTTTAATGAATGAATCTGTACAGAAACAAATGCCCCTCATGTTGCTCAATTTCCAAAACATGTGTCATTATTACAAAAGGGTACAAATGTCACTCACTTGCCTATTCCATTCGTTGCCATTCAGCATTCAGTTTGGGTCAGGGAGTGCAGAGCTTTGGTTATTTTTGAGTTTTATAGCTGTCATAGCACAAATTGTTATACTTGAAATGTATGAATTTTAAAATGCTCTATCTGTTAGTATCTTTCCTATCTCTGAACTACCTAATGGCCTTGATCTGCTGATCTAAAAGTTTATTTGCACTAGCTTTCTCCCATCACCAAATGTTTGTTGAGGGCATAAATTGAATACATCACTTTCCATTGATTCCCAACACAGCTTCAAAGCAATATCAAGGATAGTTTCTCTGCTCCACTTCCAAAATATGCTTTTCCCTTTTATGTCACCTTCAGCCGTTCAATGTATTGCAAGTTCATTGGTTATTCTGCAGATGAAGGATTGCCCATGCAATTGAGCCAATGCTTATATTGAATGCTAATAGTTTTTTTTTTTTTTTTAAATCTTTCTTTGCCAGCATTCTGAAACAGGAGAGTGGCTAAAGTGTTTGCTTAGCATAGAGAAGGTTTTCAGTTCAATATCTGGCAGATGTATTCTTTTCCTGAACAACTAGTTTTCCTACTTAAAATAAGTCCATAAGGCTTTTTTTTAATATTCTACTATTAAAGGCAGAAAAAAATAGTAAATAGCAAAACCTTTACATTTTTAAAGGCCAGGGTGAAAGGGGAAAATGTAGTTTAAAAATAAGATATTTTTATCTGGAATTCAAACCTACAGAACTCTCTATGCTTAGCCAATATTTTAACAATTCTGCCCTTTCAGCAGAGCTCATAAAGAGAAATAAGTTAGAGTGGAAGAGACAGAAAAGGTTTTTTTTTTTTTAAGCTGCCTGTTATACTTGCAAGTATGTGTACTTCCGTGCTTTAGCTTTGCATATAAAATTTCAGTATTTGCAACATAAATGCATATGTACATATACATGTGTGCACACTCACAGTCAGGAACACTTGCCCATCTGTCAATCATCTTCCTGGGAGAAAAAGGTAAAAGGGCAGAGAAGAAGGGGAAATCTCCTGTTGTGGCTTGCCCCCGTCCCATGCAGCTGTTCATGGATCCAGACGAACAGGAACAGTCCATAGGGTGGCAAGAGTGGTCTGTAGCGCCGGCACCGGAGTCCGAGACTGAAGAGGAAGCAGGGCCAGAGGACGATGCGCAATCAGGGCCTTCTGCACCTCCTCAGCAGGAGTTCAGTGACTCCAGTGAAGAGGAGGGGCCTCTGATTGATGCCAGAGCACGCAGGGCAGCTAACCGGCAAGAGTGGCTGTGTAGAAGGAGGGGCCACGCCCTAAGACTATATAAGGGTGGATTACACCACACAC
>QLTV01004400.1:381156-393718 GCA_003457575.1 Thermophis baileyi
GAGGGGAGAGGAGAGAAGGGAGGACAGCTACCTAGGGAAAACTAGCCTAATGAAGGAAAAAAAAACAATCCTTTGTAAGGTTTCTGCCAGTTTTTGAATCAGTAAATTCACATATACAAGGCAAAATTCTTCGCCACTCTGTTATTTTAGCACCAATATTACGGGGAAGGATTAGAGGTTATTAGAGAAAAGAATTTTCATTTTAAAAAAAGTATTGTGTGTACCTTTAGTACTTTTCAAGATGAGGCCAAAGTGTCTAAGTCCAGACATCTTTTTCTTAAACCAGTTTAGATGTAAATTCCATGAACACACAATAGGAACAGCTTAAACCATAAGTGGAGATACTGTATAACTTGGTGCTTTCTGAGCTTGGTTGTTTTCTGGCAAACATTTCATTATCCAAAACTAGGTAACATCATTAGTGCCTGCATTGTACACTAGGGTATGCTAGTACTGATGATGTTTCCAAGTTTGGGTAGTGAAACATTATCAAGGCATAATCCAAGCTCAGAGAACACCAAGGACCCCTTATTTCAACCCTGAGTTACTAGTATTCTGCTTTATCAGAACTATAACCTTATTCTCAGTTAGATCTACTGTGTGGTACATAACTTTTTAATAGTGAAAAAGGTGTCATTTGATTTTGCCACATATATTTATGAATACATTATGATTTGGCCAACAAAACTCTGAAAAGTTGAGCATACTGAATTGTATTTGATTATGATAATAAATTAAAAGACAATGGAAAGATTAGCAATGGCAACCTTTTTATGAAATTTGTTCTCTAAAAATACACATCAACTACTCTCTGACTTGATCTTGAAGAGTATGATTCAGTTGGTTGATAATAAATATACAGCAGTTCCCATGAGACATTAATATTCACTCTCTTATGATCTTAATGTTAAAAATTAAACAATGATGCTAAAAGGCCAACTGACTTTTTAACTTCACTGGTCTCATGGCAACCAATCCATCACGTGACCTAATCAGTTTCCATCCCAGTAGTCATAAAACTGTAATATTAAAACTAGTGGTCAATTATTATTTTTTTGCTTCCCCTCTTTATTTCTTTGTATTTCACATTTTTTAGATAATCTGGACCATCTTGCTATCTTTGTAAACAGTGTCTCACTATTTACTTTTGCAACCAACACAGGATCCTTTTCAGTTAAACAACATTCTAGAAATGCTTAAATAAATAAGAGTACTTCCTCGATAAATCCAAGAACTTCCCCGATAAATCCAAGAACAGCAATTAGAGAATGCTCCTTTACTACTACCCAAAAAAAAAAAAAAAAGTTTGGCTGCTGGAAGGGGGGAAAAATCCTTGAAAAATACATCTCTCCCCAGTCTAGCATTTAGACCTGGTGAAGAATATGTTGAATTTGTTCTTGGAAGATGTAAGAAATGGGACACAGGATTTATTTATTTATTACTTGGTGAGTTACTATTTGCATCTATGGAAGGCATTTTGAATAGATTTGAAACAGGTTGGATATTTTCACGATTTAAGATGTTGGGCTTTTTCACTTAAAAATCATGCATTGAAAATTGTTTGTTATTTTACAGTCAAAAAATAACTTTATCAGTACAAGTTATTCTTTGTAATTTTAAGCAGAGGGATTGTTACACTCAGCATTAAGGTCCACTAAAGAAACACACTGATTTGCTTGTGTCCAATTTGAAATAGATGTGTTTTTCCTATTTGAAATAGGAGCAGTAACCAGGCTCTGTACCATCTGTACCCATTAAAATAAATGAGAGTTTAGTTAATTCCACTGATTTTAATGGATCTACATTTAATCTAGATCCAACATAAATATTCTTAAAGTGTTATAAATGCTGCCATTCTTAAATTGCACATTTTTACACCTGGAACATGACTGAGAAGCAAACAAACAAAAAGGCCCTCCATCTTATCATCCGTTAAAGGAGGGTTGCATTGATACCTAGTTCATTCAGTATCATTGGAAGTTATGGATAATTTATCTTTCATGTCTGAGCCTGAATAGGTGTTTCCTGTTAGGTATTCCTAAATAAATACAATCTTATTTCAGAAAACATTGATTCTACTTCTTTTATGGTATTTCATTCAATGTTGGAGCCTTTACCTCTCCGTGAATAATATAGAGTCTTGTTTAATAGAGAATCAGTCCATTTATTAATTAGCCAATAAAAGTCTACGGGAAAGTGGTTTGATTTTTTTTATTGGAATATCTGATCACTTTATTCTAATATGGAAATTAATACATTCTCAGATCACCTAATTATGTATTTATTGAAGTAGGAGGTTCAACAATTGAAGAAAAGCATTGTTAAAAACTTAAATTTAAAAACTTGCATGTGGGTTAAAAAGCAGGTTTACAGGCAGCCAAAAATTTGAGAGCTTTTCCTAGGTGATGTAGTATTCATCCATCATTAGAATTCTGCCATGCTGATGATGCATTAATGTAATACATCATCAGACTGCCTTCATTCCTATGATGTATTACTCACTAAAAAAGTGTTAGCTGGCAAGAGCTCCTTGTGGAGATTCAGCAACTTTGACTTGATGATATAAAAAGGGATTACAGTTCCTTCCTTTTACTAGCTCAGGATACCATGAAAGGAGTCTTCCAAAATTGACTATTGACATAGAGTGAGCGTACAGCTTCTTTACTATTCTGGAGATTCTGCTCATAAGCATCTACTGTACTATACTCTTTATAAGGCTGGGACATCACTACCATTGGGATAGTAATGGATGTCAGATGTTGGGAGGCACTTGTGATTGCTCCTTCCCCCCCCCCCCTGTGAAGGACAAAGCTGTGCGTACTACATAGCACTTCCTGCAACCTCCAAATTAGCCTGCTCCTTTCCATTTTGATGCTGCACACTGTTTCACTGCCAAAAGTGAAAGTTAAATGCCAATCCAATTTATTTCTTTTGTAGAACGGAATCAGTAAAATATCTTGGTCTGTGCATGCTGCCAAGGATTATGAAAAAAAAAAAAAAACCTAGGAGGAAGCTGCTTGGTAAGAATTAAGAAATTTATGACTTAGAGTGCTGTTGTAGTGCCGCCTTCCCTGAAATGGTGTCATCCAGTATGGTCTCTGGCAGCCACAATCAGGAAACTGTAGCAGCAGGGGTTTTAGGAATGAACTTTACTGTTGTAGGTATAATAACAGAACCTTGAAAGCTTGTCAGAGATTCTCACTGCTTTATTTTATACTAATAAAATCAAGGCATGGTTATTTTGAGGTTCTTTCTCATGTTTTCTTCTTTCCACACACTGAATAAAATTTTCTGAACAACCTTCTCCCTTAATGGTAACTTTACTGCTTCCTTATTCTCAGGTTTACAGTATATTCCATCATGATCTCCCATGCTTCCCAGGCAGCATGGTCATGAGAAGGTTGATGTAGATCACAGGTAGAAAAGAAGTGTTCACATTTATGTACATAATAACATTAGCAGTGCCTTCAGGGCATTGTAGTTCAGTAATCCGCTTTCTATGGCCAACCAAGTGTATAAGGAAGCCCATTAGTCTCCCAGCAAATGGCCTTTAGAGGCAAGCAATTGATCCTAATTACTTCTCTGATTAGGTCAAAGCAGTTTTAAAGCCAGCCAAGATGGCAGCCACATTTCAATAACAATTTTCCATGTTCATACAAAAGGTAAAGGAATCCCAGCAGATTTTACTCCACTAGTCATTGACAACTATAGGAGGTATGCTCATTTCTTTTTCAAAGCCATTGAGCCAACACTGTACGAAAACATTTCCGTGGTCATGTGGCCAGAATGACATTACAGAGCACTGTTACTTTCCCATTGAAGTGGTACCTATTTATCTACTTGTATTTGCATGCTTTTGACCTGCTAGGTTGGCAGGAGCTGGGGGCATTGTTTGGTACTCAAGTCTCAAACCTGGGCTGCAATTCTTCTAGGATTAATTTCATTGGGTCACCTCTGGTTCTAGTATTTTGTGAAGGGGGAAATAGCCTTTTTCTTGTCACTTTATTTACTGTACATATTATCTAGCTCTTACAACATCTTTCATAGCCTTGGTTTCTCCAGATGTGTGGACTTCAATTACTAGATTCTCAGAAGTGGCAGCACTATTTAGAATTTTCTTTCAGTTGAAATCCCAAGTTACAGAAGGCCTTGATATGTAGCAAAGGAATTATTCTCTATGGACTGTTCTAGTGTGGTTTTATTCTGGTATGGTTTTATTCTATCTATTCATACAGTATGTCTGATTTAAACAGCCAGAAAATCAAGGCACTCACAGGATGCCATTAGACCCATTGAAACACTTTCCCTTGATATTTTCACACCCAGGAGAATTGAAAATGTACCTTCCCAGAAATCACATATTTCTATGTGTTATTTGAAAAGATTTCATGAAGAAAGCAAGCTGAACAGGAAGTAGAGATGGATATTAAAAAAAGAAGGGTCTTTTTCAGTTGCCATACCTCCTGTCCTCATTTCCTCACTGAGAGAAAAAAGGTCAGGAATTGCCTCACACATCAAGAGTTGTAAAATTAATTTACAAAGGAAATGTAATATGGATGAGAGGGTTGTAATATATGGATTCTGTAGAATGGACGGATGGATTGGAATGGATTCAATATGAAAGAATAAGTAAAGCCATAACATACTGTATATCTGTAACCATATCTGTTAATAGTAAATGTTATAAGTTTTATGAAGAATTTTTCAAAACTTTTGTTCCATGAACATAGTAGTTATAAATCCTGAAACATATATTGTAAATGCAGTCAGGCTTCGCAGGGAAGGGAATGGTTTGCCCCAGATTGGGAGTGTGTGTTTCCCTGAAAATTTGAGTTGGAGGTGCCAATTTTTCTTGATATTTTTTTTTTATATCATGAAAATAAAGCTCTCAGATGAGTGCCACTAATAGAAACAATATGCTAAATACCACTAGAATCATAACAGTAATTTTTCTCTTTGACTAAAATACTCAAATTACATTCTGCGTTGCCATGTTGGGTGTCATTAAGGATTATCTAGGAAGTGGATGAAAACATTTGATGGATGAAGACAGACACAGACTTCAGAGGATAATTAGAACTGCAGAAAAAACAATTGCTACCAACCTGCCTTCCATTGAGGACCTGTATACTGCACGAGTCAAAAAGAGGGCTGTGAAAATATTTACAGACCCCTCACATTCTGGACACAAACTGTTTCAACTCCTACCCTCAAAACAACGCTATAGAGCACTGCACACCAGAACTACTAGACACAAGAACAGTTTTTTCCCGAACGCCATCACTCTGCTAAAGAAATAATTCCCTCAACACTGTCAAACTATTTACTAAGTCTGCACTACTATTAATCTTCTCATCGTTCCCATCACCCATCTCCTCCCACAAATGACTGTACGACTGTAACTTTGTTGCTTGTATCCTTACGATTTATATTGACTGGTTCCTACTATGATTTGATTGCTTATTTGTACCCGGACTATCATTAAGTGTTGTACCTTATGATTCTTGATGAACATATCTTTTCTTTTATGTACACTGAGAGCATATGCACCAAGACAAATTCCTTGTGTGTCCAATCACACTTGGCCAATAAAATTCTATTATTCTATTCTGTTTGTGAGTTTTGTTTGAAAATCAGTCTTCAGCTTAGTACAAGTATGTAACTCAGATATAAGAGCCGAGGTGGCGCAGTGGTTAGAGTGCAGCACTGCAGGCTACTTCAGCTGACTGCTAGCTGCAGTTCAGCGGTTCAAATCTCACCGGCTCAAGGTTGACTCAGCCTTCCATCCTTCCGAGGTGGGTAAAATGAGGACCCAGATTGTTGGGGGCAATATGCTAACTCTGTAAACCGCTTAGAGAGGGCTGTACAGCACTATGAAGCGGTATATAAGTCTAAGTGCTATTGCTAAGTGCTATATATATAGACAAATGGAGATTCTTCCATGGTGTTCGAGGTAAGGAAGAGAATGACAATGGTTAAAATAGGAAATGGTAGAAATTGAAGAAATTGAAGAAATTAACAACAGGGAAAAAAATTCTTGAAAGACCTAAGTAAACAAAACTGGGCCACTTCTGAATATTTTCCCTCAGGGCTGATGACAACATTCACAATTGTTATTCTGTCACTTCCACTTGGGAACATGTTTCATTTGAAGAAATGACAGAGGAATATACAAAGAAGACTTTAAAGAAATTAAAGAACAGTAGATACAAAACTTCAATTTAGAGTTATAAGCTCACAATCATTCCAAAACAGTTTTTTTTCTTCTTGAAAAATTGATGTTGATGCAAATCCTGAAAATGACACTTGGTTATAATCTAAAAGAGTATAAATGAATCCCAAACCTTTGTAAACAAGAAAGAAATCAACGGAGCTAGTCAACAAATAATCTACACAAAATTTCAGCATAAAAACTATATAGAAAATTGAGAATCCAAAAAATACGGAATATACTTTAACACACATACATTTCCTCTTTCTTATGGAGAAGAAAGAGGAGAGCTAAAGAAGCTCTAATGCCGTGATGGCGAACCTATGGCATGTGTGCCACAGGTGGCATGCGGAGCCATATCTAAAGGCATACGAGGCGTTGCCCTATGTCATCTCCTGCGCACATGTGCGCGCTGGCCAGCTGATTTTCAGCCTTCTGGAGGGTGGGGGGAGGTTGTTTTTGCCTTCCCCAGGCTTCAGGAAAGCCTCCGGAGCCTGTGGATGGTGAAAAATGGACCCAACGGCCCAACAGGAAGTTTGGAAACGAACTTCAGGTTGGGCCATTGGGCCATTTTTCACCCTCCCCAGGCTTCAGTAAAGCCTCGTGAAGCCTGGGGAGGGTGAAAAATGGCCCAATGGCCCAACCGGAAGTTCATTTCCAAACTTCTGGTTGGGCCGTTGGGTCCATTTTTCACCATCCACAGGCTCCGGAAGCTTTCCTGAAGCCTGGGGAAGGCGAAAATGACCTCCACCCTGCCCTCTGGAAGGCCAAAAATCAACTGGAATTCGTTTTTCGCCATCCACATGTTCCAGAGGCTTCAGTGAGCCCTGTGCATATGTACAGGGGGTCAGCGCAGGGGGGTTGTGTGCGCATGCGTGGGGGGAGGGCATTGCATTATGGGTGTGGGCACACACGCACACGCTATCGCGTGCGTGCATGCCATTTTGGCACCCGAGGAAAAAAAGGTTTGCCATCACTGCTCTAATGTGTTCCACATTTTTAATATTCCAATTGCAATCTTTTCTTCATATGTATTGGTTGTTGATTTTTTTTTCCCTCTTGGAAATAATTTAGAACATAGCTTATCTATATATAGAATTGCATTAAATGGGTAAGTATGAGGAATGGCTGAGTGAAGGGATTGGCAGTGAGAAAACTAAAAGGGGGAAAAAGGAAATATATTTGTCCTATCATTTTTTGTGCTGAAAATTCTTATATACGGGGTGGCCAGTAGGGCTGCTGCTGCCAGAGCGTGTTTGCAGCAGCTCCTCTTGGTTTTATTTTATTTTATCAATTTTTAGTACCCCCATTGGATCCTTTTTATTTAAATAATATTTTTTGGAGACAATAACAGCATAGACCACAACACAGACAAAGTTTTTGTTGCTGGGGATTAATTAGGCATGGGGAAAAGAAAGAAGTGCCATGGCACCAGCCCGGAATCTCTCCCACCAGTGAAGACTGCAAAACAACCAAGAATTGAGGAGCACTTTGCTGGCAAAAGATTTGTAAGTAAAACTAACCCCCCTCCATTTCCAACAATCTTGAGAGATTAGAACAGGACCTGCAAAGAGATCTGACAAAACAGCAGATACTAGACTTTCTCGATCTGGGGGAGGGGAGCAAAATGACAGACAGCTGTTTTCACAAGCAATGAGTCCAGCTACAGCTGGTATGGAGACTGAGATAAAGACTAAAAAGGTTAACAACAAACTAATTCAGAGTGTGGAGAGCTTACCGTGGGAGAATACAACAGCGTTTATGGCAAAGCAATGCCTTCTCACAGCACAAACGGTTGTTTCAATATTTGAACAACTAATAACCATCCAACATGATGTAGAGACACTGAGAAAAGATATAGCTGTTTTTCTGCAAGCACAACATCGGGCTACAGGCACCCCCACTAAAGTCCTTACATGAGACTTGGGTAAATCCCATACTCAGGATAAGGAAGAGGAAAAAGAGCAAAGACCCAGGGAAACAGCTAAAGAGCCTGCTAAAAAGTGGCAGCTCACTCAGAAAAACAGCCCTTCTCCAGACAAGGCAACAAGAGGAGGAGGTATTAATAGAGAAGTTTCATTGGAAGACAATAAAGCATCTCCCCTACAATTACATCAATCACATCACTCACTACAAACACATCAGATTGCTCTTAGAATCCATATGAACAGACTTAATCATGGACGCTGGAATACCAAGAGTGCTATACTAAATTCCCTAAGCCAGCTTCTGGGGGCAGATTGATCTCCGTGCTGTGGAGTGGCTTCCTGAGGCCCCAAATTGGAAGTGGATACTTCTGTCTTTCAAGCAGCCCACCATACTGCTGATGCTATTTAAGATGAAGGCACATCTAGCCTCCTTTCAAATCTTTCCCATCAGAGTTTTCTGTGAGGAAAGGGTTAAACCCTTAATTGTTAACATGCGAGCTCCCAAGGTTTCTGTCTCTTCCTCATTTTCAACCTTGGGAAAGAGAAAGGAAGAAAGTGGGAGTAAGCCAGCCTTGTTCAGTGAAGAAACTAGTCTCATTAATGCTTTTGGCGCTCTCCCAAGGAAAGAACAAGACAACATACTATTCAAGTTAGAAAATTTAAAGAAATCCTTATTGGTCACAATCGACACAGCTGAGCTGCTTATAGATCTGGTCTCCCCAATAATTGAGCCTCTTACTTCTCCCCCGGGGGGCAAGGGTTTGCATGAATATGAGATCATGGAAAACAGAAGCCAAGATACACAGGGACCATTAGAGGTCCCAGTAGAGAAGGAGATGCTGGCATCCTTATGTGATTATCCTATGATACCTTCAGCACCACATCAAGAGATCGAGAGAGGACCCACGTCAGTGCCATCATCCCAAAGCCGAATGGAGCATGACCTAATAACCCCTTGCTCTACACCTAGAGAAGAGGCACCAGAATGGCAAGCCTTGTTAGCTGGTGCTAAAACCTCTTACTCTGAACAATTTTCCCAGGAGTCTACATAAGATTTAGATGGGACTCCCCTCCCTTTAGAGAAGGCCAATTTCATGCATGATGACACCTCAATCCATTGCAACAACCCTACAACTTTCCTTTGTATAAATAAAATTTCCTGATGAGCTGCAAAAGATGATCCCCTCTCCATTATAACCTGGAATATAGCGGGTTGGACTGTTCCATCAAAAGACCAACTTTTTTTTGACTATATATCACAATTTGACATTCTCTTCTTACAGGAAAACTGGGCCTCCACAGAGATACACTTAGATGGTTATTGGGTCAACTCTATCCCAGCTGTCCCAGGTAAAGTGTGTGGGAGAGCTAAAGGGGGTATTGTGACATTAGTTAATACATCCCTGCAATTTAAATGTGTATCACTGCCACCTTTTTAGCCATGGGTTGTGACTACCTTACTCTTATTTAAACAGGTGGAGATTTTGCTTTTTAATATCTACATTCCTCCACTCAATAAGAATAATTTGATCAACAAGATTTGGGATGGCATAGAAGATTTTATCCTTGGCTGCTTAGACAAATACCCCACAGCAGCAATAATTATTGCGGGGACTTAAACGCTAGGATGGGCCCAAACGAACAAGCATTATTTAATCAATTTAAGATCCATTATGATGAGAATGTACCAGGAGAACCCCTGCATTCCAGACAATTCAAAGACACTAAGGCAAATCGGGCAGGTTTGTGTGTAAGACAGATGACTGTACATTTGGACCTTTGTATTCTTAACGGTTCCACATGGGGTGACTACCCAGCAGACTATACGTATCAGGGAGCAGGAAGAAAATCCACAGTTGATTACTGGATAATATCATACGACCTCCTGAAGTTCTTGCAGAAGATGGAGGTAGACTCACGACTGGAAAGCGATCATGATTCAGTAATCCTTACTCTTGCATTACACCAGAAATTTCTAAGGGCTGGCTCAACCTACCTACCAGGTTAGAGAGCCAAAATACCCAGGTAAAAATTAAATGGACCGAGAAAAATTCAAAGGAAGTTACTAAATGGATGTTAGTTCCAGAAACCATAGAACTACGTACATCTCTACTAAGAAATAAGTTTGAAGGATCATACTTAGAGGAGTTTGAAACTTTAATTTCAAATTTGAAATCGGTTCTCACTAACAAAATACTAGCTCACTCCAAAAAGCCGGTTTTAAAGAATAAAAAATGGTTTGATAGAGATTGCGTGCAACTAAAAAAGATATATAACAAGGAGAACAGAAAAGGTAAAAATGACCCTTCTGAGGAGCACACTCACTACTTAAAGCTTTTGAAGGTACAATATAAGAGCCTCCTTAAAAAAAAAAAAGTGCGGAGCTGAAGGAGTCTTGGCATAGATTAATTACATCAGTCAGGACAAAAAAATACATCCCTTTTTTGGTACATCACCAGAGGATTGGGGAAATCCCCACTACCCCCAACTAATCAGGTACTGATTCATGCCTGGGAAGAATATTTTAGAGAGCTATATACAGACCCCGACTATGTAACTAAGAAGAGCCAAATTAGTTTGGACCAAACTCCTTACTGGCTCCCTGTTACACCAGAAGATATATCCCAGTTGATCGGAGCCCTCAAGGCTAATAAGGCACCTGGTGCTGATAATGTCCTCCCAGAAATAATAAAAAAGACGCCTTTTAGCATCTCTGTTTACATTTATAGATAAAACGGGCTATATGCCAAGAGACTGGGGATTAGCAATTATTATACCAATTTATAAAAAGGGTAATAGAAATGACCCAGTCAATTATAGACCCATTAGTCTTCTGAGTGTTATTAGTAAATTGTATGCCAAACACCTAAACTATAAACTTCAGGATTGGCAAATTTCAGGGGAGATAATCAAAGACAAACAAAAACTATAAACTTCAGGATTGGCTAATTTCAGGGGGGATAATCAAAGACGAAGAAGCCAGTTTTAGAGAAGGAAGATCTACGGTGGATCATATCTTGGTACTTCACCATCTGGTTCAAAAATACACGTATAAAAAAAATTCCTCTCTTTTCATGGCCTTCCTTGATTTTAAGCAGGCCTTCGATTCAATATCCAGGAACACCCTCTGGGAGAAATTAAAATGCACTACAATAAATAAACACCTCCTTTTCCTTATACAAAAATTGTATGCCAATTCCACCTTGAAAGTGAGTGTAATCCTCAAGGGACTTTAACTGGCCCAGTAAGGGTACAAAAAGGGGTACGGCAGGGTTGCATCCTGTCCCCCTCCCTTTTTAACTTCTATATTAACCCCCTGATCAATCTCTTACAGAACCCTGATCTACAACCTCCTAACCTAGCACAACGCAAAATTCCGATTCTCCTATATGCCGACGATGCTGCTATTATTTCACAAACTCCCATAGGACTGAAGAGAGCAATTAGGGCAACACTTGGCTATTGTAGACAGAACAAGTTGGTCCTTAACTTTGATAAATCAAAAATTTTAGTTTTTGCTAAAAGACCTAGCCAATACTCCTGGAAAATAGAAGGACATAGATTGGAACAGATTAGGACATTTAGATACCTTGGGGTGGTCTTCCACTTGCAAGGGACGTGGAAGGCACACCTGGATCATACATTGCAAGGAGCCAATAGGTCCTCAAATGCAATTAAACATTTCTTTTACACAGGTGGAGGTCAATTAGTACCTGCTGCCTTAAAACTTTTTGAGGCCAAAACATTGGCGCAAATTCTATATGGGGCACAAACAGGAATCCTTGCAAAGAAAGACTCGCTAGAAACCATACAAACCAAATTAGCAATAGCAATAGCACTTTATATACGGCTTCATAGTGCTTTACAGCCCTCTCTAAGCGGTTTACAGAGTTAGCATATTGCCCCCAACAATCTGGGTCCTCATTTTACCCACCTCGGAAGGATGGAAGGCTGAGTCAACCTTGAGCCGGTGAGATTTGAACCGCCGAACTGCAGCTAGCAGTCAGCTGAAGTAGCCTGCAGTACTGCACTCTAACCACTGAGCCACCTCGGCTCTTGCGAGCCATCTTAGCTGCACCCAAAGGAACTTCAAATGCCCAGTTAAGAATTGAGACAGGCATGCCTCAAATTCAGGTAAGAGCCTGGAAGATGATGATCATTCATTGGCTAAAAATGCATTTCTTTCCAGAGGGACTGTCCCCGCTAATATTGATTGACAACTTCCCCTCCCCCTGGAAACAGGCGATAGACAACAAGCTGGGCGCTTATGGGCTCTCTCCGGTATTCTTAATGTCCCTAGGCTGTGACCAAGCAAAGCAAGTAGTAATCAATAGAATGAAGGACATGGAGTTCCAAGTAGAACTAAATAGGTTGCCTCTCCACAGTAGGGATAGAATCAAACAGGATGGGAGGGAATGGTGAA
>QLTV01004400.1:397220-415872 GCA_003457575.1 Thermophis baileyi
AAAGAAAGAAAGAAAGAAAGAAAGAAAGAAAGAAAGAAAGAAAGAAAGAAAGAAAGAAAGAAAGAAAGAAAGAAAGAAAGAAAGAAAGAAAGAAAGAAAGAAAGAAAGAAAAAGAAATCTTCAAGTTGAACTAGAAATTTACATGGACACATCTATCCAATTCTCTTGATAAGATATAGAAATACTTTGCCACTAATGTTCCTTTCACTATGTCATTTTTATTTTCTCTCCAGCCTACAGATCTGGACATTTTCAATGATAAAAATTCTATGCTGTTCAAATCCAAATTCCCCTGAGATCCAGATCTGAATGACTCCAATCCTATTGGCCTTCCATAAAGTCCCTCTGGTATTAGGGCCTGGTTATTAGTGGAGCACAATATGTCTATTTTAAGATTGTGAGTTTTTATGTGATGCCTTGATAATTGCATTATGATTGTTTTAATATATTTAGTTTTGTTTTAGATTTATTTTATAATATTTTTATTGCTTGATAGCAACCTAATGTTACTTGTCTAAGATGTATGATGGATTGATCATGTGCTATCACATAATCATTGATTCCTAGTGACCACACAGCTAGATGAATAGACATAAATTCTTTACTTAAGAGAAATAAATGATGGAGACCCAAAGAAAATCAGCACATTTAAACACTTTAGCTTTCCCCAAGTCTGAGCACACGATCTTCCTTTACGATCATATGGAGCAAAAGCTGGGGTGCATCTTTCTCCTTAAAATATGCTTTATAGGATTTTCCTGCTCATTTTGTGAAGTGGGTAGTAGGTCTATTTCCCACGTTTTCCCTGACAGCACCTCCGTTTGATGACATCAAATCTTTATGAAGGCTACCAGATCTGGGCTGCAAACATTGGATGGCAGCAAAGAGATACATAAAATTCTAATCATCTTTATGTTCACCTCCCGAAAGCTCTTGAAAGAAGCAAGGGCCTGCAGAAGAAGATTTGTGTTGTGCTGTGTATGCAAAACACCATGACGGTTTTAAGAAAAAAAGGCAAGAGCACTACCACCTTGCATGCTTCTAAAAAGTATAATTGTTCCTCATTCCAAAAAAAAAAAATTGGTAAAGGATTTGCAGATTTGCCACTGAAAATGCTGAACTGAAAATTTATTTTGCAAAGCATTTATCCTAGTGAGAGAAGCCAAAAAGTTCTGCCTATCTCTACAGCAAATATGCGTAGGAGAAGAGCAGGCAGATCTAAGGGCAGAGTTAAACTAATCATCAGCCTAGAGTCATTACGTTCCCACAAACCATCTAATTTCAACCTCTCCTGAATTCCATTGACCTTTATCTGGCTCCAATTTAGTATTGTACGTTAGTTGACTAAGTTCTTGTGTATAGGCTTGAGCAATAAATCTTCTGTACTGGAACTTAGTGTGACCCTGATCCTTACAGTCTACCAATATGTTTGCTACTGTTCTTAATTAAGTCTAATGAATTCTGTCCTCCTCCTCCTCCTCCTCTCTCTTCAAGTATCTTAGTTCACAATTATTCCTTAAATGTGAAAACAAGTCAAAAATTGATTTCCCAAGCAAAATCAAAATTCTATAGATTTCAGCAAGACTACTCTTTAAATTATTAGAGAATCAAGGCAAAAATCTAGCCTCAAGCTATTTCAAAGTTTCCTTAGCTGCTTTAGCCAGCTAAATTCTGTCTTTTCACTTGTTAAACATGAATTGAGCTGATGGACATATCATGGGTGAGTTTTTGAAGAAAGAGATGTCACCAAAGGAGATACTGAAGTAAGAAATATGTGAAAGAAAGCTTTAAAAATAATTCCTATGACTGATAGATTTGAGTGTGGATTTGGGGAACTTGGCACTAATACTTCATGAGTGACATAACACATTGTTCGGATTATTATCTGTAAGTAATGTATAGTTTGCTACCAAAGGACTAAAATGCTGGAGGCATTTTTATGATGTCTTACAATATAAATTATTTCACTATATTAGGTATAGAACAATAGTGATAAAAAACCTTTTTTTGAGATGGGAATTATGAAGACCTGAAAGCAGACAGAAGCTACTAATGAATTTAAAAAAACCCTACCTTTATGAACTTTTGGAAAAGTTTAACAGCAAAATATAATTTAAAAATATTCTTCAGCTTATAATTTCCCTCTTGCACTGTAGGAAGGCTTATTAGTTTTCCTCCCAGATGGCTCCACTGATACATGGCAGGACCATAGAACAAAGCATCCATCCCCAAAGCCATGAGATCCTGAGATCATTGTATAACATAGTAACCAAAGATTACTAATTTTATACACTTTTTTCCTCATGAACTGTGTCGTCCAAACTGAAGACAGTGGGGGGTATCCTGGAGATGCTGGGAGAAGATCCTGATTAAAAACCAAGGAAGTAAGGAATAGGATCTTAAATAGGTGTTTTGCCTTTTTTGAGGAACATCTAACTGTGTGCATTATGAGCTGGTTTTATTGGGTAAAGCTTTTATTTTGGGAGGGGCTTATATATTTGTGTAATATATGTTCTTTGTTTGATTTCTTTGTGGAATGTTTATTATACTAGATGTTAGCCTTAGGAAGGTTTTGAAGACCTGGATGTTCTTGAGCACTGGGGCAAGATGTTGATGTGCTTGCTCTGTGAAGTGTCATATATAGTGAGGTACTCTGGGTATTTTGTTGTGACTTTCATTTGTTCTCATGGGTTCAATTATATTCTGTTTTTATTACCACACAGTGATTCATTTTTGTGAGTTGGGCAACCATATTTAATAAACAAATAAATCATCTGTATATGAGTATGCTTTTCTAAAACTTAGTTTCATACCAGTGAAATTTGTATTTTCTTGTACTTTGTGAAGTACAGTATATCTTTATGCTCTGGCATCTTGTGACTCAAATCTACCTTTGTTGAAGACACAATAGCCTCTGACCATCATCCTGAATAGGTAACCATGATGTTTGGCTTTCTGTCTTATCTTTGTCTTATAACTAGCTTCTTGGACAAGTTACATTTCAAATTCAAAGTTGCCTCCACAGCCGGATACTAACAAGATATTGAATAAAAAGAACTATTACAACCTTCTATGTATATGTATTTGTGTATAAGAAAAAAAAGTAAGCATAATGAACCCTAAAAATACAGACTTTTAGATAATTCATTGTTGGTGCTGAAAAACACACTTTTTTAAACCTAATTATTGTGTAGAATTGGAGTATTATCACCATATTTCCTATCTCTATCTTCATTTCAACTGATAGCTAAGTAGTCACCAGCTATTTTCCTGATTTCATATTAAAGTTCAACTTTACTTTTTAAGTAAATATTTTCCATGACTGCATATTATACCACGTTTCCCTCAAAATACGACCTACCCCGAAAATAAGTCCTATCCTGATTTTTGGGGTGGGCCTAATAATAAGCCCTACCCCCAAAATAAGCCCTAGTGAAGGGGGTGGGAGTGGCCAGCACAGGAGGCAGCCCTTCCATTCCCCAGTCACCTCATGGCTGCTCGGCCCCTTAACCGCGGCCTGCGGATCAGCTGAGCCAGTGAGGGCCAGGAGTCCTGTCTCTCCGGATGCCTGGAGATGTTTCCGGTGCACTCTGGAAGATTGTGGGAAGCGTGTGCTTACGATAGAAGCAAAGCAGAGCCTGTCCCTTTCAGGCGATCAAATATCGCTTGAGAAAAGGACGCACATCCCCCTGTCCATTTTCCTGCCGGTCACCAAAAAGGCTCCATCCCAAGCCTTCAGCGTATCCCAGGATTGCAACGAAAATGGGCAGGGGGAATGTGCGTCCTTTTCTGAAGCACACCAGGAGAATAATTAAGCCGTATGATTCTGTTCTATGTTCTGAATGCAAACGTGGTTTAAATCAGACTATAGGCATTATTTGTTCAGAGCTCTTTAAATGTTTATTAAAACATTACTGTGGTAATTATTGCAGAAGATAAATTTTGTCTCTGCTTTATTCGTTCTATATATAATCATCACATAGATTTTTAGTTTCTTGGTACATAACAAGCCCACTAACACTGATATTTTTAAAAAAATTTTTTGCAATTCAACTCTTTCAAGAGCGTAAGTGTGCCACTTAAAGTAGTCAGTGAAAACTGTAGCATTGCTCCACATACGGAGAACAAGTCAGAAAATACCAAAAATCACATCTGTTCTCTAGGGTAACGGAGCTGCCCATATCCATTAGCATCAGTGACAGCACTGCCAAGCTCAGTATTAACCTCTTTTTATATTTCATTACTGTCTATCACTCTGGGGAACTTCTAATTGGACAGCTGTGTGAAACATGGCCAGCTTCCATCTTGCCAGAATGGCAACAAAATTAACTGAACACCAGGAAAAAAAAAAGCAGCCTTGAACTTCCATTTATTTATTTATTTATTTAGCAGGAGGAGAGAGCGATGACACGGGGGCAAATAACCTTATGCAAACATTTATATTCGGCTTAATTAAAAGATTGAAAATATATTACATATGATACGTATGTTGCAATAGTCACAATTGTCCAACCTGGGGATTGAATGTGCTTCCATTCCCTAAATTTATTTTTATTTATTTATTTATTTATTTATTTATTTCGTCAAGCATGTATTAGAAAACTGATATAAGTATCAACATGATTATGAATACAAGAAATGGATATGAATAAAAGGGAATATTAGGACAGGGATGGTAGGCACGCTGGTGCGCTTATGCACGCCCCTTAAGGACCTCTTAGGAATGGGGTGAGGTCGACAGTATACAGTCTAAGGTTAAAGTTTTGGGGGTTTGGGGAAGAAACCACAGAGTCAGGTAGTGCATTCCAGGCACTGACAACTCTGTTACTGAAGTCGTATTTTCTGCAATCAAGTTTGAAGCGGTTTACCATAAGTTTGTATCTGTTGTGTGCTCGTGTATTGTTGTGGTTGAAGCTGAAGTATTCATTGACTGGTAGGATATTGTAGCAGATAATTTTATGTGCTACACTTAGGTTGTATCATAGACAGCGGAGTTCTAAGTTGTCTAAACCTAAAATTTCAAGTCTGGTGGTATAAGGTATTTTGTTGCGAGCAGAGGAGTGGAGGACTCTTCTCGTGAAATATCTCTGGACTCGCTTGATTGTATTAATGTCTGTTATGCAGTGCGGGTTCCAGACAGATGAGCTGTATTCGAGGATTGGTCTAGCAAAAGTTTTGTATGCCCTAGTTTGCAGTTCAATATTGCCAGAGAAGAAGCTACACAAGATTAGATTAACAACTCTTAATGCCTTTTTGGCAATGCTGTTACAGTGGGCTCTGGCACTTAGATCATTTGAAATAAGTACTCCAAAGTCCTTGACAGAATGAGGGTCGTCTACGAGGTCGTATCTGCCCAGCTGGTATTTTGTGTTCTGATTTTTTTTTTCCCCAATGTGTAAAACAGAGCATTTGTTGGATGAGATTTGGAGTTGCCAATTGTTGGACCATTCTGACACATAGTCAAGGTCTTTTTGTAGGGTAACAGTATTGTCGGTGGTGTTGAATAGTTTTACATCATCAGTGAAGAGAACGCAGTTGCTTGTAATATGATCGCAAAGGTCATTTATGTAGAGTATAAAAAGTGTGGGTCCTAAAACGCTTCCTTGGGGGACACCACTGTTAACAAGTGCAGGGTTTGATAGGGCATTCCCTAGTTTGACTACTTGTTGCCTGTTTGATAGGAACGCAGCGATCCACTTATGCAGGGATGCCTAAGTAGAAGGTAATGGATTGGTTTATGATTGATTCCATGACTTTGCAGGTGATGCAACGTAATGAGATTGGTCTGCAATTTTCAACTAGACTGGGGTCACCCTTTTTGAAGATGGGGATGACCGTGGCTAGTGACCATAAGTTAGGCAAGGAGCTGGTTCTGAAGGATATTTCATAGATTATGCTGAGATGTTCTGCTATGGTGTTGAGAGCTTTTTTAAGAAGTAGGCACATAATCCATCAGGGCCAATAGATAGAGATGGCTTTAGGTTGCGTAGTGCCTTTTCAATGGCATCTTCTGTAAAATCAACATGTAGTAGGTCGTTGTAATTGGTTGTGGTACGATTGGGAAATGTGGGGCCTGAGCCGATGCTGTTTACAAAGACTGAAACAAAGAATGTGTTGAAGAGGTTGGCCTTAAATTAAATTAAATTAAATTAAATTAAATTCTTTTTAAACAAAACAAAACAAAAAAAACCAGAAAGGTTATCTTTTCAAAGACCTCAACCAAAAGATTTAATAAAGCATTGGGCCCAATGAGGCAACTCTAGCAACTCACACAACTCAGCATTCAATGTCATTCCCAAATGCCTGCAAAATGAAATTAATAGCAATTATTTAAAGAGATCCAGTAAATAGTACACCTTGGCATAAATGGCCTTACTAACTCTTCTACCAAGTGCAGATTTTTCCTAGATTTTTTTAAAAAAACTTCCCCAATTTCTCAAAAATAAACTCCTTAGCAATGGCAGTAATACCAAAAAGCCAAATGGAAAGCCATTTTGTGAAAGTTCCCCCTTTAGGATTTAACTGGAGTCCAGGGAACTAGAGAGCTGGTGTCCATTGGAGAAATAATTCTACAATGATGGGGAAAACATTCATATCCATCTTTCGTAACCTCACAATTAAATACATGCAGACATATCATTAGAACTTTGCCAACCTTCTACTCTTGTTTGACATAACTGCTTTAAGGCATAACAATAATGATTTCTAAAGCATAAAAATTTCATTCATCAAGCTGAATGAGAATAGGAAGGGGAAAAAAATGTGCATAAGAATTTGTCTTCCCATCACCAAAAATGAGAGTCCTTCCTTCCTTCCTTCCTTCCTTCCTTCCTTCCTTCCTTCCTTCCTTCCTTCCTTCCTCCCTCCCTCCCTCCCTCCCTCCCTTCCTTCTTCCCTCCCTTTTTATTAATTTGTGTTAGTTTTTGTTTTTATGAAAAAGAAAAAATATTTTTTTAAATATAGAAATGCCCAGTTTCAACTTTCTTCTTCCAGCCAGTGCCAATAGGATTATGCCCTCATCTATTTGTGACTTTTTTCTTCTTTCTTTCTTTCGTTTCCTCTTTTCTTCTTCCGTTCTCTCCTTCCCTCCCTTCCCCCCTTCCTCCCTCCCTCCCTCCCTCCCTTCCTTCTTCCCTCCCTCCCTCCTTCCCTCCCTCCCTTCCTCCTTTCTTCCTTCCTTCCTTCCTTCTCTCTGATATACCATACAGCCTGAAATTAGGTTGGACCCAACTCTGTTTGTCTTTTAGAAAGTCTTGAGACCTGGCTGTTTGTTTGTTTGTTTGTTTGTTTGTTATTTGTTTGTTTTGTGAGAGAGGGGGCACAGCTGAATAATTAAGCTCACACTGTTAGTGTATGGTGCCTTCAGCAATCACTTTGTGCTTTTATTGGTTCTTAAATGTGTGGTTCTAATCTTGTATTTTTTCAATTCTTGTAAATTGTCTAGTGTCACATTTATGAGATGGATCATTTATATTGATTTAAACACAAATAAATAAATTAATAATTTTGAGGGTGCCTGACTTCTTACCAACTCTGGCAGGCTTACATTTTTTTTACTTTAAAAAAAAACTACTTTTTTTTAAAAAAATCATAGCCTAACAGAAGATCAATGCAATCAATAGTAATAGGGATTTCACAACAATTCTAACCCCAAAGGAGAACAATCAGGTTTTTAATAATTCCTTGAATTTCATTAGGAATATTAGGGTAGAGAGGTCTCTATAATTGTTTAATCAATGAGACCCCACCAACCCTGCTTGATTGCACTAGAATGATACCACATACTGGACCAGCTATAGCTTCCAGATAATTCTCAAGGACAGTTCCATGCACAGCATGTTACGATTACTTAGAGAAAGGAGTAGTCCAATGACAGCTGGAAAACAAATACTGTCTGTCCCATATTCGTAGGTTTCATTGAGTTTGACCTAAAACCAGTTGTGTGATGGTAAATGTTTAAGACCTTGCTCTGTCAGATCCAATACAATGACCTCATCAGCACACTAGGCATAGTAGTTCTTAACCATCTTGCAAAATTTCACAATATTTCACAATTGCCCCCACAAACATCCAACACATGACTGCCTATAACTCTCAAAATTCTTGGCCAATGTGGATGAAAGATTTTTTAGGAGACTTCCATGGACATCAATTTGGGAAGTTGAAATCTAACACTTTTAGAGGATGCCAGATTAGAATATGATAGTGTTTTAAACTTTCAGGTAATAGGTGAGTATATGTTGCTGCAGCAAAGGCATGAAATTTAAATCTCTTCCATCCTATATGTGTTACAGTTTGCAACATTTAATAAATACATATTGATTAATGTCCTCTTTAATCAGAAAGGCCTGTAGAAAATTAATTATGACAATCTAAATAGTCATTGTACTGGGCCCAGCTGTGTACTCTAAAATAAGAATGAGATACATATATATGTGGGCAATGTTTGTAACTTGTAATATTGAGCCAGTAAGCTGTTAACAGCTCCAATGTGTCGGGAAAATACATATTTAGACTCTACTTAAAATGCAGATTGTTGACCTAACACAATGTAGCTGCTCTTGTAGAACTGGTACACTTTATCATTAAAAGCTGTTTAATGATTGCTGGTCAAAGCTGATTATAAAATAGCTGGCCTTGGAACAACTGTTCATAAGTAATCACATTTTTCAGATAGTAGAACATGTTGGCTTTTGGTAAAATCACTGCAGGCTATATATTACTGAAGTAATCAAGTGACTGAGTGGCATATTTTGGAAACGTACAGTATTTAAATCAGAAAATGACACAATAGGGGTGTGCTTTTTATTTACAAATTGAGGGAAAAACTATTTTGAACTTTTTTCAGCTTTTCACTTATATTTTAAAGAAACCATTTTTAAAGTGTATTGCAAGGCTGAGCATGTTATCTAAAACTTATTTATTTAGCAATGATTTATATATTGCAACTATGATATCATAGTCATTTTCATAAGTTTTCTATAGATTAGAATGTAGAAATACTAGAGTACTACCGAGTAATCCTAAGAATTAAGAACCACTTGCTAGGCTCAGAATTATTGTATGATAGCTGGCAATGATTAAGGCCAAAATCAAAACCATGGAGGTTCCGGATTGAATGGCAGGTTTCAAGGGATAATGTAAAATTCCAGATATTAAAGTCAAGAATTAGTAGTCAACAGGGCTGGAAGTAAAAATCACCTGGATTTTCAATTAAAGATAGATCTGATTTGGAGTAAGATCTTTTCCTGAGGATTCATCTACCTGATTATGTTCTGGAGCTCAGAAATGGCTTGACCACACACTGTGAGTACTTGGCTGGCTTCCCTGAAAATGCTGGTGAGCCAGGACAATGAACAATGTTTAGTAAAACAAGTTAAAATAGAATACAACTTCAAAATGGCTGTCAACCATTAATGTATATTAAAATATTCTATAAAACATTATTTAAATAATGCTATTTCACAAATACAGTATCATAGAGTAATGCACAGACTGAATTTCTAGCATTCCGAAATCTCAGTAGTCGGCTTCTAGAACTGAACTAGCAGAGCCCTGAAAGTGAAGGCAGCCCTTCGAATAATCTTAAAATGAAAACTGAGCTGGATCCAAAAACACACTGGCAACTAGTAGAGTTAACCTATTATCTGTGTAATACAATCTGTTGTTCTGTGCAAGGCAAATTAACATCATGCACACATGATTGCAGGTACTATATAAATAGCAGATGATTCATCTAAAAGCAAAGGAAGTCTTTTTTTTACCCTGATTTTCCCCAACCCCATTTTTTGTGGTGGGTTAGAAATGTAAGGGACAGGGGTGGGTTCCAACTTACCTCGCTGCCGGTTCACTCCCTCCCGCGCTGCGTGGGGACGCTATGTGGGGGCACACGCGCTTTGCGAGCATGCGCATGCGCAGTAACAAAAAATCCAATTTTTTTTAAAAAAAGCCAAAAACAAGATGGCGACCACATGCACAGTGCCGGAACTCGGCTTCTGCGCATGCTCAGAAGAAGAAGAAAAAAATTCAAAAATAAATAAATAAATAAAAATTCAAAAAAAAGATGGCGGTGCCCACGGACCGGCACCGACCGAACCAGATCTGTGATGTCATTGTGACATCACCAGCGGGTCGCTACCGGTTCGGGTGAACCGGTCCGAACCGGGAGGAACCCACCCCTGGTAAGTGGAGAAACAATAACATGTTTGAAGTTTAATGTGGGAGATGCAGACTCCAACATTGCTGTAGGTGAAGCCCATTGCTTGAATTTTCTCCACTGGATCAAAGTATTTTCTGATTGGCTGAGAAAGACCCATGCAATGACACTTTCTCTTCATTGCAAGGAGACAGCTATGTTAGTTTATGGTAGTTAAAAAGTTATGAGCCTGGTAGCACCTTGGCTGATTAACAAATAGGACAAACTTTGCCCCAAAGAATTAATGACTACATTTGATATACTGGTTTGACATCAAGATTTTAAAAAAAGTAATATCAAACCATTTCAGTCTCCTAGGATACTCTATAGCAGACCTCAATGTGATCATTTTGGAAAATGAAACTTTAATAATACCATTGTGAGGGAGATTACTGAACTCAACATGTAATCCAGAGGTGGGATTCAGCAGGTTCTGACCAGTTCTGGAGAACCGGTAGTGGAAATTTTGAGTATAGAGAACCGGTAAATACCACATCTGACTGGTCCCACCCCCATCTATTCTCTGCCTCCCGAGTCCCAGCTGATCGGGAGGAAATGGGGATTTTGCGGTATCCTTCCCCTGGAGTGGGGAGGGAATGGAGATTTTACAGTATCCTTCCCCTGCCACGCTCACCAAGCCACACCACACCCACAGAACCGGTAGTAAAAAAAAAATGAATCCCACCACTGATGCAATCTCAGAAGGTCTGAACAAGCACAGGGTTTTGACACATTATAATTGTTAATTGATAAGATACTTGTGACTTGTCTCACATGTAACCTGAATTTGTATAAATCTGTCTGTCTGTCCCTTCTCTGGCCCCTCAGCATTTCAATTTAAATCCCACATTAGTCTTTCTCATTCATGGCAGGCTCCAGATGTGTGGTATCAATTTCCAGAAGTTCTAGTCAGCACAGCTATTGTTAATCTGACAGCTGGGGTGTACTCATTTGAAAGACACTCAGGTGAAGAAAACCAAGACATAATATTCAAAATAAAGTTGTAGGGGCAATTCTTGGATGCCTCATTTTCTCTTTTTGTTTTCAGAAAAAATGAAGATATTTTGTATTTAAATATAAAGTATTTGGATAATATAATGAATAATACGTTAAATTAAATGGGTTTTTAAAGTGTAGCTGAAAAAAATATTACAGGTCCAAGGAATTGCAGAACAAAAGCATTCATAGATTAGAACAGGTGGTCTTTTAGCATAAATCTCCTTAACAAGATTTAGATCTTAGTTAACTGAAATCTAGCTTGATATATTGATATCTCCATGATAGCCTATGCATCTTACCAAATTTTAAATAGAAGTGAATGGGTTGTAAAACAAAATCTCTTTAGTGGTTTATAATTAGATTAATTTCAATAATCCATTCAGATGAAAGCAATGGGAAAATTCCTAATGGAATATGACTACTTTTTTGAACTAATTTCTGTATGTATGTGTATGTATAGAGTGTGTATGTGTATAGAGACAGAAAGAAATATGAAATATTTAATGTTTGGATTATGAACAGTGGATTCATATGTAAATATTTCATCCTTTAACTTGGTTTTCAAACTGGAGAATCAAGAGGTAAAAATCATTTTTTTTAAAAAAAATGCTTGTTTTAGCTGGCCATCGAAATTAATTTTCAGCAAAATGTATTGACCCATTGTCAGATCCAGATTAGATCACATAGATACTGTCAGATAGCATCAAATATTGACAGCTTGTGTTTAACAGCTGTCCAGTCTTGCCAGATATTTATTTCTATTTCTCAGTCACTATGAATTACAACACCTGCATGTCAGCTGTCAAGCTGTCAAATATTTTATTCATTTATTTAGAACGTTTCTACACTTCAAAATATCTTAGACATTTTTGCTTTAATAAAATGATGTAGTTAAATAATTTCTGTTATAAATTCATGGTAAAAGGTAAAGATAAAAGTTTCCCCTGTCCAGCCGTGACCAACTGTAGGGGGTGGTACTCATCTCTGTTTCTTAGCGAAGGAGACAGCATTATCTGAAGACACTTCCGTGATCATGTGACCAGCATGACTATACCCAGAGGCTCATGAATGCTGTAAGGACTATCAGATTAAAATTACTTATCAGCTGTCAAATATTATAAAAGATTATATTTAGTCAGCAGTGCTCAAAATCAAATTTTGCTAAATATTCCCAGAATATTAGTAAACCTAGAGAATATTCAGAAGAGATTCTCTATAAAATTCACAGTGAATAGGTCTGAGGTATATTTGGTACAATGATGATACATTTCAATTCAACAATTCATATTTCAACTTGGTAAACACTTGGAATCTATTGTATATGTAGTAGAATATGTAGTGGAATATTAATGTTCCTCATTAAGAGAAATTAATTACTTTGCAGTGTGGTTCACAGGAGTCACAAAAAATGGCAATGTTTTTGGTTTATATTATATATAGCAATATATATTCTGGAGCGATTTGCTCCATTCCCAAGCATAGGTGACCAAACATTTTTCGCCCAGATGGAGAAATCACAGAGACTCAAAGCTTTGTGTTCTTGCAAATGGTGTTAAGGAAATGAGTATACGCATCAGAATGTGGGGTTGCAGCTTGATATCTTAGAGTCAATAAATCAGAGATCTTCAAAGTCTTCAAAAATACTTTACTTGCTTAAACTAACAATGTCCAAAACAAAACATACTAACACGAAGATAAGAATTTAGCACTTAGCTATTAATCTTTAGCAGATAAATCTTCTACTGAAATATAATAGAAGAATCCTTGAGCGTCTGTAGTTTGTTCTGTAGTTCTATCAGGAACATGAGCAGAAACGAACTCTCTTTAGTTAATCAGGAAGTCAGGCAGTCAGTCAGTAAGTCAGTCAGTCAGTGAGTCAGTCCGTGAGGCAGTCAATCCGTGAGGCAGTCAGGCAATCAGTCCGTGAGGCAGTCAGTCAGTCTGACTCAAGCTAGCCTGTTCTCCTTATATAGCAGTTAACAAGCTTACAATACATTTAAAGCAATATCAACAAACATAGATTAATGGTTTAAGTATACATTAGTAAACCCAATCACTTAATACATGATTCTAACAAAGGGGACTGTTAGATTTGCACGGGAAGAATAGCCGAGACGTAGGAGCAGTTCAGCACCTTTATTTCTAATCAGCAACAGCTAGGAACGGACTGCCGGCTGGCGGCAGGGAAACCGCTTTTAAGGGTTTCCCTGCAGCCTGCTGGCCAGTGACAGCGGTTCAATTCTCCTGCCGCTGACTAAGCCAATCAGAGGCGGGTATGCAAATATGTACTCGGTGCGTCAGTACGTAACAGGGACGGTTTGAAATGGAGCAATTTGCTCCATTTCAAAGCGTCCCCTTTGCAAGCAGACAAAGCTTCGTCTCCCTCTGGGCGAAAAGTGCACAGCAGAGCCAGGTCGAGGCAGAGGCGATCCCAGTGCGCTGCCTACTCTGTCCCACCATCTCTTGGCTTGCCTGCAGCCATGCTGAACAAGCACCTGTGCTGGGTGTTGGGATCACCTTTCTCCCCCATCCCCCATGTCTCTGCCTCCGCCTGCTGCTGGTGCCATCGCGCAAGCCTCCCATGAGTCAGGCAGCTGCGCAGCATGTCCGGATCACCTGTCTTCTCCCTCCCCGCCTCTGCCTCCACACTTGGACTTATCGGTATTTGCGCTGTGGCAAGGGTTCGGCGGGCTGCAGCTGCTGCTGGACACCATTGGCCCCCATGTGCTCGCCACTTCTTGTGCTGACCATGCCCAACCCCTGGCTTCTCTTTGGGGTAGGGCAGGGGTGAAATGCTCCCGGTTCGCTCGTACCTGTCGGTTGCCGTAGAGCCGGTCGCCAAGGTAGCGAGAGGCGCCACCCACCCGCCTGAACTGCCACCATTTGGGTTCTTTTACCCTCTGCGAATGCATAGAACGCTTTGCGCATGCGCAGAGGGTAAAAGAACCCAAATGGCGGCGTCTGGGTGGGTGGGCGGGGCCTCACGCTACCTTGGCGACCAGCTCTACGGCGATTGACAGGTACGAGCGAACTGGGAGCATTTCACCCCTGGGGTAGGGCTTATATTAGGCCCACCCAAAAAAATCAGGCTAGGACTTGGTTTTGGGGAAACACGGTATATTATAATCCTTGAAATAAGTATTTTTGAACGCATTATAAATGTTGGTAAAATAATTAAGGAATTGATAATTTTAGAAAATAATGATAAACCAACAAGCTCTACATTCTTGTAATAGGTAATCCTAGATTTAACAACCATTTGTTCAAAGTTATGATGACCTCAGAAAAAGTGATTCATGACATATATTCACACGATTGACACACTATCCTGTGATCATTTGATCACAATTGATCTGCTTGGCAACCAGCTGACATTTATAGTTGCAACTTCTTGGGGTTATGTTACAATTTGTGACCTTTTTTTTTTTTTGCTGATTTCCAGCAAAAAATGTCAAAACCACCCATTGGGAAAGCTGGAGTTGCTTAACGACCATGGTGATTCATTTAATGACAGTTGTAAAAATTGTCATAAACTTGGATCTGACTCCACTTATGACTGCAACAACTTACAATGGAAATTCTGTTCCCAGTTTTCATCATAAGTCAAGAACTACCTATATACATTCATTATCTTTAACTCAGCAGCATTCTGAAAGTTTCAACACATTTAGTACATAGATATTGGCTGCATGCAAGTATTATTTATTAAGGAAATTTATATAGTCACCCAACATCCAGTGATTCCAGATGGCCTACAGAAGTAAAACCTTAAATACAAAATCCAATAAACCCTCATACACACACCTGGTGGAAACAATCAAACAAGCCACTGAAGGACTCCATATCACCTTGGAATCCCTATATCCATTGGCAAACTCATGTCTTAAGGGCCTTTTGAAAGTGTATCAGGGTGGGGGCCAATTCTATGTCTGCAGAGAAGATGTTCCACAGGGAGGGAGCCATCATGGAGAAGATCCTTCTTGGTCCTAGTAGATGGACCACCTTGGTAGAGGGAAACCATAACAAACTTTGCCTCACCACTCTGGTGAGTTGGGTAGATGTAACTGGGAAAAGATAACCTGACTCCAGGCCATATAGAGCTTTAAATGTAATAACCAGAACATTAATTAGACCCAGAAACAAATTGGCAACCAATGCAGCTCCCACAAGAGAATTGACACATGTGCAAATTGGCACGTGTACAAAATCACATAAACCTCTGCATTCTAAACCAATTGAAGTCCCAAATATGCTTTTTTTCAAGAGGCAACTGAACTTTCTTGTTTTTCTTTGAAGATATTTTGCTTCTCATTCAAGAAGCTATGACTGGATGGTGGGGAATGGAAGGATTTATATCTCTTACAGACAGCTGGTCATTTGCATTCTTTTAGGGAGTCGTTGAGACCACTTGAATGGGGTTTGTTGGTCCTGGAAAGGGCATTACAATTGTACAGTTGTACAAAGGCACTCCTACCTATGAATGTGAACTGCTCCTTGAGCAGGAATTACAAGTCCAGGAGAGTGCCCAGATTATACTCCTGATCACTGTTGATATCTCACCCTATGATGATGGATTGTGGTCATACTCCCTAGAATCTTCCTCAAGAGCAATAGTGTCAAACTGTTCCCAGATATTAAGAACCTGCCCCAGACACTTCCAATAGACTAGCAATCACATTGACATGCAACTGGGAATACATGAATCCAAACAAATTTGTCTTCCAGAAACTTCACAGATGCCTCAGCACTTCTCTATAGGTAGTTCTTGGTATCCTCCTCTCTAGGGGAAAATGGGTTACCTTAAAGAGGGTCACTGGGTGATATCTGAAGGTTCAATTAGTACAGAAAAGTATTTACACTCTGCTGCATGAATTGCCAGAAGATAGGTTTTAATAACAGCTCTTACTTATATTTGGTTGAGTTTATCCTTCATCTTCCACCAATAGTGTGCTAGATGTCTCTTAAATTCATTTCATGTCTCTCAATTCATCCATGTACAACGAGGGATGAAGAAGTCTATGGGTTGAGAGAGCTCACATGAGTGCAATCCTGTCCAAAGCCTCAGTCACCTTCTTATTCTAGGCAGTGACTAGAAAATATCTGGTTACTGCATAGAGAAAAAAATAATAATTATCAAATGGCAAGGAAACAGAAATTAATCTGCTTTTCAGTAGAGATTTCATCTTAGAATGTTAAGAATACAAATCCTGTTCCTTGGAGAACTCTAATTTTTGGCGAGTATAACAATAGATTATATACAACTTTAATCATATTAACTACAGTATTAAGCCAATGTAGAAGTAATGAGAAAATTTCATCAATTGGAAATATAATATAGAACATGGCTTTTATAGTTAGCAGGATGATATGTGTCCAAACATGTCATCATAAATTAAGTCATAAAACAAATGTCAGAATGCTGTTCACAAAAATATGGTTCCACTCAATTATTCCGGTTATGAATCACAAACTAAGCTAGGTAGCTTTATATATATATAAAATAAACTAGGATAGATAAATGGATAGGCCAATAAATAAAACTGAGAAAAGGCAGATTTTATATAAAAGCAAACCATTGGCATTAAAAGTTGATATAGAATGCTATATTTTTTATTCCCATTAAAATTTTTCAAGGATCTGAATCACAGAGATATTAAGCACATGACCATATCCCTATATATTATTGAGTTATTGAATTAAGATGGTCTTTCTGCAAAATAAAACTGACTCCCTTTATCTCAGAAATATTTCTATTTTATAAAATAATTGTATGTAGCTTGGGTGTTCCCTCAATGAACTATACTCATAAGTATAACTTCCATTACATAATGAGTTTGCAAGGCCTCATGGCAGTGTGTGTTCCTATTTGAAACAATTTCATGTCACAAAATTTAGCATCAGAATGGGTTTTGCAAAGGACATATGTAAACCAAATCCATGTCACATTTATTGCCTATAAACAGGTCCTGAAACAGTGGTGGGACGAGGGTTGTTGCAGATACTTAAGAGGCTGTCACAACCATTCACCAAGTATAAAAACAAATTAATTGTTAATGAAATTTGAGGAAAATGAATATGCAAGTTTTGGGATCAGTAATGACGACATAAAGGGGCTCCTAAACAGTGAATGAAGAGTTTTTGAAAAATGAAGAAATGTTAAGCAGTTGTATTTATTTACTACAGTATATTTACTGTAAATTTAGAGCCAAATATAAGCTGCAACCACTCTACAGAATCACATTACCAAAGTGCTATAAGAATTGTAGATTCGTGATTTTGGTGAACCACTCACAACATGAGGATTTAACCTTTTCTCTGGGAAGATAGATTATTTTCACTTCAGTGTCATTATATTAAACCTGTGAAATATATCATTCATGAATCTGCTGCACACTGGGTCCTAGGAAACCCCATACTATCAATTCTAATTGACATTTTAAATAGAATGTTGGCAGGCCACAAGCCTTGTTCTGACTGCAATAGAATCCAGTGTTCATTCCTAAGGAATGAAATGATGCAGTCCAGTAGTGGGTTCTAAAACCCATTGCAACCGGTTCGCGCGCATGCGCAGAAGCGTCCCGGGCGTCCTCCCGCCGCCGCCGCTACCGGTTCTAAGAACCGGGCCAAACCGGGAGCAACCCACCGCTGATGCAGTCGTATTGTGCCACAAGGTTATGATAACATGGGCATTATATTTAGTAGCTACACAGAGCAAATCTAAGAGGAAGTTTGGAATTGCTTTAACCTTAAATCCTTGCATTGATCTTATCAATTCTGTATACTTTAATAGTTCAGTGATATTGCTGTAACATACCGATTCCAGTTTCTTGTCTGAATCAGTTAATATTTTGGGTTATTTACTTCACTGTTTAATATATGTATCACATTTTCCTGTATATGTTTAAAAGCCTGGTAAGATAAAACAAAATAATACAATGGAATCCTTCCAGTGTTAACAATAAAAAAATTATATTTTTTTCAGAAGATGGATGGCTATATACTGTATATAAAGAAGGAAAGAAATATATAAATATATATACTGTATATAAAGAAGGAAAGAGATGGATGGCTATATACTGTTTATAAAGAAGGAACTAAATATATAAATAAAGAAGGAAAGAAATATATAAATGTGAAATCCATCTGTATGTGCATATCCTTTCTCATACATGTGTGTGTATTTGTGTATTTGTGATACATATATCTTACATAAGGGGTATACCAAAAGTCATACCCCATAGAGAATGTATTATATAAATTATAGCAACTGTTCCAATTGGTTGCCATTTTCTTTAAAACACTTATTTGACACATGACCTTTAAAATTCCTAACTACAGTAAGGTTATATAGATAGATAGATAGATAGATAGATAGATAGATAGATAGATAGATAGATAGATAGATAGATAGATAGATAGATAGATAGATAGATAGATATAGATATAGATATAGATATA
>QLTV01004400.1:416088-426713 GCA_003457575.1 Thermophis baileyi
GATATAGATATAGATATAGATATAGATATAGATATAGATATAGATATAGATATAGATACACACACACACACACACACACACACACACACACACACTGTATTGTTTAATACATGGTATGTAATAAAATACCAATTCATGATGCAATAAGAAAAGGATATTTAAATGTGGTTAAATAAGAACAGAATATTTATTAAATGAAGCAAATTCTAAATGCCCAAGGAATTACCTAATTAGGATACTTGCGAATAAAACAGAGTACATGGAAGCAGGGTGAATAACATTAGCATTGCTTTTGTAAATTTACTAATTGCCATTGCTGCCAGCAGCATATAATCCTACAAAAAAAGTTAAAACTATCATTTATTCTCTTCCCAAAAGCTCTTAAGGATTATTATATTATTTCAAATTAAAAACACTCATTCTGCTTATTAAAGTGAAAATAAGCACAAAGACTAGGATCATATCATGATATTGCACAAAACAATTTTCTGTTCCTTAAAATATAGCACTGTAGCAAAATCCATGTTCTGACTTAACTCTTATTGTTGTAAAATCATCTGTTGCTCCATCTGATGATTTTTATATTATGAAAGTTATCATGCAAAGAAGAGAAGTACCTCTTAAAGATGCTAGTATGTTTATCCTGACAGTTCTATTTTTGTTTAAATCTCTATTCCCTTTTCAACATTTTCATAACTCTCAAAATTTCAGAAATTAAACAAAGGCATTATTGTATAAACTTTATATGACTCTACTCTCACACCAAGGATCAGAGTCTGAGCTCTATCACCAGCATCATTCTTTGTTGAAGGCTTTCTGAAGTTTCTGGACTGCATTCTTGAATAGCTTCTCTTGTATGTATTGCTGAAACAAGGTGTCCTATTAAGCATTCATAATAATTTCATTCTGATGAAACACTTAATAGGGTTTTAGCATTTAGTCTGACAACAGGCAAAGACTTCATTAATAATAGAGACTAATCTTGAACATATCAGAAGAAAAAAACACATATTAAAATTCAGTGTTTAGATGAACTCTACAAAGGAGCTTATCAAACTGCAAGAATGTGCTTAACAAAACAAATTAATAAAACAGCCAGGGACATATATTAATAAAAAAAAAATAGTAAAGTCTAATAATACTATTAAAAAAAACATGACGATGTGCTAAGGATTCAAGGACCATAATACTTAAAATTCAAAACTAAAGAGTATGAAATTGCAAACTACGCATCACATAGCTATGTGAGAACATTCTGCTGTATGCATCTACATTTATAAGCAAATGCATTGGAGAAGAGAAATACTATCCTACCATTCCACAATTAGTTTAATTAAACCAATTAAAGACCTGCCTGTTGTATTTGTACAATGGGCAGAACCAAGTTAGTTTTCATCTTTGTTTCTCTCCTCTTAGCATCTTGTGTAAACCCATTCACAAGTCTGCTTGATTAGTTTATGGTTCAATCATAGGCATCTACAAAAGGGGTCAAATGAGAAAATGTGTGTCATAATGTCATGATACAATTTACTCAGTACGTAACTCTTTCTGAAGTTGCAATGCAGATACGAAAGGGAGGAGCTTGGGTTGTGATATCATAATGCAGGTGCTGTTGTGTTGGTGTTATTATGGTAGGAACAAATGCCTAAGTATGTGATATAGTGTGAAAACCCAGAAAATAAAATAATTTTGTATCCAGACTAATTCTGTTATAGACAGTGTTACCTTAGTTAAATGTTGTGCCATCTGAATGCAGGATATGTAGTAGCAGGGAATGAAGTCTGGAATCTGTTCTTACTTCCAATATGTTTAGCAATGTTTCTCCACCAGCCAGGCATTATGATGGTGCAAATCAGAGATGGGTTCCTCCCAGTTCGGACCACTTCGCCCGAACTGGTAGCAACCCGCTGGTGATGTCACGGAGCTGGTTTGGTCAGTGCTGGTCCGTGGACTGCGCCATCTTTTTTTTTTTTTTGGAAAAATTGGGGGGAATTTTTTTATTTTTTCTTCTTCTGCGCATGCACAGAAGCTGAGTTTCCGGCACTGCACATGCATCGCCATCTTGTTTTTGGCTTTTTTTTGGGGGGGGGGAATTTTTTGGATTTTTTGGTACTACGCATGCGCAGGAGGAAGCAAACCGGCAGCGAGGTAAGTTAGAACCCACCCCTGGTGCAAATCCTTGGAGCCTTCTACCTTTGGAAGGCAATCATGGGTTAACACTGCTATCCGCTGAACATGATTTTTTTTAACTTTAAAATGTTTTTAATAGCCCATTACCTAAAGGAAAACCTGACAGCTTCAGTTGCTGAAATTCTTGTTTTCTCTTCAAGGCTTGTTTTCTCTTCACCCTAATGTAACAAAGAACATTTTGGCATTGTACTAAAATTAGTAATTAAATAATTGGTTTTAGTTCAACTCTGCCAATGCTGTAGAGCAGGAGCAACTAGAAGAATACAATGTAGTGGTTTCATAGTACAGATAATTGTAGCCTATATTTACATAAACTGAGAGGAAAGTGATACAGGATTGCAGTTCTCTGGAATACTGATGACATAAACCACTTCTTTTTAAACCCTGGAAATAAGATTTTTGCAACTTTCAGGGGATTATACATTGTTATCAGGTAGATAAGATCAAGATGTAATCCTATCTATTTAGAAATCAGTCTATTGAATTAAATAGAACTTACTTCCAGGATAGTGAATACAAAATTGTGGTTTTTATTCATTTCCTGGGGACAAGATATGACAGCATAATAGGCAACCAGCTTCCTGAAGAAAAGCAAAGTTTGGCGTGTTTTGATGGGGAATCCAGGGAGCCAAATACTCCAGGCAAATACTCATAACACGAAAATTAAGCAATGGTGCTCAGATCTGTTCAGCTCCACTGCTATGCTTCATTCAATAGAGAAAACAATCAGAACCGCCAAAGCAGGGGTGAAATCCAGCAGGTTCTGACAGGTTCTGGAGAACCGGTAGCGGAAATTTTGAGTAGTTCAGAGAACCGGTAGCAGAAATTTTGAGTTGTTCAGAGAACTGGCAAATACCACCTCTGGCTGGCCCCAGAGTGGAGTGGGAATGGAAATTTTGCAGTATCCTTCCCCTGGAGTGGAGCGGGAATGGAGATTTTGCAGTATCCTTCCCCTGCCACACTCACCAGGCCATGCCCACCAAGCCACACCACGCCCACCAAGCCACACCCACAGAACCGGTAGTAAAAAAAAATTGGATTTCACCACTGCGCCAAAGGCTACATTTTAGTGGGTATTAAGAAAAACAAGACAGAGTAGTCCACAAAGATTTTTTTCCCATTGCTACAGAAAGAGAGAGAAATAGGTTGCACAACAATGGAAAAGTGAAGAGATCCCAACAGATGATGATGTGATTAGAAAAATATTAGAATGTGCAGAAATGGATAAGCTAACACTTACAATTAAGGAAAAGAAAGAAACTGAATACTTTTTGACTTGGGACTTATTTTATCAATGGCTAGCTGACAAAAACAGGAGCTAGAAGCAGGGAAATATATGGAAGGATTAGTGATATAAGGAAGATATGTTAACTTGGTTAAATAATAATAATTATTAGTAGAATATTAATAACTGATATTAATGCAAGGAATATTGTTGTGAACACTTTGATTATTATTTCCTAAAATGATTTGTACCGAGACAACACACTGTTCAATTGAAATTGGAATTTTTGTATGTTATAAAATAAAAAAAAAAAAAAAAAAAAAAAAGAGAGAGAGAGAGAGAGAGAGAGAGAGAGAGAGAGAGAGAGAGAGAGAGAGAGAGAGAGAGAGAGAGAGAGAGAAATAGGCATATTTAGCCTCTCCATATTTAGCCTTGAAACCCAGTTTTTGCAACTGCTACCAAAAAGCAGAAGTGGAATACTAAACACTAATATTATGATTTTCCAGATCCTGTTGCTTATAATATAGGATCTTCACCTGTTATACCTGTTTTAGTTTCTTGTTGAGTTCCAGTGAATTCACCTTTTTTTCGCACAGTTCTGCCAGAGAGATGCCCTTTATTAACTGACAGGTTGAAAAACTCTAGAAACAAAGGGATAAATTGTTGGTGGTGGTCACACAATCACCCAGATGTTTAGTCTAGATTTAGCATTTTTGCCCACCTATTGAGTCCTTCTCAAGGACTTGTTACCAAATAAAGGAAAATATTTGTAGCTCAAGGTTGAAATGAGAGGTACTTGGTGCTCTCTGAGTTTGGTTGTTTTCTTGCAGACATTTCATTACTGAAACTAGGTAACATCATCAATGTTGTTGATATTACCTAGTTTGGGTGATGAAACATCTGCAAGAAAACAACCAAACTCAGAAAGCACTACATATATTGTTTAATAAAATTAAAAGTACCATTGCAGGATGTAAGCTGTTCCAAGTAAAGATGCCTTTTGGAAATGACTGGTGGTAATTTTGTCAATGGTGATGGTGCTCAAGTGGTGCTCCAGAGTTTTGGAATTGTACCCTTGCACTTATTACTATGGGTACCTTCTTTGCTTTCTTTTGTCATAGTTGTTCTACTTCTATTTGCAGGTTTTTGTATTTTGTGATTTTCTCCAGTTCTTTCCTTTCTGTGTTCCTGTTTCCAGGCACTGCAATGTCTTCAATCCAGATTTTTTTTTGTCTTTTTTATCAACAATTGTTAAGTCCAACATGTGGTGTGACAGATTATTATTATGATTCATTGCAGTCAGCCAGATGTTTAGACTGGACTAGGCATTTTTATTCATCTATCAAGTCCTTCCCAAGGACCTGGAACAGGCAGATGTTGTTGTTTTATGGTGTATTATATCACTTGTATTATTAAATGGACAACATGAAATCACAGCTGCCAGTTCTTTAGCTGGTGTTGGCCTTTGCACACATTGAGTTCTTCCCAAGAATAAATGATGTCTTAAAGTAGTGACATAGTATATGCGCGGATTCAAGTAGCATGGCTTTTATTTTGTCTATGTGCAAATTTTCTAACTGTGGTCAAATATTTTTATTTTTATTTTTGTATGGCAGCCAGTGTTCCAATAACCACTGGAACCACAATAGCTAGTTTATGCCATAACCTTTCAACTTCGATTTTCAGATCTTGATACTTTGTGACCTTTTTCAATTCTTTGTCTTCTATTCTACTATGCCCTGGTATTGCCACATCAGTTATTAACAATGTCTTCTTTTCAGCTACAGTTAAATCTGATGGGTTATGGGCCAAGAAATTATAGTTTGAATTCTGGTCATTTTTGATTGCTTTTTCAATTATATTTTCTCACCAATTGTTCGTTAGAGGCACATGATAATTTTTACAGATGTTCCAGTGAATCATTTTGGCAACGATGTCATGTTGTTGTTTATAATCAGTTTGTGCAGTCTTATTGCACAAGCTGAATATATGAGCTACCATTTCTTCTGCTTCTTTGTACAATCTGCATTTTAAATCATTTGATGATTTTTAAAATTCTGGCCTTGATTGCATTAGTTTGAATAGCTTGCTCTTGAGCAGCCAAAATCAAGCCTTCCATTTCTTTTTCTTTTTTTTAATGTTCTAATTGTAAGCAATTACCGGGAGTTATCTTTATCCATTTACCTCTTGCTCTTTTATATAAATTGACTGTGTAATGCTTTCCTTGCCAGCATTCTGTTTGTGTTTTTATTCTTTTATTTTGATATTCATGTTTTGTCTCTTCCAGTTTTGCATCCCTGAATATTTTATTTCCACTAATGAATTTCCTTTGATCTGCTAATCATTATTCAGTGGTATTTGAGTTGGTATAAATTCTTTTTTCACAGTTCAAAAATTCACTTCAGGCAACCCTACTTTGTTGGTTTAAAAAATAATAACTGGCCATAATCATGTACCAATTATTATTAGTAATAATAATGATTATTATCTAAAAATATTCTAGAAGCCCCTTTTCATTTCTACTGTACCCCATATTTCTGAATAATTTAGATCAAACTGTTCTCAGTGATCTGCATTTTCAAATTCAAAGTGGATATTATTTTACCATTATCTGAGATTCCTTTTTGTCTGACCTCCAAGAAAATAGATATGACGCTCTCTTGGCTGTCTTTTGGCACTTTGATAACTATCAGCCAGGCTCCAACCTCCCAATTGTCGCGAAGATTATTCAGGTGGCAATGGCAACTCCACTGCATTGTGTCCTAGAGGAAGCAGATTAATTGGACCCTTTTCAATCTTCAATCGCCTGAGAATTGGATGAAGTGTATATTGATTGCTTTCTGGGATAACCAATGTTGAGATCTGGATGGGATAGCAAGCTCCTTCTGTACTTATAGGGTCTTTTAGAATAGAATAGAATTCTTTATTGGTCAAGTGTGATTGGACACACAAGAATTTGTCTCCAGTGCATAAACTCTCAGTGTACATACAAGCAACAAGTGATACATTTTATCAGCTTTTGATACCATCGATCTTGCTATTTTTATTGGACTGCTTGGTTGGTATCTTAGTCTTTGAGGTATGGTGTGTGGCAGGAGATGTACGTATCTCTCCTGCTTTTTAGCATCTATATAAAGCTGCTAGAGTAGATTATTCAGCATTTGGGGTTCTTCCTAGCCATGATAGATATGCTATTGATATCCTTGTCCAGTGTCCAGAACAGACTGAAGATGAAACCAAGTAAGGAAAAACTTCAGGATTCTGACACCACCATAAATGTTCATTAGTGAGCAACCACTATCCATTAGGGTGGAAAAAATCTCAACTTGGGAGTCCTTCTGGACTCACAGCTCCTGCTTGAACAGCAGGTGGAAGCCATGGTCAGAGGAACATATGCAAACATCTTAAATGCAGTGGCCTACATGTGATATTGTTCCTGGTATTGGGAGCTTAAAACATCATTTTGCAGAACTGAAATGATTCCCTATCACATTCCTCTTTCTGGGTAGAATTTAAGATCTATAAAATCCTTTCTGACTTGGTGCCAGGATACCTAAAGGACCATCTAGGGAGAAACTGCTACAAAATCCCACAGCTCAAGTGCTGAAGTGAGAAGGTGCTGCATCTCCGATACAGCATGAATGCTGTGGAAGACTTCCTGGAGGGAGGTACCCCCTCCTTGCTGACAATTTCAGAAATTGTTGAAGTCATAATTGTTTCATAACCTTATTTATGATGCCATATTTTATTTTCATTTATCATTTTTATCTTTGTCCTCTTTGTCCTGGATAGTTGATTTTCCTGTTGTTACTTGATAAGTGTTGGTATGGTTTAAACTGTTACCATGGATGTTTTCAACTTGTTTCTATTTTTGTTCTATGTAAACTGCTGAAGAATTTTTTTTTATTGCAGCAGGATAGAACTGTATTTAATAAGTGAATAAATAGAATATAGTGCAGTGAAAGAATATTTAGCCTCTTATTGATAAATTCTACTGTCATATCTTCCACTCAGCCTATGACTTCACTGCTTAACCCTAACTCATTTGTTGCCTTTCAGTTCAGCCAATCTTGCAAGATTGGCATAGAGAAATGCATCACAGTGCACTAGCCTACGTTCTTCAGATCACTGTTAGAATAGTATTAATCTAATATAAACAAATCAATATCGCAAAATTAGCTTCCTCAAAGTCACTATTATTGTCTGTGTTTGATTTTTCTAGATTTTCTGGTATTCCTACATTATTTAAAGCATATTTTTTTAAAAAAATGAACTCCTTGCCCTATGTACAGAAAATTGCATCTCTTGCACCTGGGGGAGGGGGGAACTATCGAAATTTTCCATGAAAAGCTTTTTAAATCTTTCACTCTAAAGCATAAATGGAAGCAATTTACTGGTTCATGGGGAAAAAATTCTTGAGTTTCACTAGCAGCCTTAGTGTCCATTTCGTATGCATTTATACAGATCACATAAGGGTTTAGATCAGGGGTGGGTTCTGGCTTACCTCGCTGCCGGTTCGCTTCCTCATGTGCTGTGTGGCCGGGCACACCTTGCGCGCCACATGGGTGCGCCGCATGGGCGTGCGCGTGCTTTGCGCACATGTGCACATATGTGCAGTGCTAAAAATCCAGCTTCTACGCATGTGCAGAAGCGAAAAACAGCTTCTGCGTGTGCGCAGAAGCAAAAAACAAGATGGTGGCGCCTATGGCACCGCCAAAAGAGCCGTTTGGGGGCGTGTCCAGCCAGCCATCGCTGCCGGTTCAGTGAGCGGGGGGAAATTGCGGCTACCAGTTCTAAAGAACCGTTCCGAACCGGCAGGAACCCACCTCTGGTTTAGATGTTTTCTGTTAGCCTTGGTATAAAGTATATAAAATATCTCATGACTCATTCTCCTTTCAAAACAATATATAATTTCACCAGTAACAATGTACCTTAATGACAAATGAAATGGCTTCTTATGACTCAGTGGTTGGGCATTAGCTGCCAAATATTTGCCATCTGGAACCTGTGAAATGCTGATAACTATTCTTCTACTTCTGCTTGGTTGGGCTGATTGTGTCAGCAAGGTATGTATGATTGTATCAATGCAGCAGAAAACAGATGCCCCTTTTCTGCAGCCAGACAGCTCATACAATTATAATAGAAATGTTTCTATCTTCCTAGAAGCAATTTAAATAGGATTTACAGGCTCACCTTCAGGGTGTTTGTCCAAAAGAGCAGCAAAAATCAGTTAATGATCACTAAATCAAAGAGACACCTGCTGTGTGTGCTTTTGAGCCTGACAGGTTTTCAGGCAATTAATTTCACTAACTAAACTGTAAATATTTAAGAATCTTTAAAAAGCAACCTTTTTTTCCCCATTGCTAGACATAGTAGAGAAAGCCTTTTTTTAATGCTGAGATTGCAGGACTCTTCTGGACAATAGGCAGTTTCTTGAAGTAACAAGATACTCCCACAATGATGTTCCAGATTTGAATAGAATAGAATAAAGCTGGAAGGGACCTTGGAGGTCTTCTAGTCCAGCCCCCTGCTCAAGCAGGAGAACCTATGCCATTTCAGACAAGTGGCTGTCCAGTCTCTTCTTAAAAACCTCCAGTGATGTAGTACCCACAACTTCTGAAGGCAAGCTGTTCCACTGGTTAATTGTTCTCACTGTTAGGAAGTTTCTCCTTAATTCCAGGTTGCATCTCTCCTTGATTAATTTCCATCCATTGTTTCTTGTCCTTTGGAAAATAACTTGACCCCTTTTTCTTTGTGGCAGCCCCTCAAATACTGGAATACTGCTATCATGTCACCCCTAGTCCTTCTTTTCGCTAGACCAGGGATGTCAAAGTCACATCATCACGGTGGCATCACGTGATGTATCAGGACTTTTTTCTCCTTTGCTAAACTGGCCATGGACATGGCCAGCGCATGACACATCTGGCCCACGGGCCGAGAGTTTGACAGCCCTGCTCTAGACTAACCAAACCAAGTCATGCAACCATTCTTCATATGTTTTAGTCTGCAGGCCTTTAATCATCTTAGTTGCTCTTCTCTGCACTTTTACCAAAACCTCAACATCTTTTTTGTATTGTGGTGACCAACACTGGATGCAGTATTCCAGGTGTGGTCTTACTAAAGTTTTATAAAGTGGTACTAATACTTCACGTGATTTTGATTCTATGCCTCTGTTTATACAACCAAGGATTGTATTAGCTTTTTTGGCTGCTGCTGCAACACTGCTGGTTCATGTTTAAGTGATTGTCCACTAGGACTCCAAGGTCCCTCTCACAGTTACTGTATTGAGCCAGATTTCACCTAATCTGTACTGTTTTATTATATATTTGTATTATACATTTGTATTGAAGTCATTTTCTTGCTGAATGGGAAATGCCATTTCAAGGCAGTTAGTGTTGCTTTGGGAAAAAAAACAGATTCTTATTTTATATTCAAGGAGTAGTTATTGCCCTCAGCATCTTGCAATCCACTGGCAAATTTAGGAATGATGTGTCCAAACACAGAATTACAGATCACATAGGTGACCAAGATTTATTGACTTCAATGGTGAGTGATACATTTTTATGAGTTTTGAACCCATTGGTAGGCATTTCTTTAACAATGGAGTTTATCTCAAGGTTTTCCTTCAGACTGCCTCAGGGATTTGTTATTTCACAGTGGACAAATGTAAAGAAATATACAGCAGTACATATGAGCATTAATAGACTGAAATTCAACTGTTGACCACAAGGGGAAAGCAAACTTATAGATATGGCCGCCCTTATAACATCCTGATTTGTGAATGTAGAGAGCTATGAAGCTGGCCTTGAGAGAAATATTCAAATGCTATTACTAAAACGAAAAGGGCAGAAGCAAACCCAAGGAAAAACGATAGGAAGAGACTCAAACTGGCTGCTTCCTGACTCACTGGGATTATAAAAGGGAGGGAGAATAAATACATTCAGACTTGCTAATTTTGCTTAATAGGGCCTCTCAATAAACTTAGTCTTCTTGTGGACTCTGTTTCTGGATGTGGATAATCTTGAAGGGGTTAAATTGAGTAAACTAGAAAACAGCGTCAATAAGATGGAATCATATTGAGTGTATTTGAATCAGGGTTGGGAAGAATGTGAGGAGGAGGAGGAGGAGGAGGAGGAGGAGGAGGAGGAGGAGAAGAGGAAGAGGAGGAAGAAGGAGGAGGAGAAGTAGAAGGAGAAGATGAAGGGGAGGA
>QLTV01004400.1:426888-438515 GCA_003457575.1 Thermophis baileyi
GGTGGGGGGGAGAGGGGGGGCGGGGGAGGGGGAGGAGGTGGAGGAGGAGGAGGAGGAGGAGGAGGAGGAAAGTAGTCACAGTAATAGTTTTCTCTTCCTAGAAGCAACTTGAATATCAGGATTCATGTTCTGTGATTCTTGCCTAGAATCCAATTATTTGAAACCAAGCTTGTTAATTGATTAAGACTTTGTTTCTCCCTTGACTTGGCATCATAAATCTTCTGCTTGAACTAACAGTGTTTAACTTGGAATTCACCTTTGTCCAGCCAAGTTCTTATCTGCAAGTAATTCCTGTTTTCCAGCTTTTGCCTTTTTCCTCCATCATCTCCTGCTACTTTGTTGTCAGGACTTATAGCAACACATTCTCCCTTTAACACTGTGTGTGTCCAAGAACTGCATCAGGTTCTTGAAGAGTGCTAAGAAAGCCAAAATGTGAAAGTAACAGTGCAGCCTTTCATGAGGATATTAAGCAAGCCAAATCCATTTTCTACTTGCATTCAGAAATGTTAAATTTAATCACTTTATGGATATTAGAGACCTTCAGAATGGTGAGCTTAATCTGACTTTATGAAGACCTAGTCTTCAAATTTATGAAAAGACTTAAGAATTTAAAATAATATTCAATCGGCAAAAAACAAATAAATAAATAAATTACATTTCAGAAAGTTTTAAACTAATTGGGAGATCAGACAAATTTGGAATATTGAATCTTTTTGATGTAAGATTTGAAAAACAAGTACATCTTTAAATAATATACATGTAGAAAATAATTGAAACAGAAGTAAACTCATATTAGAAACTGAGGCTTGGATGAAGGTTGTGAATGGACACTAAAGGACCAGGCAGGATAGATTTAAAATGGCTATATTTTTTTCTTATCTTAAAGAGATGTTTTTTTAAAAAAAAAAAACATGGACTGAAATCTTAATAATTAATATTTCAGAAAGGATACACTCAATGGATAAACTTTTAGAAGATAATGAGAAAAACTTTAAAATACTTTTTCCTGACAGAAAACCTTATAGAGTTTGAAGATATGAAAGACAATAAAATTGAGATTATCAAAATTGGGATATAAAAGACAAATCAAGAAACGTATTGGGATATGGAATAGCTGTGAGAAGAAAACCTGGAAGATGCCTCTTTATGGGATTTACCAAATAGGCTGGTGCAAGATTTGAAGACTCCTCTTGAATGCCAAAAATTGATAAATTATCAAATCCTGCAATGCCATTGAAATGATTTAAAGTCAAGATTGTGAAAGGCAAAAAGAAGGAATGTAAAGTTGGACTTTTTAATCAAGGATAAACTATATGTTTGATATTTCTGGTAACTCCTAATAAGCGTTTTGCTGAATTAGGATTGAAAAGATGATAATAAGAGCCGAGGTGGCGCAGTGGTTAGAGTGCAGTACTGCAGGCTACTTCAGCTGACTGTTCAGCAGTTCAGCGGTTCAAATCTCACCGGCTCAAGGTTGACTCAGCCTTCCATCCTTCTGAGGTGGGTAAAATGAGGACCCAGATTGTTGGGGGCAATATGCTGACTCTGTGAACCGCTTAGAGAGGGCTATAAAGCACTGTAAAGCGGTATATAAGTCTAAGTGCTATAAGTGCTATAATTTCTGGATTATTTATAGATAAATTTAGGCTATCAAGAGAATATTTTTATTGCTTTTAAAAAAGGGTCACAAGTTAGTATATTAGCTTATGCACAATGTGATGAAGGTTGGAAGCCACTTCTTTGTGATGGTCTTTGTTGCCTTTTTCTTTTCTACTTTTCTCTTTTTGTCTTTTTTTCTACACCTTCTGAATGTTTATTTTTTTCCCTTTTTTGTTCTAGTATAGTTTGTATTAGTTTGTATTATGTTTATTAAAAACTTCAATAAAATTATTAACCAAGGGGAAAAATGGAGCATATTACCTTATAGTTGGCACTGTCAGCAATTCCCACTGGCTAATTATGTGTGAGGAACTTTATTCTTTATTTTAAAAGGTTTGCAGCTAGTACAGTTATAATGCAATAGCATGGAATTCTTTTCTGTTGAATTGTTTTCTTCACTGAAACACTCCTGTGGGCGTCAACAGGATAATTGACCAAATATAATTCTCATTGCCCTTTGGCCTGTATCTATCTCAGTTAGACAGTTCCACTCTCTTTATCAGCTTAGATTGCTGCTGCTTTAGCTCCAGGGTAGGAGCTGCTTCCCTTGGTGCAAAGGTGATTTTTTTGTGATTGATATTGTTGCATATGGCAGCTGGCCCATAGCAATGTGCTTAAGCACTTCCTATGATGCGCTTGTATACAAAATGTATAATTCATGCATCCTTGTTGCATTGTATCAGTAGTGGGTTTCACTTACTTTCGCTACCAGTTTGAACTGTGAATGCGTGCGCGCACGTGAGCGAAGCGAGATCATCTGTGATGATGTCTGGGTGGGTGGGAGGAGCACCCCGCCGCCGCTACCGGTTTGCCTGGTAGCAACCCACCACTGCATTGTATGCTCTGTGATTATTTCCCTTGCTATTTTAATTGTATGTTGATCAGCTACTTAGTGGTATGAAAGTAGAATGAATAATCAATAAATAAATGCATTCATTTTTATACGTAATTGCTAGAAAAATCTGTTGAGTTATGTTAATAATGGAATTCCTAAAAAGAGAGAGAGAGAGAGAGAGAGAGAGAGAGAGCGCAAATCATAATAAAGAGAAAGAATGAGTGAGAGAGGGGAATAGCAATAACAGGCTGCCTGTTTTTCAGATTATAAACTTTTATTTGGATCTCCCAAGTTTATAGCTGAGGGATTAAGCTCTGGGATAATTGTAAATATTGTATTATGCCAGTTGAAGAATATAACATGAGCTTTCATAATCAGTTTACAGTATCATTGTATAGCTGAGTGCTATCTAATATGCTTTGCTGATAGAAATTTTAGTCATGTGTAAAAAGAAAAAGAAAAAAAAATTCAAAATCTCTGAATTCATACACTGTCACGTGCAGCAAAGTGTAGCAAATCAGCATCCCATATCAATTCAAAAACTCATTTCCTACTTGCCAATTTCCAGTTTAAATATACATGTGAACATACTACAGGTAGTCCTTGACTTGCAACCATTTGAATTACGAACATTCCGAGTTATGACACTGCTGAAATACTACTGATTCTCGCACTTGAAAATCACAGTATTCTTGTGGTCACATGATAAAAATTGGGTGCTTGGCAATTGGTATATATTGATAGTGGTTGCAGCATCCCTTGGATCATGTGATCACCATTTGCAACCTTCATGGGGAGTTTCCGACAATCAAAATCAATGAGGAAAACATTTAATAACTTAACAACAAAAGCAACAGAGGTTGTAAAATTGTGCACAATCCTAACATACTGAAGATCTTTTTTTTTTTTTTAATTTACTAATGTGGAATCTTCTGCCTTAGGAAATAGCCTCAGGGACCAATAAGAAAGAGATAGGCGGGATATGAGGTGATAATTTAACTTCAAAAGGAAGAAAGTAAAATATTCCATGATCCTGGTCTGATGGAAATGAGATTGTCTTGTTAAAGATTTGTTAAGAATTAAATTCTTTTGTGACATAATTTCACAGAACAAGCTTGGTTTTCTGAGCCTTCATTCAGTGGATTTTGGAAGCAACAGACAAAAAATATTATTTAGACTTCACACACACACACATACACGCACACATGCACACACACACACACACACACACCTACACAGAAACAAACACAATGGGCAAGTTTCAATGTTTCCAAAGTAAATTATATACATCTACACAAATTATATCAAAATATAAATTACCTTATTACAAAACTGGAATAAACTGATGCACATAATGCAATTTTGGATTTAACGGACACCAACCCCTTTTCAAAAAATGGTTCATGAAACCAAGATTTTACTGTACTTCGTGTTATCCCAAATCTTCTATTTCTATACTCAATAAAATTTAAAAGCATTGCCCTTATGTCTTGAGGTGTAATTGAGTGCCAAATAGAGTAGCACTAATAATTTAATATAACTGTGGTTAAACAAGCTTGAACATTAACCATTTCACTATTAATATTCATAGCTCAATTAAAACAGTTACTGATTATAGAAGCTCAGGTAAGTGCATATATCCCTATATACAGTACAGTACATGAAGAATAGCTCTTACTATTTTCATTAGTAATGTAATAACTTAAAGTTGAAATTATAGAATATGGTTAGAAATTCATATTGTGCTATACTTTAAGAGATATTTTTATAAAATTATTTACTGTTATGTGACATCAACCAGACATGTCCCTAGAAGGCAAAATCACGAAACTGCATCTCTCTTACTTTGACCATGTCATTCGGGGAATTCACTGAAGAAAGCAATTATGTTTGGAAGAGTTAGTGGTAAAAGGAAACCAGGCCATCAAAGAACACCATCAAAACTGATACCAGGCAGATCATAGACAAACTCAAAAAAATCGTACAAGATCGGAAGATTTGGAGAGACCGGTCCATAGACTAACCAAGAGTTGGACTTGATTGAATGGATATCATCATCATCATCATCATCATCATCATCTGATATCAGAGAAATGATCAAAGATATATAAGTCAACATTGCAAATATGAAAAACATATAGAGACATTTTACTATGCATGGTGGACTTTTGAAAAACCCTTTGGATACAAATACAAACAAAGTTGCAAACAATTACAAGACATAAACTTGGGAGGAATAACCAATTAGAAAAGACTCATGGAAGACTGATTTTATACAGAGTAACTGCAGCAAGTTTATTCTATGCACAGTAGTGGAGGAATACTGAAATTCCCACAGTGGAGGAATGCACTGTGAAGATATCACAATTGACAGAAATGGCAAAACTGACCTTCTTGGTCAGGGACAAAACTATAAGTACTTTTGTAAAAGACTGGAAATCTTTTATGCATATTTTTAAGGACATACGGTAGAAGTTGTGGATACAATTCAAATAGAGCTGATGTCATTACTGGGTGATTGTTTAATTGCTTAAAAAAATAATTGCTATTATTCTGTATGTAAACTGCCTCCAATCCTTTGTGAAATTGGGTAGTCAAATAATTGTAGTGTGTGATGTGGTGTGTGGGTTTATGAATGCATATAGCATTTTATAAACCATACACATTTGCCATTTATTATTAAGTTCTTATTAATCAATTCTCAACACAGAATTTTTGGATACAAGATGGGCGGCAAATAAATTTTCTAAATAAATAAATAAACACAATACAAAAAAAACAACAAAGAAGAATAATATCTTTCACTATTGTCCTTTGGAAATTTATAATTTCAGCCTGGAATCTAGAATTATCCAAATAAAAACTTAAAATATAACATGTATCTAGCACTTTGTTTTTTTTTGTAAATGAACAGTTGATGTAGCTGCAATATTTAGCTCTTGTAATAAATCCTTTCATATGTTTGTTATTCTGCCTTATGCTCCAATAAGTAGAAGACTTTGCAAGATTGTTTCCATTTTGAACATTTTTTTTTTGTTATTGTTATTAATGTAACAAATCCATTGTAGAATGACCAGTTCTTCATTTAAGATTAGGGAATAATATAGTGCAGGTTTGCAGATAAATATTTTTCAGCTTCCCTGTTTATAGATGAGAGAACACACTTCCTCAAAGTTAACCAGCTGGTTAACCACTACTCCATACTGCTTCTTCATACTGGTTCTCCTAAGAGGTCAATATCCATCCCAAGGGTCGGTAGGACTATATCCATTATAGTTGTTGTTGCTGTTATTATTAGTCATAGTACTATTAATTAAAGTAGCATTTACTAGATTATTTTCATATAATAAATGTTGTGGGGAGGGTGTTTGTTGATGAACAACTTGCAACTTCATGCAGTCGTCAATGAGCTGAAGAATTGGGGGACTGCTGTCCCACACACATATTGCATTATAATGATATTACTGAGACATTATTATATCAAAGGTGAACATACTAAACAATTCACTTTTTGATTTAAAAAAAAGGTTTAAAAAGGTTAATTAAAAAGAAATGTTGTCTATGTGTCTGAAACACTTTCTATGTATCATCTTTTGTTTGTAAACACCTTGGCAATTTGTCTCCATGATGTGGCAGATGTATGCAAAGACAACGACCATGCTGTGGTATTAATCAGAAGACTCAGGTCCAGCTGAGACTTAGTGTAATTACATTGGGACAGTTATCTCTTTTAGAACTCTCTCTACTCCTTCAGCTGACATAATAGCAAATATGATGCTAATTGAAAAGAAGAAGAGAAAGGAAGCACCCAGGTGTTACTTGTTTCAGTTTATTATGTCTTTCAATGTTAGATGGCTTTGTTTATTGATCTTGATAACTCAGCAGAAATTCAGCCATTAAGAACATCACCTTCCAGAACCTGCAATTTACGCATATCCCTTTAAGGTTTTTAATCTTCAAATGTGATTTAAAAAGATAGAGGAAAAACTGAAATGAAGGGTTCACATCACTTCTGCACAAGCAGCTATTTTATCTTTATGTATTTCTTTATGTATTTCTAATTTCTAAGAATTTCTATTTCTAATTTCTAAGATCTATTTTTCTCTACAAAATCAGAACCATTTTTTTCTATCAGCACTTTATGGGAATGGAAGTTGAATTGAAAGGGTATGGCTGAAGAAGTTTAACACTTACCGCACATTAATGTGCACACACAAACACAATAAGTGTTAGGCTAGGAATATATGTGCATGTATGGTATGTCTGTTTGTGACCTATATAGCCATCCTTAAGTAAATTCCTTTAACAAAATTTCTGTTCCATGTAGCAATAGCAATAGCACTTAGACTTCTAGTGCTTTACAGCCCTCTCTAAGTGGTTTTACAGAAAGTCAGCATATTGCCCCCAACAATCTGGATCTTCATTTTACCAACCTCGGAAGGATGGAAGGCTGAATCAACCTGGAGCTGGTGAGACTCAAACTGCTGAACTGCTGGCAGTCAGCAATCAGCAAAAGTAGCCTGCAGTACTGCATTCTAACCACTGCGTCATTATGGCTCAGTGGCGCAATGGTCAAAATACATACCATGTATTTTGGATGCTGGGCAGTGAATGTAGGATTCATTGCACTGTTGTTGAGTAGATGATTTGCTTGAAATAAAAATGAACAGTAAAGTCTCTGGTCTTTTACTAATCATTGCATCCCTTCCCCAATCCCACCCACTTCAATTTTTCATAGAAAATAAGCCAATTTGCTTTTGCCCTTTTGCCCACCCTAGAATGCCCCCAAATAACTGGAGAAAAGTTAGTTGACTTCTAGGCAGCTTGACCCCAAAAGTTGTAATGATTTCCCTTCTCATTAAGGCAAAAATAATTAGTAATAGTTCATAAGAAGAGGCAGGTTGTTAATTTGTAGCAGGTTTCTAAATTTAAAATGGTCTCATATTTTTAATTTTTTAGGCTGAATCTTAAGTACAATATTATTTCTTGCATGCCTCCTAGCCAACCTGGCTGACTGTTGTCATGTCCCACAGGCATGATCTTTAGCCTTGTTTCCTAATGGAGGTGCAGTTCAGCACATCTGTTACACAGCCCAGTTGAAAAAAACTATAATTTACTACAAACTAGATTAATTAATGCTGCTCACTTTTTCTCTGGTCTTTCGCAAAGCATTTGAAGAAATTTGTACTAGTTTATTCTAAATTATCATAATTTGCAGCCATAAAATATTCATACAAATTAAATATATGTTGGAGATTAAACACTTCATTTTCAATGACTAAGTTAAAACAGATATAAATCTAGATACAAATAAATAAAATCTCTAAATTTTCAAGACATTTCAACAAGTCAGCTAAAGCCAAGTTGTATTTTTTTCCCGTCAGTACAATTAATCATCACATTATTCTTCTGTGTCAGTGCCTATACAATTAGTACATCAGAATGGGAAATAAATCTTTGCCTGTTTAAACTAGCACATAAAGCAAAACATTTTTTAAAAAAATAAAAATAAAAGCATCACTGATCGACACTAACTATCAAAGCTTTCTCAGATTGACTTGAAAGTACTCTAAAGTCTCATCTGGCTAAAGAAGCTTCATTGACACATAAGAAACTGCTCAACACATTTCTGAATTATCTACCAATAAGCATTTTTAGCTCAGCTACTAACTGGGAAAGGATTAGTCAAAAGGACTAATTTCCGCTGCTGATGCCCTAAAACAGCTTAATTTCCATTACCTTCTGCCCTCTACTCCTTTAGGGTAACTGTGATAGGGGATCATCAAAATCTTCACTACTATTTTGCTACACATTTAAGTTTCTCATCTTCTCATGTCATCTGCTAGACACTGATTCTAGTTATCTCCTTAATGCCTCACAGCACCTTTGAAATATCCCTATCCAGAGGAGTGTAAATCACAGAATGTGAGTCCTGGAGAGATTTTGAAGATCAGCTTGTATAATCCACAGACCAGTGCAGGAATTCATTGCTATAGAATACTTGAAAAAAAGTTATCCAGCCTCTGTTTAAAAGACTTTCTTTGAAGGAGATTCCATCATCTTTATATATATATATATATATATATTAGGAAATGTACCGTACTTCCTTGTAAATTAAATCTGCTTTTTCTTGACCTGTATTTCTGGGGCAAGCCTGAATAATTCAGCTTACTTTTTCATAACAGTATTTTAGATATTTGAAAACAGTTAGAGCACACCGTAGTCTTCTCTTCTTGAAGTGAAATATATCCAACTTATCCATCCATTCCTCATAGATTTCCCTTTTTACATCCTTTATCATCTTGATTACTCATCTCCGGCCAGGCTTTAGTTTTTCATTGCCCTTACTAAAATGTGGTGGTCAGTATGTGATGTGCAAATATTCTAGAGGTCATCTGACCCAATGCAGTATTAATAGGGACAGTAACTACAATATTGTTGACCATGACATTATATTTGTGTTAAGACTACATAAACATTTTGGCAGTTCCTTAGTTGATTTCCTCTAAGAGAAATATCCCAAATGTGCTTTGTATTTTCATTTGATGGGAAATTCATGAAAAACTCACCAGGCATCTTTTGTAATACAGATAGGCAATCGAAACCCCACCCAAGCAAGAAAGCAATATTTTTGTCAGGGTTCTGACTGATGCCCTAATTAAATCATGAGCCTCAAGCCAAACTTCAAAAGAAATCCAGTTATTTATTAGGAGCTTCATGTCGGCACGATCCAAGTGAAGCCAACTCTGACCTCACTTAATTCGCGCCTTGGCTCTGACCCTGTTTCCCCCTCCCCCCAAGGTGTGTCATCAGTCACATTCCCCAACGAAGCAATTTCACGGGTTGTAGAAGTCACTCCCTCTGGCCACTGTGGGTCCCCCTGGAGATGACCTTGACGTTGCCGCTGGAATGTGCTTTATTTTGACTGAAATGCAAGTTCGTTGATGCAGCTGCGAGGCTCGGTTTTCCAATCCCCTTGCCTATGGCAACTCGAGAGCAGGTCAGGAATGCTTCACGAGTTGACATTTTTCATGTTTTCCAAACAAAAAGTAGAACTGAGGAATTGAACAGATTTTTCACACAGATAAATATCCATGCACATGCAGATGTTTAAAAAGTTAAATATCTTGCTAAATCCATAATTTTGTCCTGAAAAAAAAAAGGATTTTGATAAATTGTTCTTCTAGGAAATGTGGCATGAGAGTAATAACTTCAGCTGTATTAATCAAATCACATTTTTCTTTGTTATAGGCAACATGTTTGATCTTCCAAAGGTCAAGCATGTAAATAAAGCAGTTCAATTCCATTATCCGAGCCATAATGTTGCGACAACCCCCCCCCCCAAAAAAGTAGCTAGTATAGTAGGTCCACAAGATGAGATAACCTTCTTCAAGTTCAAGTTATAGTGGTTTTAAGATTGAAATTTAAGGTTCAAATTTTGAGGCCCCTGAATTTTTAATTCCTCCTATTTGGCCAAAAAATTATATTTTTAATGTTTTAGCAAGGGGTGGGATTAATAAATAAATGCAAAATAAAACTCATCCGGGCCTTATCTATTCCTTTGAAGGAGATCTCTTACCCCCCCGCCCCAGAAAAGATGAATACAGTTAGTCTGACAAAATTATTGACCCCTTCCCTTTGCTGTTTCTAGCCTGGTATCTTAATCAATGCAACAAACTGGATCCTACAATTGACTTTAGTGCTTGCAAAAGGAACTGAATAAATAAAAATCTGTACAGGGACAACCAAAACCTTAGACCCAATTCATGCTTGTTTATTATTTTACTGTTGTGCCAATATAACAATTGAAGTTTATATGTCCTTATATCTTAATATAGGTAAGGAGTCCCTGTGGATTTTATTCTGCTAGTCATTGCTGACTATAGGGGGCAGTGCTCATCTCTGTTTTGAGGCCATTGAGCCAGTGCTCTCCAAAGATATTTCCATGTTCATGTGGCCAGCATGATATCATGGAGCATTGTTACCTTCCCGTCAAAGTGGTATCTATTTATCTACTCTTATTGGCATGTTATCGAACTGCTAGGTTGGCAGGACCTAGGGCAAGGACAGGAGCTCACCCCATTGTGTGGAGCTCAAGTCTCGAACCTAGGCTGCTGATGAGCCCAGCATCTTTAACTGCTGAGCCACCACGCTGCCCTATTTTAATATAACTAATAAAAATAATTACACAGTGATCACAGGGTGGTTTTTTTTTCTACTGAGAAGATTATTGTCAGTGATAAGATTTACGCGTGAATTGAGTGAATTCTCATAAGCTCTTTGATATTCAAATAATATTGAAAAGATATTTACATTACAATTCTTAGGAAGGTTATCTCTACTCAATTGCATGAATGTCAAAAAAGACAGAGAAAGAAACACAGTACCAAAATGATAAACATCTCTCTTTCTCAACCTCTTATCTTATTCAAAATGTTACCTGTGAACCTTCAAAAATATAAGCCATCCTTTTAAAACTGTAAAAAGGGACTTTACAAAAACTATTACCATTTCTTTCTGTTTCAGCCAGTTCAGATCCACAACCATTTGTTTCCCCCCCTCTACTTTTTCAGCTTTCCTTTTATCTATCTCTCTAATCAACAACAGTGTGTAGTTAAATACCAATTTAAAATCTTTATTTCAGTGCAAGAAAGGAATGAGTTTATTCTTGTTTAACAGTACTCAAGGTTTTGATTACCAATCTCCCTACCCTCCCAAGACTTAGTAGAAGTTCTTAAGTAGATCATTATTTAAATCAGACCTGTTTTCTTAGAGGGTGAGATATTTTTAGTTATTACTTTAACTCTATATAGAAATATACAATTTATAATATATAATTTCTAGTAATATATTTTTGAGGTTGTTTCCCAATTGGACAATTTCTATCAAGTGAGTGGATTATAAAGTTTTAATGTAACACATGCAAATGAGCAACTGCATACAATCTGCCAACTATCAAAGTGAAAACTCTGAGAAAATAACATCTTCTGTTTCTATGACTTAACAGTTATACAGTGTATAAATGAAATCACTAGCATTATTAGATTCTCTCCAAATGCTCAGAAGGAATAGATGCAGAAATGTTTTCTTACTTTATTCTTGAATTTAACTTTACAAAACATATATATATATA
>QLTV01004400.1:438649-449925 GCA_003457575.1 Thermophis baileyi
CTTCTCTGTTCTATTTTTTTTCTTTATGATCTTTGTGAGTATAATTATACATTAGATGACTAAAAGATGGCTTAACAGATTAATTTAATTTGATAATATTACTTTTCTTTAGTATAAGCAAAGCATATTCAATTGATATAATAGAGGTAAATTTGAAGGGTTTTTTGTTGTTTTATGGGAAGGAGAGCTTAACATATCCACTGAGAATCTATTTTTTTCCTTTGAACTCTTATGTCATAACAAAACTACTTTTTGTACTTGTCCCTTGTCAGCAAGAGTTTTTAAATAAGTGAAGAAAAAAGCTCAAATCTCTTTGAATGTGCAATGCTGGTTGCATCCCATTTTTAATTTAAAATGTCAAAAATGTCACATAAAAGTCTTTTTAATAAGTGTCTCTTGGACATCTAAGAAGTCTAGTAAAAGAGCTCAAGTTTAGTTCACTTATTAAATTAAACAATAAATTTAATCCATTTATTAAAGGGCAGGTGATTGTGACACCCAGGAATTCTTCATGTCATCTGAGAAATCTAAATAAAAAAACTAATTGTTTAATTACCAATTTTACTATATCATGGGCTAATAACGTATTTAAAGATGTGACTGCTCAAAGCAGATGCAGGAGAAAGAAATAGAAAAGAACAAATTGCTTGAGGTCTAGGCTTCCAGTACCATGTGAATGAAAATAAATACAAGCATGTTTAATTATATGGGAATGAATTTCAGATAAATCAAAATATAAATGCAAATGAAACCTTGAATTTGTTTACATATTTTTCTTTTAAAAAAAAATCTATCTAGAACTGATATATTCTTAGTAGTTTCCAAAGAAACTATAATTACTCATAAGTTTACATAAAATACTTATCAAATAATGAAACCAACTTTCAGTTGTATTACATAAAATGGCTTTGCAGTCATCTGTAATTCTGAATAGATTAACTATGCCAAATGTCAGAAGAAATTGATTTCAGAAGATATAGATCAGTGTTGGTGAACTTTTTCGGCACTGGAGCGTGCGTGTGCATGCACGCACATGCCGGAAACCGAAAGAGCAGCTGCCCGGTACGCATACCAGAGAATTGAGTGCGCGCACGCAAAACGTGCACTTCCGTCGTGATGCGCGCCGGTAGGGAAGGTAAGTGGAACCCACCCCTGGTTACAATCCATCTCAAAGTAGAGATGAAAAACTAATTTCTGAAATCATAGAGAGGAACTGCCCAGTAGTACCATTAAATCTACACTAGATGGACCAATTGCTTGACTCTGTGGAAAGCATTTTCCTACATTTCTTCTTATTGCTGTAAAGTCTGCATTATTCCAAAGGCATGCGAGGTCAGGAAACTAATTAGGAGTAGAGTTTTGGATAACCTAATTCATTCATAGTTCATTTCCTGATTATACTAATATAGGGAGAAAAAACTGAGGATTTATATCAGAACCTGCTTACTTAGAAGTAAATCCCATTGAACACATGGAATTTACTTCTGAGTAAACATATTAGGTTTATATCTGTCCTTCAAAAACTGTAATATCTTAGTTCAGATTAGTATTTGACTATTGCAGTGTTTTCCCATATCAGCAGCTTCCAGATTTGTGGATTTCAAGTCCCAGAACTCTCAGCAATAGCCATGCTGGTTAGAGAATTATGACAACTGAGTCCAAACTCAGTTGTCATAATGGAGTTGCTAAGGCTGGGAAATACTGATCTATTACATTCAAATGGTTACTAAAAATTAACATTAGTCAAGTATTTATTTAAAAAATACATTCCACATTTTTATTGGATAGAAGTTCGCAAGATGGAGAAAAGCATCATCCAATATATTAGCATAAAATAGGAAATGATTACATTGGTGATTGCTATGTAGGCATCTTATCCTAATGGAGCAATAGGAAGATAATTCCCAAACTGCAGACTTGACTCTTAAATGGACATGAATTGCCATCTAAAACAGATTTACATTGGTGTCAAGATCAGTCTGTATCTTAGTTAATATATTTCTGTCTTGACAATCTTAAGGTTCAGCCACATTTAGTCAATTAAAGACCTTGGACACAAATTCAGAACTTGTAATATTGAGTGTGGGGTAAGAATAAAAGAGAACTGAGTAATATCCACTTACTGCTTTTACTATCCTGAATCTCTAAGGATTTCTGCTTATTGGAACTGAATGTTTACATGGTCTTTAAAAGTATCTATATGCTACAGTCATTTGAATGTATTCACATGCACACACGGATTCTTCAATATAACTAAGGCATATTTTATCTATATAGAAATTGGAATTGCCTAGTGACAGTTGAATATGTAAAAGAAAGTTACTGCAAAGTATTTCAAAGTTATAGGAAAGCTTTGTCAGGAATTAGATCTCTGATGATAGCATCATAGATGTAAAAAAATCCTAAATATAGAAATGTGAACCAGGCTCACTATTATGGTAATCTGCAAGTATAAATGTTAGTGTAGTAGTGAGGCAGAATCAGAACTCCTGCATTGTTTATAGGAGGTTGAGTTTTTAATACCAGAAATCCATTTTTTTTCCTATATGGAAAATTACAACCTAAAATCAGTTTGCAGCACTTTCAAAGTTAATAATAGGACCAACAGATGCAAAAACTGAATGATAAATGTTCATTTGGAGATCTTGCTGAAATGAAATAAATCTTCTCCCTGTATCTCCTGACACATGATGAAATATCTCTCATATCCTTTCCGCTTAATATTAATAGAAAGGAATGGTTTTTTTACAACCTTCAGCAGTGAAATTGACTTCTAATGGTTAAATTTTCCAAGCCACTGATGCCTTAATCCAGTAGTAGTTGACATAACCAGATGAGTGGAACTCGTTGTATTATGCAATCCCTATTCAATATGTACTGCATTTTACCCAGAATGATTTCCACTGTAAAATAATTTAATTTCTTTTTGCTTTAAGCTATACTGGAGCAAATTCACAATAGTCCCTGTGAAGTCATTAGTCACAGTATAAATGTCAGTGGTATAAATGACTGTCAAATTGCTTGAATATGAAAGAAAAATGCATGTATAATAATGCAACATTGCACATAACAGAACACTATCTCTTTTTCAGCAGGAGCCAGTAAATAGAATTCAGACCATCTCATTTCACTCCTGGTGAATTTACACAATTATAAACTGGTTACCTAGTAACTAATCCAGCAATTCTGAGTCTAGGTTTTGTCCACTTAAATAGTTCTGTTTTCTTTTTCTTTTCTTTTCTTTTCTTTTCTTTTCCTTTCTTTCTTTCTTTCTTTCTTTCTTTCTTTCTTTCTTTCTTTCTTTCTTTCTTTCTTTCTTTCTTTCTTTCTTTCTTTCTTTCTTTCTTTCTTTCCTTCCTTCCTTCCTTCCTTCCTTCCTTCCTTCCTTCCTTCCTTCCTTTCTTCTTTCTTTCTTTCTTTCTTTCTTTCTTTTCTTTTCTTTTCTTTTCTTTTCTTTTTTTCTTTTTTTTTCTTTCTTTCTTTCTTTCTTTCTTTCTTTCTTCATTTCACTCCTGGTGAATTTACACAATTATAAACTGGTTACCTAGTAACTAATCCAGCAATTCTGAGTCTAGGTTTTGTCCACTTAAATAGTTCTGTTTTCTTTTTCTTTTCTTTTCTTTTCTTTTCTTTTCCTTTCTTTCTTTCTTTCTTTCTTTCTTTCTTTCTTTCTTTCTTTCTTTCTTTCTTTCTTTCTTTCTTTTTCTTCTTAAAAAAATCCAGTGGTTGGGAATGATCTGAGTACTGTAGGTGGCTGCTTTTGATAAAAAAATTATTCTTTTGTAAAATATATTTCCCTTGCCAGCATATTTCAGAGCCACTCATAGTTTATACCACTAGTATAGTTCAGAATTATACATGACATCAGCTGATATTTATTTTGCTCTAAAAAGGGGAGAAGGATAGATAACCTTAAACCATAACCTTTGTGAAAGATGTGTTTTGCAAGTGTCTGCTTGGAATCAAATGCATTTAAAAAAAAGACATTTTAACAACTATTTTAACCAGTTTTGAATTATAAATGTGAAATTCATGCCTATCAGGGCCACAACCAAAGTAGCATTCTCCATGAATACCCCTGGATAATATACTAGAATGAATACAATATGTGCATTAGCGCTTGGCAGGCATTTATGCAGACTAAAAAAACACTCTGTGTATCAGCGGCAAAGGAATGACATGCTTCTTATTTTATCCCTCTTATGTTTGTTTTGTGTCAGTTCACATTTCTGTATCAATATTGGTGTAGCTATTTTATTAAGCTATGTAATTTATAGCTATATAGTTATTAGAACTTTTTTATTGTGTTCTTTTTATTTTTTCAGTACTTTATCATAATATTATTGGCTGCTTTGTGTGCATTTCCAAGAGAAAAAAAAATGGAACAGAATCTTAGAATCATAGAACTGTAGAGCTGGAAGGGAACACATGGATCAATCTGCAAGAACACCAATTAATCCATTTATGAGTGGTGCCAGAGGTGGGTTCCTCCCGGTTCAGACCGGTTTGCCTGAACCGGTAGCGATGCGCTGGTGACGTCATGGTGATGTCATGGAACCAGTTCTGTCGGTGCTGGTCCATGGGCACCGCCATCTTTTTTTTTTTGGAATTATTATTTTTTTGGGAATTTTTTTTTTGGGGGGGGGATTTTTTCCAGGGTTTTTTTCTTCTGCGCATGTGCAGAACCTGAGTTTACGGCACTGCGCATGCGTTGCCATCTTGTTTTCGGCTTTTTTTTTTAAAAAAAAAATCGGATTTTTCAACACTGCGCATGCGCGCGTGTGCGCAAAGTGACCACGCAGCGCGGAAGGAAGCGAACCGGCAGCGAGGTAAGTTAGAACCCACCCCTGAGTGGTGCCTACTCAGACTCCTCCAAAACAAAAAATGGTCCAGGGAGAGAAAACGCACAACCCCTATAAACAGTTTCAATGTTAGACAGATCTTACTGAAAGGAAGTTTTTCCTTATGTTTCAATTCAATCTAGTAGCTGAAAATAACATCTACAGGAAGTCCTCAACTTATGACCACAATTGAGCCCACAATTCATGTTGCTAAGTGAGAAATTTGTTAAGTGAGTTTTGCCTCATTTTACAACTTTTCTTGCCATGTTTGTTAAGTGAATCGCTGCAGTTGCTAAATTAGTAACCCGGTTGTTGAGTGAATCTGGCTTCCCCTTTGATTTTGCTTGTCCGAAGGTTGCAAAAGGGGATCACATGACCCTGGGACACTGCCACCATCATAAAGGTGAGTCAGTTGTCAAGCATCCGAATGTAAATCATGTGACCATGGGGATGCTGCAACAGTCATAAGTGTGAAATAAGTCACTTTTTTCAGTGCCGCTGTAATGTTGAACGGTCACTAAGCCGAACTGTTGTAAGTCGAGGACTACCTGGATTTTTTCTGCTCCTGCTTTCTGAGTCATGGAGACTAATTCTTGATCGGCTTTCCTCTAGCTTCTTTTTATGTACTTGAACACTGCTGTATTATATAAATGTCTCAATCACTGATACTATAATACCTTCATTATAATGCCTAACATAATTGTTTCCTATAATACATTGTTATTATAATATCTTTAGCTTCCATTCATTTGGAAATGAAAGCCAAATAGCTTTCTTCCTAGCACCTTGATCATATTGTAATCAACTCTTGGACAGACAATAGCTGAAAGAGAGCTCTGCCTCTAACTGCAAATCTAGATAATCAGGATAGTTAGTGACACTGTGGTGAGAATTCACAGCTCACATTCCTGAATGAAACAGTTCAACATCTAATAATGGCACAGAAGTACCGGTAGTCTATTATGATATATCTTCTTCTTCGTCCTAGCGTATTCCTGCACGTGCAGGGTCCGCTTTTCAGATCATTGAACGCCACTTTGCATGGTCAACTGCATCTCCATGGCACAGGCCCGCGGCTTGCATATCTTTGTTGATGGTGTCTTGCCATCTCTGTTTTGGACGCCCACCAGGTCTCCGGCCATTGACTTCTAGTTGGTACGCAGTCTTGGCCATGGTGGAAGGTGCTGCTCTCTGGACATGTCCATACCAGCGGCGTCGGCCTTCTCTCATCTTCTGTATAATTGGTGCCACTTCTCTATAATTGGTAGTCTATTATGATAAATGAGTTTACCTTATTGACTAGCCCTTGGGCCATATCAAAGTATTATGTTGTATGTCTTTCTTTCTCTCTATGTCTGCAGGTGTCTTCACTGGCAATTCTTCTCCTTTGCAGTATTCTATCCTGAAAGTGGAAAGGTTCCAATTTTTCAGACTTTCCCGAGATTTGCTAATACTTGGGAGTTTCAGGAAGCCCTTTGGGATCAATAGGATCCCAAATGGGCTTCCTATTGATCCCAAATGGGATCAATAGCGAAACAGGTAATCCTTGAACTTACAATCATTTAGCAACCGTTCAAAGTTACAAAGGCACTAAAAAAAAGCGAGTTACAACTGGTCTTCACCCTTAACAACCATCACAACATTCCCATGGGCATGTAATCAAAATTCAAGCACTTGGCAACTGGCATATATTTGTGATGATCCTGGGATCAGGTGATCCTCATTTGCTATGTTCCCAGCTGGATTCCAATGAGTCAAAATCAATGGGGAGAAGCAGATTCATTTAACAACTGCATGAGTCACTTAACAATTAGTAAGGTTGTAAAATTAGGTGCAAGTTACTTAACAACTGCCTTGCTTAGCAACATAAATGCTGGTCCCAATTATGGTTGTATGTCAAAGCCTACCAGTACATGAAGGTACTGCTGTATTTATCCATTGCATTATTACTGCATTATATTGTTGGTACTCTTATTATGCCTATATAATGAAATACCAAAATAAATACGTAGCTGATGGGTTTTGTATCTCTGGTCCAGAGCAATGTTTAGCCATACTAACTTCAGAGAGAAAACAAATGCTCTGATTCTTACAAGTCAAAAACAACAGTTTAAGAAACCAGGTTTTATTCTACATAAGTAGTTCCTGCTTATCTTTGCAATGTCCTTCCATAGGATATCAGGAGCAGCAGAGTGACTATATTTTCCAGTCAAAGTTTAAAAACCATTTGTTCAGCTTCAGTTATGCTTAGTGGCAGCAATATGTATCTCTTGCTTGTGACATGAATACATGAAGGATACATCATGAAGTTGGACAAAATTGCATTGTACTGTAAATCTATATTCTCTTTCTCCATATTTTTCCTACTGCAGTTAATACACTAATGGCAGGAATAAATAAGGCAATATTGTTGCCTTACTTAATCAGGGAAATGATTATATGACAACGTTAACATATTTCACCCCCCGCCCACTCCTTGCCCAACGGTACAGAAATAAAATGTCAGTGATGAAGAATTAATGTGAAGTTAATTATTTTGATTTGTTTGTGTATAAAATATAAAAGGACACTGAGGTTTGAGTAAAAAAAGGCAATTTGATGATACAATTGCTTTTAAGGCTGTAATAGGGCATTTCTTCTTTTGACACTGGATAAATTTTTGCTGAAAACTTAGAAAAAAAATGTACAGGGCAACATAGCATTTCTTATATGGAGTTGTAAAAGTGGTGTTGTAAAAGTATTAACCAAACATGTTTTAACTGAGATCTGTTAGTCTCATTTTTGAAATGTGATGTCTAGTCTGGAAGAATTCAAAGTAACCAAAAAATCACCATATCAAAATCTTTCACTTACTCTTTGATTTTCCATGCCTGTCATAGGGTTAAGTTCATAGTTTCCTAAATTTAGGAAGAAGTTAAGACCTTAAATATTGATCATGTTCCTACCTCCAGCTATTCATGCTATCTTGTTTAATTTTTGTTTGCTATTTTTGAAGATCTCCTCCCCCCCCCCCCCCCCCCCGCACCCAGTTTCTTTTCCTTTTACTGGTGCTTGATGAACATTATTTATAGTTCTGCATTTATTGAACGACACAGTCAGAAATCATATACTAGTCATATTAATATTGGAATGTTATAAAGCCAGACATACAGGCTAATCTCAGTTCATGTAAATCAAACCCATTTACTATGAGGGCACAATTTTTATACTTGCCTCATGAACAGCAAATAAATAAATAAATAAATCACATTTTCAAACTTTTTAAAAATATTATCTTTAAATAACTACTGTGGGAATTGAGTCCATTGTAAACATTCTCGCTCACTCTCTTGCTCTCTCTCTTTCTTACACATATACCAGACATACAATTCTCCTTCTACATAACTTCTTTTAATTGCATCCTTTCCTTCTAACTGCCAATGTCCTTTGTCATTATCCTTTGATCCCTGTGGCAAATCCTCTTGCTGAACTATATTAACCAAATGTTGTGAAGCCCCGGAGGCTTTAATATAGACTTAATTTTTGCTCAGTCTTTCCTACATCACCACAGTCTAACATCTGACAATAGCTTTGCATTGTGATCAGACGCGATCTTGTTTACTTAGTGCAAAGATTTTGTGTTTTTTGACAAACACTATATTTCTATCTTCATTTTTCCTGCCATATTTGTCTCTACTGCTAATGCTAATCTGGCAGTCCAGTACTGGTAGACTAATCTACTCACTCACTCATTTCATTTTGCAAACATTTACGGGGAAATAAAATTTTATATTTCAAGATCAAATCTGGGACCAGAGGTTTACTCTTTTGAGCTTTTGGACTTGTGCTGGAACCTATCTTCAGGGAACTTCTCTCTACTAGAATATTTCTCTTTGGACTATTCTGTGAGTGGTATTTATGTGGTTCCTTCCTATTGGTTGATTGGTGTGTTGATGGATGGTGATTGGCTGTGGTTTCCTTGTGCTGCCAAGCCCTCGGTTCCTAAGTACCTGATAAGCTAGTGGTAAATGAGCACTCCTGTTGATTGACAAGGGCCCATTTCCCGGGCTTCAATTATTTCTCTGGCTATCTTTGTACCTGCATGGCCAACAATCTTAGTAGCTATGAAATTGGATGTGTGTCCTTGTTCATTGCAATGTGAGGCTACCAATGAGTTCAGGTCTCCTCAATTGACTGCTAGCTTGTTTTCTTGCAATCTGGTGGTTAGCTCCTCCCCGTCTGTCCTACATAATCACAGGAGCAATCCATGCAGGGGATCCAGTAGATTACATTAGAAGTATCTCTCACCTCCAAGTGATCTTTGCAATGTATGCTTTGTCCTCATATGGTAGCCTCTGGGTAGTGTGCGATGGGAGGATTTTATATTTCAATTCACAGTGCAGTTTATTTCCATTTTGCTGAAATGCTGTGTACAAATTAATACATGACCACTATGTTATTTCAGAGGCTCCAAGTTTATCAGGTTCCATATCAGTTGCTTTTTTTGATTCTCTTTCAAAGGTCAAGGCACAGTCTATCGTAAGCACTGTCTCAGAAGCTGAGTCTTTGAGAGATATGTTGACATGGCATTCAGAAGATTCCACTATTGTGGCACTTTAATTAACATCTCAGTAGCCTGCCTTCACAGGGACACTTACATCATTTATTACATAATTTACTGCAGAAAATTCCTTTTGCTTGCTAGCAAACATCCTGCAGTAAAGTGCTCTCTGGAGAAATTTAAATTACAGTGGTAACTCCACACATAGTGGTTTAAACTGCTCGGCACAGCTGTTTTATCGCAGGTCATTTGCAGATGCACTTCTCAGAATAAGATGTACAATAAATTCTACTAGGGTGAGTGATGACAAGAAGGGGGTGGGTGGATGGGTATCTTCCAGCCGTGTTCTACTATGTCTACCTGTTCTGTTGCTTGCTATGCAACAATAGGCTGGATTGTCTAAGGGTGTAGAAAATCTTTTGTGAGGATGAGGTTGTTTTATTTTATTATGTTTTTATTTGTGATCCACACAGAGTCATTGGGAGTTGGGTGGCGTACAAAGTTATTAAATAAACAAATAAATAAAAATGTTTCTCAGACATTCCTCTCATGCCATCAAGATTCTTTTCCTTTAGGGTTATTTCAGGAGAATGTCCTCATTTTCTCTAAATTTCGATTCAAGTGAAATGCTCTGGAAGACAAGGGGCATGCAGGGTTTTTCTTCAAAATTATGATGTTAAATAAAAAGTCTCCAAATTTCCAAACTGCTCCAATAAAGTTAAGGAAAAGGTTTTTTTTTTACTGAACTAAACAAAATGGTACAAAAATTTATATGGTCCAAAAAGAAGGCACGAATTAAAACTAAACTACTATATGATAACAGGAAGAGAGGTGGATTTGGACTCCCCGATTGGGAAATTTGCTATCGATCTGCAGTATTAATTTGGATGAAGGATTGGATTACACTTAAAAAGAAAAGGATTTTAATGATAGAAGGATTCGACCTCCAAATTGGCTGGCATGCCTTTATATGGGGGGGGGGGGGGGGCAGACACAAACATCATACCTACTTCCAAAGACATTATATAAGAGGCTCTTTGTTAGAAATTTGGCTTAAAATTAAAAACGAGCATTACCGCAAAATTCCTAAATGGTTATTGACGACAGAGGCAATTATTTACCCAAATTTACTGAACAACTTCTAGATGACCAAGACAACCTTAAAACGAAACAAGAACTTAAATTAATCGCAATAGATTTGGATTGGTGGCATTACCTACAAATACAGTCAAGGTATATGAAAGATGCTGCACAATTTGGATTCCAAAACAATCAAGGATTAGATAAAATACTATTTGGCCCAGAAGAAAAAATGATCTTGTTAAGGAAATGAGTATACGCATCAGAATGTGGGGTTGCAGTTTGATATCATAGAGTCAATAAAACAGAGATCTTCAAAGTGTTCAAAAATAGTTTACTTGCTTAAACTAACAATGTCCAAAACAAAAAAATATTAACATGAAGATAAGAATTTAGCACTTAGCTATTAATCTTTAGCAGATAAATCTTCTACCGAAATATAATAGAAAAATCCTTGAGCGTCTGTAGTTTGTTCTGTAGTTCTATCAGGAACATGAGCAGAAACGAACTCTCTTTAGTTAATCAGTCAGTCTGACTCAAGCTAGCCTGTTCTCCTTATATAACAGTTAACAAGCTTACAATACATTTAAAGCAATACCAACGAACATAGATTAATGTTTTCAGTATACATTAGTAAACCCAATCACTTTATACATGATTCTGACAAATACAATTGCACGAGTCCAGAGATACTTCATGAGAAGAGTCCTCCACTCCTCTGCGCGCAACAGAATACCTTATGCCACCAGACTTGAAATTTTGGGCTTAGACAATTTAGAACTTCGCCGCCTTCGGTCTGACCTAAGCGTAGTACA
>QLTV01004400.1:453554-480383 GCA_003457575.1 Thermophis baileyi
CATTAAAAAATTTAGAAAGAATAAAGACATCGTCAGAAGTTTGGTTTTAAATGTGACCTAGAAAAACGTTGAATAAATTGAGGAACAAGAAGAACATATGCCTAGTGTTAAGGAAATGAGTATACACATCAGAATGTGGGGTTGCAGTTTGATATCATAGAGTCAATAAAACAGAGATCTTCAAAGTGTTCAAAAATAATTTACTTGCTTAAACTAACTATGTCCAAAACAAAAAATATTAACACGAAGATAAGACTTTAGCACTTAGCTATTAATCTTTAGCAGATAAATTTTCTACAGAAATATAATAGAAGAATCCTTGAGCGTCTGTAGTTTTTCTGTAGTTCTGTAGCATGATCAGGAGCATGAGCAGAAGCGAACTCTCTTTAGTTAATCAGGCAGTCAGTCTGACTCAAGCTAGCCTGTTCTCCTTATATAACAGTTAACAAGCTTACAATACATTTAAAGCAATACCAACAAACATAGATTAATGTTTTCAGTATACATTAGTAAACCCAATCACTTTATACCTGATTCTGACAGATCTCAAAGTTATACAATTTTCAATTACAATATAAATTAGCAGATGAAGTGGTTAAAGAGACAATGATAGCCTGAGCACAAAATTTTGGGTACTCAATCCAATTGGTAGAATGGGATAAAATTTGGGAGACAAATTACAAATTGACTCTGGCGGCATCATATAAGGAGAACATATATAAAATGTTTTATTGCTGGCATCTTCCTCTGGCACGATTGGCAAAAATGTTCCCGACGATGTCTTCAAAATGTTGGAAGTGCAAGAAGGAGCAAGGGACCTACTACCATCTCTGGTGGACTTGTCCGAAAACTAAAGCATTTTGGAATAAAATAAGATACTGGTTGGAGGAAATTACACAACAGACGATTGATTTGAGGCTGGAGTTGTTTTTGCTGGGAATTTTTAGAGAAAAATTTAAAAAAGAAGATCGTTACTTAATACTTCATATAACTACTGCTGCTAGGATTACTTACACCCAGAGTTGGAAAAATGACACTGTCCCCACATCCTCAATGGTTGTTAGAAAAATTCTGGAATGCTCTGAGATGTGCAAACTAACTATGGAGATACATGAGAAAGAGGAGACAGAATTTTATGACGCTTGGAATAAATGGTATAAATGGTTAAATCATAACAAAAAACCTCAAATTTGGTTATAAAAGGTGAACTATAAAGAAACTGTAAACGTTCTTACTCTCACATCTTATGTAAATAATTAGAGGTATATATAACTAAAAAAAGGAGGTTGTTTTTAACGAAAACTTAATATAGATTATTTTTTTTAAAAGTCTCTGAATTTCCTTTCATATGGTTTAACTGAGGAAACGATACACATAATGCCCTAGTATAACTTGCCATTATAAATAATGTAAATGAAATAAAGAATAAAACAATTGATGTGACGTATCCAGGGGTGGGCTGCTCTGGGTTTGCCCGGGTTCAGGCGATCCTCTAGCAAAGATTCTGCACAGTTTGGCAAACCCCCAAATCCCACTCCTGACTGGCCCTGCCCACCCCGTCCCTCCCCTCCCAGGAGTCTCCACAACGCGGCCCATTTTGGATGACAGATAAGTGCAGGGCCCACACGGAGGCTCGGGGAGGGCGAAAAATGGGCCTCCCGGAGACTCCAGAAGGCCGGAAATGAGGGCCTCCGGAGCCTGGGGGAGGCTGTTTTTGCCCTCCTGGAGGCTCGAGGACAGCCTCCGGAACTCAGGGAAGGCAAAAAACGGGCCTCCCAGAAGTTACGGAAGGCCAGAAATGGGCCTATTTTTGGCTTCCGGAGGGCCTCTGGAGCCTGGGGGAGGCTGTTTTTGCCCTCCTGGAGGCTCGAAGAAAGCCTCCAGAGCCTGGGGAGGGCAAAAAATGGGCCTCCCAGAAGTTCCAGAAGGCTGGAAATGGCCCATTTCCAGCCTCCAGAGAGCCACCGGAGCCCGGGGAGGGTGAAAACACCCCTCTGCTGTGGTGCAGGAGGCTAACTAGGCCACACCCACCATGACCATGCCCACCCAGCAACCGGGCAGAGAACCCATTGCTAAAAATTTTGAAGCCCACCCCGGATGTATCCTACTGGAATGTTGGCAAATATTGGAGCAATGCTACCTTCCCTAGATAGCTTATTAGGACTATTTTAAGAGCCGCAGTGGCACAGTGGTTAGAGTGAAGTACTGCAGGCTACTTCTGCTGACTGCCGGCTGCCTGCAATTTGGCAGTTCAAATCTCATCAGGCTCAAGGTTGACTCAGCCTTCCATCCTTCCAAGGTCGATAAAATGTGGACCTAGATTGTTGGAGGCAATATGCTGACTCTGCAAACCGCTTAGAGAGGGCTGTAAAGCACTGTGAAGCAGTATGTAAGTCTAAGTGCTATTGCTATTGCTATCCTAATCTTTGAATTACATGGGTTAAGCCCATATATGTGGCCATGACCAAATAAGAAGGAAAAATTACTTTATAAGTTAAAATAATCTGGAAATTTGGCCAATAAATATACGTTGAATCTCCCGTGAAGAAATATAATCACATTCAGAACCCTATAAATTTACACTCCAGATTTGTAATTCTGCTGCATTTTCATTGCAACCTTTTCTCATATGGTAGTTTCCAATGCAGGAACTTGCTGCTGGTTATAAAGTTGACAGAAATCATTGAGGAAAATCACACAGATGGTAGGTCTAAAACTGAGATGATGAGTTGCAGATACCTGTCAGCTCATATGCCCAATGATTCATAGCATCGCCTACAGCACATCCTAAACTAATTGTCATTCATCATAAAAAGATCTCCAGTGGTCATAGGATGGTAAGAGAAGAAGCATCAGGTAGCTCAGTTGGTCTCTGTCAGCCAGTTCTAACAGAGGTCACTCTTTAATTTCCACTCAGTCATGTTATTTGTACTGCTGTCATATGTGTAATTTAAAAAATACAACCCCTTCAGAGATTTCAGAACCTAAAAAGGAATATCAAACCAGCTTTTAAGCAGACAGGCTTTTTTTCAGATAGATCAGGGGTGTCAAACTCACGTCGTCAAGGTGGTGTCACGTGACGTATCAGAACTTTTTTTCCCTTCGCTAAACTGGGCATGGGCGTGGCCAGCGCATGACACATCCGGCCCACGGTCCAGGTGTTTGACAGTCCTGATCTAGATACTTCGAGATTTCACTTATTTTACTCATTCATTTAATTTTTCTTAGTTTCTTTCTCAAAACTCAGGACACTACAAGAGGAGTTACCCCACTCCTCAACTTAAACTCAAAACTGTGAGTTAAAGATAAATCAGGGACACAGCTTTATTGATTTTACACACCCAAGCAAGAATTTATGATGGAACAACCTGCTATGGAATATGGCTTTTGGTGCTTGTTTAGACAACTTTCCTTGTTAAGATTTTCTGAATCTGATATCCCTCAGATGTGTTACAGCTAAAATACTAGTCGTAGGCAAAACATAATGAATAAATATAGACTCTCCTAGTTCAGGATGCTAAGCCTATAAAACATCTCTCTCCATAATTTAATGTGGATTGGGTACATTCCTGAGAACCTCTCAAACTTTGTTTTATACCCCTGTAAATCTGTCTCATAGGTGCTGGGTCTTAGATTTTATTACTAAACAGTCATTGATACCTTATCCTCTGGTTCATATTCACCCAATCCTAGTTAACACACAAGACCAGTACCTTTAATTATACCTGAAGGAACAGCATGCACTAGGCAACTATACTTATTGGCTTGGAAAATTTGAGAAGATCCAAATGAAAGTGTGTATTCTAAATTGCAATCAGTTTATGCTGCACTAATCCCTAAATGGGTCAGGAAGTGTAAAGTGGTTCTCATTTGAAACACACACACACACACACACACACACACACACACACACACACACACACACTCTACTACCTATGTAATGTGTCAGTTTCTGGCAAGCTCATATCCATTCAAGGCCAAGCTACTAAGACAAATTTTTTTCAATAAACCACATAGAAAAGAAGCAATTGTGTGTTAGATGTACTTGCTATTGCAATATTAAGATAGGTAAACCTGAGATGCCTATAGATCATCCTGAATAACTTGTCTAAATAGGGGCTAGAATCCAGGATTTTCTAATTTAAATCTAAATATTATATCACAAAATTAGATATAATTTTAGAGCTAAAAATTAGAATGAATAACCTGTTGCTACAAACAAAGAGAAATATACTACTTAAAATTGATGGTAGGGAAAATGTTTCACTGGTTACTAGATAAAAGATATATAGTTTCAAAATCAGGAAAAATATTTTCAGAATTTTCTCACTCCATTTTCACTTTTAAAAGTGAAAATATTCTTATACAGAATCTACCATATTTGTTCTGAAATAATACATCACAGCAACTAGATATATGAAACAGAGCTTTCATTTGTCAATACTAGAGGAATCTTGATTTAAATTTCATAAAGTAAACAGCAAATTTGTACATCCAATATATCAGTTTTTAACTGACAGTTCCACTAAAGTCATTGCTGCAAATCTTAAGACCTGTCAACAATCACAAAGCTTTCAAATTTTATTTTCTAATGTAGAGTTTGTGACCACAAATCATAAAATTATCACACCACCAGGTGGAGCTTACTGAAATTCTGCAGCTTCCTGTGATCTTTCATCTTTAAAATGAATCTTCATTTTCTCTGCCCATCTGTCAATTCTGAAGAAATCTGGATGAGGAAGTCTGGAAAATTCATTTTTAGGAACTCAAGCAATGTAAGAAATACTATATGGTTTTCAAAGAAACAATAGATAAAGAAAATGGCTAACTTATCCAGAGTGGTTAGAATAGAAACATGGAGAATATAAGATGAAATCAAGAGAGCAACTGGCTGCAGATATTTTAGTTTTCAATTATTTTTGTATGATGGTTAAGCTAAAATTTTAAGGTAGATAATAAGACATTTGGAACTGAGCTGCCAAAGAGAGACTTTGAAGTTGAGCTATGTGAAAATGATGAACAAGTAATTGATAAATGTATAAACTTTTATTGAAATTTGAAACAGAAGAATAAGTGAAAGACTTTGTGATAAAATGGGCTAAGAACTTTGGATACATTGTATTGTTGAAACAGTGGGAAAATATTTGGCTAAAAGGACTGAAATTTACATTATTATATAATCTGAAAGAGAATTTTTATAAAACGATATACCAACTCTAGAAAAACTGTTCCAGAATATATAAAGGTACTTCAAATTTATGTTGGAAATGTGGACAACATGAAAGATCATTTTTTTCTTTCATTTTTAAAGATCAAAATTTAATTGAAAAGAGATTTTTTTCTTGCTGGGATTAATGGCTTCCAATTAGAAAAGAGCCATGGAAGATTATTTTTGTATATGATTATTGTGGTGAGACTATTATATGAATAGAAATGGAAAGGCTCTGAAATATCCACAATGGAGAAATGGTTGATGAAGATGGCAGAACTAGAAGAGATGACAGAATTAACTTGGTTGATTAGAGAAAGATCAACAACTAAATTTACCATTGACTGGAAACCCCTTAGGGACTTCTTGCCAGGAGAGAGGGAGAGAGAGGAAGAGGGAGGGAGAAAGGGAGAGGGAGGGTGGAAAGAGGGAGAAAGGGAGAGGGAGAGAGGGAGAGGAGAGAGGGAGAGGGGAAGAGAGGGAGAAAGGGATATGGAAGAGGGAGAGAGGGTGAAGAATGGTGGGAGAGAGGGAGAGAGGGAGAGGGAGAGAGAGGGGGGAGGGAGGGAGAGAGAGAGGGGGAAAGGGATGATCCTCTTTATTCCTAAATAACTTTCATCCGTATTCTTTCAGGCCACCAAGATCCTAGGCATGATTATTTTACCTCTTTTATTGCGTTTGATGAAAGGTCCAATCTTTTTAATGAAGAGTTACCAAGAAAGTATAGATCTTCTTTATTTAATTCTGTAATTTGGTTTTGAGACATCACAAGTTCTTGTAGATTCTCTAATTGCTGCTGAGAAAAAAATTCCCCCCCCCCAAAAAAACCAAAAACAAGATGGCGATGCATGCGCAGTGCCGGAAACTCGGCTTCTGCACATGCGCAGAAGAAAAAAAAAACCAGAAAGAAATTCAAAAAAATAAAATAAAAAAATATCAAAAAAATTCAAAAAAAAAAAAAGATGGATCCTTGATGTCACTGTGACGTCACCAGAGGGTCGCTACCGGTTTGGGCGAACCGGTTTGAACCGGGAGGAACCCACCTCTGCTCATAGCATACTGCCCCCTCTGAAGTATAGTAAATTTAAAAAAAAAATTATAGGGGCTGAAAGTCTCTGCCCCTGTGATTCTGGAGAGATGGAAACTACAGAATATATTCTTCTCTGCTGCTCATTTTATAGAGACATCCAAACCAGATACATACTTCCTCTGATCATTAGATATCCTGGTTGCCCAGATTCAGCCTATGTTTAGATGCTGCTCAGACACAAAGTACCCCTTGTTATAGCATATACCAGTATATAGCTAGATTTTGTACAGCAGTATAGAAGATTGATCAAACACTGATGAGCCAATATCTATCAATGCATTCCCTATAAGTGTAATTTATTTAAACTTTTGATGTTATCATTTTACTGATATTAATAGTTTTAGATATCTTTACTTTGTTATAATCTTAGATATCATTATACAATTTTAGACTTTACATTATAATTTAATATAGGTTATATCCTGGATCTCAGTTATTAGACACTAGATAGGTTATTTTACAAATGTATTTTAACTCTGTCTTAAATTTTATTTGTTTATTGATTGCATGTCTTTGACTACAATAAATTGAATTGAATACTCTACTGGGGAAGCTTTAGCACTGCAACAAATTTGGGAAGAAAGGGTGGCTTATGGAAAGAAGGAAATTATGATGTAACCTTACATTAGAGAGAGAGGGCAAAATATAAATGTAGTCATAACTGCTATTGAGAAAATCAGAAGCTGCTTCTTTATAATCTTTCTCTTCATTTTCTTTTTTTTTTCTTTTTTCACTATTTTCTGTTGTCTTTATTTTCTTTATTTTTTATGGTTTTCTTTTGTTAAAAAATTCTTCAATAAAAATTATGGAGAGAGAGAGAGAGGGAGAGGGAGAGGGAGAGGGAGAGGGAGAGAAAGAGAGAGACCACCATAACCACTTAACCTGGAATTTTGGGGGGCTTAGTTAAATTTGCAATTGAAGATTTGTCTTCTCTTCGATATTTTTGTATCTCATTTGTGCTCTTTTATGATCAACACCTCCTACCTGATTCTGACTAACACTATGGAAGTGCGCAAATATGTTCCTTTCTTAATTTAAGTTTACCATATGGATAAGCATATTGCTATACAGTGTAAAACAGGTTCATTAGTACTGGGAGGAATTTTAAACAATTCACTGGATGTAAGAAAGCCAGGTTCTAACTAAGTGGGAATAAGTGTGATATAGAGTTTAGAAAACTGAAGATTTAGATTTAAGTATACTGGGACATGGGAAAGTCACTGGATAACTTTTAGGAAGTCATTTTTTCTCTGTACAGCCTATCACCTTAGTTGTTGTTGCTGTGATAAAATTAAAGAACAAATTATTGCATGTGATGGCTTACTCTTACAGCAGGAGTGCAAAAAGTACAGACCAGGACCTTCTGTGGGACCCCATCCCAAATGTTGTGCCTCTTGGCACAAAGCTGGGCTTTAAGAGGCCAAATGAGTAGCATAAACCATCCAGATTTTTTAGGCTACTTCACCTCTCAACAGTCCTGGACCTACTATCCCAAATGGGGACTCACATATTTTGGGCATGTGATCTTCAACATTTTGTATAAACCTGGCAAGGTCTAGCCTAGAGGAAATATTGGAGATAAATAGGAAAATATTTAGATTCTCTATTTGATTATTTCTCACATAATTTCTGTTCAGTCAATATTGCTTATTAGAATAATGCATGAAAGAAGTGTTCGGAGGCATTTTTGGGCCCCCATGTACTATCTTCATTATCAGTACTTTCTCCTGAGCCTTGGAGTAGACAGGTGGTTTTTATGGTGTGTGCAGATCACAGGATCTGAGTCTGGGTCTCAGTTTAGTGATTCAAAGTCAAACAAAAACAGGTTGATTCCCTTGGATAGATACAGAGATATGCAAATTTTACTCAGACCCTAAATCCTAAATGAGCACACCCACCCACCCAATCTGGATGGATTCAAAACTATTGGAGTTTTGAATTGCCTTCAGGGTGTGGCTGTTTGCTGGTCTAGGACTGAATAAAAACTGATTTGACAGAATCAAAGCTATAATCTGCAGCTGACTTTGGTGGATCCTGAAAAATCTGGTCAAAACTTGCACAGGAAACTACCAGGAAATCACATGTCTTTGTCTAGACTGGGAGGAGGAGGAGGAGGAGGAGGAGGAGAAGGAGGAGGAGGAGCGACCTGTAAACACGCGGAGCCGGGCGGCGGCGGCGGCGGCGGCGGCGGAGGAGGAGGAGGAGGAGGAGGAGGAGGAGGAGGAGGAGGAGGAGGAGGAGGAGGAGAATGACAACCACTTTTGTACTGTTGTCCAGAAAACATACATGCCTCTGACATTATCAGGACCTGAGGGTCTCTTTGCTTTTTAATGAAATTTGCAAACCAATGTGACTTTTGTGAAAGGAACATGCCTGACTAATTTTAATGTCATACCTAATCAAATTTAGGGAGAACATAATTTCCCAAACTTGAAATCATTCAAATCTACTAGTATGTATTTCCATAAATACTCTTCCAGACCTAGATGAATGATCTGTTTTTCAGAAGAGAGGTAGTCTGTGCCCTGCAGAATTTACAGCATTTCTGATATGGGCCACTTGCATCCTGAATGCACATATTGCCTTATACAGTTTTCCTTAGATGTCCTCTTTCTACTAGGTCTTCATGCAAAAATAAATCTGCCATCTTATCACACTCAGACCAAATCATAAACACGAACATCCAACAACATTAATATAAACTACTTCCCATTAAGCCACATAATACAGATTTTAGACAACATACATGGAATGTGTACTTCCTACAAGTGTTGAAATGAATGAGCAGCCCTTGTTCAGGCAGATTGTTAAATAAAAATGCAATACTTTGAATTCTATCCATGGTGAAGACATTATAAGAATGCTGTTATTTTTTCTGAATGCCCTACTCTCAACTATTTTCACTATGATTATGCGTGCATTGAATTTAATCTGGTTACAATATACAATATACCGGGGTGCATCTAGTTTTTGAAACCAAAACTTGAAACTGTTTTGCAAATCATGATTTTGAGGCAATCTGAATTTATGTTCAAAATGATTATAACTGCTCTGTGGACATTTCTCTTCAACAAGGTAAAGAATTTGATCAGAGGGACTATGTACAGATAATGAAGAATTATTTCATCATTAGTACAGGATCTTGGCTATATGTTGGATGTTCTGGACTATAGACATTTAGAGAATTGAAATAATTTGTACTTATTTTTACTGCAGTTTTTGTGTTTGTATGTCATGGTACCGATGGTAGGATGATAAAATAGAATTCTTCACCAAGTCCTAGGAATGGAAGATAAATGTTTCCTGAAAAAGTAAGATAAAACTCATAGGGGTGCATCTAATTATATTAGAACAAATTTCTACTTGCATAGTTTGATTTTTCCACAAATCTCATCCACGGAGATCCTGACATTTCAGGGATAATTTGAGCAACCTGTGGAGGATGAACAGGAAAGTGGTGGCAGATGTTATTCCTTCAGCAGAGGAACACAATTGGATACAACCCACAGGATTCTTAATGTTGCTTTATTTGGTCCCACAACATAAACAACTTAATTATTTAATGAAGTGTGAGAAGAATTGCAGCAAACCAAAGAGCATGAACATTTTCCAGCTTTACTTTAGGACAAAATGATCCCTTTCTAGTATTGTTCCCTAATTATTAGGATCATGAGCCTCCCTGTTCAATAATCAAGAATGGAAATCATTATTTTCTTTTTAATTGTTCTTATTTTTTTTGAAGAAATAGAACCCAGCAAATCATAATTGTTTATTAATGCTGCATGAGATTAAATGAGGCCTGCTGTACTTCAGCTCTATTTTCATGGTCTGTGGGCCAGCTGCTTCACAAAGCATCATTAATGAAGCATGAGGATGTCATGTTGCTTGGTCATCCAACTGGAGATATGTTTCACCCAATGGCAATTTTGTTTTTCCCTGTGCTTAAAACCCAGGGGGTCCTATGTGCTAGCAGCCTATTAAATGCACAATGCAGGTACAGTTTTTTGGTCTCCTTTGAATAGCATAAAAATCATCATCCTGTTTGTAAGAGTGACAGCTTGTAGTAAAGTGCTAACTTATGAAATAAGAGTATAGAGTCACACACTGTGAAGAGGAGGGAGAGAATACTGTAAAATTCAGAGTTTTGTAACACCTGTTATTCAAAAAGTTTTAAGACAGTACTAATACCAGAATTTTCTCTCTCTCAGCTAAGAAGTCAATAGTGCAAACAATTATATTTTATAACTAGTTAGTGCCAGATGGCTTCATAAAGAGTTTTTAACAATGTTGTGGTACAATTTTCTATATAAATATAGATGTGCATACAATTGTCAGTTATATATTTTTTTTAAAAAAAATAAAGCTCATGCTTTTAAAGAAAAGCTTTAAAATCCCAAGCTTTTAGCTAAAGATCCCTTCTCTTTATTACCAGAAATCTCTTGATATTATCCTACAGGTATTGTATATTGATGGCATGTTACACAAATACCATAACAAACCTGACAAAAAAAAACATGATTGCTGTTTTACACATGTGAAGACTGATATTGGATAGAACAAAAAAAAAAAGGAGGCTTTTAGAGAATGGAATTTAAAAGCGAGAATGGTATACAATCCCCTTCACTGTTTAATAAGATATTCACTTTCACTTGTATCATTACTCTTCAAGAAAAGAAAAAGAAAAAGAAAACACTACTAAAACTGTTCAACCTTCTAGCAAGAAATGTAAAAAGAATTCTGAGTAGTCATATCATAGCTTTCTATCAACTTGGGAAAAATTAAATTAATCAAAATGAGCTACTGTTTATTTTTATTTTTTTAATGACCCTGTAATCCCTAGCATCGGGGTGCAGTCAGGGTGACTGAACAGAGCTCAAGCATTTACTGGCAGGATGCCCTTCCTGATGCCTATGTGGAATTCGCAGTAGACAGTTACTCATTCTGCCCAGAGAAATATCTGCCTTTATCTAGTATTGAACTCACAACCTCCTGATTGTGAGGTGAGAGTTCCACCTCTAAACCATTGCGCTGCTTGAGCTACTGTTTATTTAATCAGGGCCAAACAAACTTTGACCTTTCTAGTATTGTAAAACTACACCTCCCAATATCCAGTATCACTGGCAAAGCCAGCCTTTGGAGTATGATTCAATAATTGGAAAGCCACAAGATCATTATCCTTGATTTAGTTCAATGAATGCCAAAGATTTGAAAATGTACCTCATTCTCTGGGAAATATGCAACCTTGAAAGAAAATTAAAAATCTAGGAAGTACTATTTAAGAAGGATTTACTATTGAAGCATATCTCTTGCATCATGTTTTGTTTTCAAATGAAGTTTAGAATATTGGTTTAGATGTTCCATTCCTTTATCCAGAAGGAATAATTTCTATCAATTATCTATTCTATATACATTTTGCTATACCAATTTTATGTAATATCAAAGAGATTTCAACTGGTGTGTGTGTGTGGTAGAGGTAAAGAATTCAAGATTGCAGATGTAAATGGAAAAACTCCATAATGAATATTTATTCTGTTTGAAAAAGGTAAGTTAACATATAAATAATTACATTTTGAATGGATTACAATAGTTTATACATTTAAAGTTTAATCACTGTGATGTATTTGTTTGTGAGAAGCAGGGTAGAAGAATAAGCATATACCTGAACAACTGATGTTATTCAAGAACCAGAGAGATTTTTTAAAATTACTTTAAAGTAATGTTGGTTTCAAATAATATAATTGAAAAAAAGAAAACCTCACTAGTGAAGCGTTCCACATTCTTTCCACAAATAGTCTTACATTATCCAATTAGTCTGATAATTATTAGTTTTTTTATAACACAATTTTTAATCACAGAGAGTAATTATTTTCCAGCTTTCAGAATTGTGAAACCAGCTTAACATTAATTTGTCCAGTAATGATCATGTTCTTGGATATCTTAGCATCAATATATGCACATATATTTTATGATAATCACAATATTGTGCTGCATCAGCATTGTCTATAACTACAAATAATATAGAACCCTGAAAAGATCTGCCCCCTACAGCACATTAGTTATGAGCCTTTACTTCCATTAATTTGTTGCAGCAAATTATTGTTCTTGGGAATTCACCCATGTACAATGGTACCTTTTCTGAAGAGCTCTCTATATTAGGGGAGACATGATAGCAATGTTCCAATATCTCAGGGGCCGCCACAAACAAGAGGGAGCAAAGCTATTCTCCAAAGCACCTGAGGGCAGGACAAGAAGCAATGGGTGGAAACTAATCAAGGAGAGAAGCAACTTTGAACTAAGGAGAAATGTCCTGACAGTTAGAACAATTAATCAGTGGAACAACTTGCCTCCAGAAGTTGTGAATGCTCCAACACTGGAAGTTTTTAAGAAGATGTTGGATAACCATTTGTCTGAAGTGATGTAGGGTTTCCTGCCTAAGCAGGGGGTTGGACTAGAAGACCTCCAAGGTCCCTTCCAACTCTGTCATTCTATTCTATTTCCTTTGACAAATGTGCTCTAACATTAATGACACAAACCAATGGCAAGCATGAAAGTAGACTGAAAGGTTTGGAAGTAAGTGAACTGAAAAAAAAATGGTCACCTGCATTATTATTTCAAATTCAGGTAGTCCTCGACTTACGATCACAATTGAGCCCAACATTTATGTTGCTAAGTGGTATATATGTTGAGTTTTGCCTCATTTTATGACCTTTCTTGCCAAAGTTAAGTGAATCATTGCAGTTGTTAAATGCTAAGTGAATCTGGGTTCCCCATTGACTTTGTTGGTCTCAGAAGGTCGCAAAAGGTGATCACATGACCCCAGAACACTGCAATGATCATAAATATGAGCCCGTTGCCAAGTGCTTACATTTTAATCACTTGACTATGGGGATGCCACAACAGTCATGAGTGTGAAAAATGGTCATAAGTCACTTTTTTTCAGTGTCGCTGTAACTCTGAATGGTCACTAAACAAACTGCTGTAAGTCAAGGATTACCTGTATTTAAAAGGAAAGTTAAGTGTTTTAAGTTATAAAGATTGTTTTATATCGTTGAGAAATATTTGAAAATATTTTAAATCAATTAGGAGTATATATGGACAATGTCTTCCGCCCCCAACTCCTGCTATACTGCCTCATTGTAGCAGAAGAGACAGGGGGATGTTTCTAAGCAAAGAAAACTGAAATCACATGTCCAAGAATATACAATCCCATCAGAATCATCCAAGATGCATAGGTAGCTAAAACAAGCAGTAATATAGGAAGATGCTGGAGGTAGATGATTACTATACATTTCATATTCTAAGTGAGGAGGCAATGGCAAATCATTCTTATGTTTTATCAATAAAACCACATGGATATCAAATGATTGATAATGTTGTGCCAAGTAATGGCCCCTTAAGATCAGATGGCACTCAACATGCTACCGAGGAAGAGTTTGGAATCCAGTGTGGTGAAATTAAAGCCTTTGGGACATCTATTTGCCAATGTGGGAACACGGGAATATAAGAAGCATGAACATGGAAAAGCTCCAACAATTAAATGAATCAAGTCCACATTGACAACTTGGCATTAGGGAATTGAGATGGACTGGAACTGGATACTTTCAATCAGAAGATAGCACTGCTTACTACTCAGGTTGTGAAAAATGAGTAAATTGTGTTGCTTTGAAGAGGCTGATACATTTTATGATCAAGTTCGATTTGAACTTGACAAAAATACAATGTTTATGCTGCTTCTAGTGAAAATGTGGAATACTCAATGTATCAATATTAAGGACAGAAAAGAAGTAGGACCATATGGCCTAGGGAACTGAAATGATGCAGGACAATGCATGATGAATTTGTATCAATTCAAAGACTTCTTTGCTATAACAGGTCTTCAAACAACCAAATTGCTGATTCTATGCATGGACATCAACAGATGGAATATATTAAATCAAACTGTCTATATTATTGCTAAAAGGGGTCAAGGAGTAGTTACAGCATCAAAAACATGACCAGGAACTGACTGTGGAATAGATAGGTCATATGTAAGTTCCAAATTGAGCTAAAGCAGGAGAAGAAAGCAAATCAATTTCCACTATATGATACTTAGCATAACCACCATTTACAAGAAGAACATCAGGAATCACTTTGAGGTCCTGAACCTTATTGATCAGCAACCAGAAAAACTGTGAAATCAACCTAAGTAGATAATTAAGGAGGAATATGAAATAGACTGGCAAAACTCAAGAAACAGGAAAAGACAGAGTCAGAGTATGTCTATGTCAGAACTAATGGTGAAAATTCCCAGGAAGACAAGGAAAAGTCAAAGACTAAAAGGACAAAAATCTCAGGAACACACTTGACAAAGAATTTAAGTTAGCTGTTGGAGGAGACAAGAAACAATATTACAGCATTTGTAAAGATATCAAAGATTAAAATGTACATGGAAAAACAATGAGAATCTTCCAAAAGACCTCTGAACTCAGAAGGAGGTTCCAACATCAGATTGGTAAATTAAAGAATACAGAATAATAATTGATTCAAAGATGGAAGGAAAATGCTGACATTTTGTACAATAAAGACAGTCAACATCCAAGATATTGTAGGTACAAGTATAAATACTGTATTTATAAGAACCTCTGGTATTGGCAGATGAAGTTTGGGCAGCATTTGGGTTATTGCCAAGTCAGAAGGCTACAGAAATCTTTGGAGTATGTATAAAAACATGGCGAGCAACAGAAAAGAATCAGTAAAAGTTTTAACAAAGATGTGGCAGCAACTCTGACGAATGACACATTGGCCAACAGGCTGGAAGAAAACAATCTGTACACCATAGCAAAGAAAGGAGACTTAACAGAGTGTGCAAACTATTGTACAGTATTCTTAATTTCATATGCTAGCAAAATAATGCTTAAGATCATTCGATAAAAAACATGTAAAGCTAAAGAATTTACTTAAAAAGTGGGTATTTCATCATTTTTATGCAACAACTGTACACCAAATAGAAGTCATTACATAGACACTACATAGTACAGAGGGGGTTCCAGGTTGATGAAGGAGTGAGAAAAGGCTGCATACTTACTCCTTGTTTATTCAATTTATTTGCAGAATATATCCCGAGGGAAATAGGATTGGAAGAAGATGATTGAGGCTTTAAAATTAGAGGAGGAAACATCAATAACCTGTGCTATGCTAATGATACTTCTCTGCTGAAAATGCAAATGATCTGCAAGGTCTAGCAATGAAAGTAAAGGAGCACAGTGGGGGGGGGGAAACAGGAGTAAAATTAAATGTAAATAAGCCCAAATTAATCACAACATATATAGTAACCAGCCACAGAAATGACAGTGAAGAGATTGAAGTGGTGGATAGCTACTGCCTTTTAAAACCTGACTATCAACAGTAGTAAGGAACAAGCAGTCAAGAAACATGCACTTGGTAGGGCACCAATGAAAGTCTTGTAAAAATATTCAGATGCCATGATGTGTCTATTCCTACAAAGAGTGTGATTGTGTAATCTCTATTACCTGTGACATTCTATGGAAGCAAAGGATGGACTTGGAGAAAACTCCTGGGAATATGGATAGCCAAGTGGGGAAAAAAATGAACAAAATCAATGCTGAATTCTCATTCAAGGCACAAATGACCAAACTCAAATGGTCATACTTTGAATGCATTATGTGAAGACCAGCTCTCTGAGGAAGTCACTAGTGCTTTGGAAAGGTGAAAGGAAATAGAAGAGGATGAGCAGCAGTAAGGTGGATGGACTCAATTACAATAGCAATAGATACACTGGCTGGAAGAGGTGAAGGACAAGGTTAAGGACAGATCATCTTGGATAAAATCTATGTAGTCACTAAGATTTGGCACAGAGTTGATAGTACATAATCAACCAATGCTTCATGTATTTGATTTGAGATGTTAATCCAAGTTAAGGTGAATATCCCCTATAGAACTAACCTTTGGGTAAGATTAGATCATTTTCTTTTATATGCTGTATTACATCTGTAATATACAGAGTCCAGAACATCTCAAGAAATGCTTCTCTTAACAGAATCACAGAAAACCTTTCTCTGATTTCCTTTTTCTCCACAAATAGCGTCTGTGAACATTAATGATGGAACTTTCTCTTTTGTAGTGATCAGAATATAAAATAATCTTCAAAGATATACACGCTCATAACTTTTCAGCAAGCAGAAAAAGCTACTTCATTTCTGTGGGTTGTTCTTGGAGGCTACACTTCATAAAGCTTCTGGCTTCTCCAGTGGTTTTTCAATTTTGCCAGGATATCTCTCTGATGTTGCTGCTTTAAACATTTGTGTTTTTATTTTGATGTGTTAATTGTCCACTTGCTTGGGGTTTGTTTGCTCAAATGATTTAAGACATAAATGGGTGCAGCTATTACACAGCACATTTAGCATCAATCTTTCACTTACGTTTCAACAATGTTTTTAAGTTCCTATTACACTTCTGGGACAAACTAGGCCAATGGCTGCTTACTATATTTTGAACTCCTTCCAAATATTCAACTGCATATTAAGGAGGCAGGGACAGACTCTGTAATAAGACACTGCCAGTCTGAATTTTGTTCTCTTGAAGAGGCACAATCTGCAATCATACAATTTATGCAGAGGAAATCTTTTCACACCTCAGTTAATATTGTGAAGGTAAATCTTGCAAGTTTACTCATGCATGGGTAAGACAGAATTTGAAAATAATAACTTTTCTTAAAATAACAGTCTGGTAAATAATAGGTTACATCAGCTTTCTTTACACAATGAAATCTTTCTTGCAATAACTTCATTACATGAGAAAATTCAATAAACCCAATCCCACTTAATAGGGATTGTACCACCCATAATATTATCTATAAAGGAAGATAGTATTAACAATCTTAATGTTGTCTTATTTAGTACAGCTAATAAGAAATCCTGAAACTCTGTTTAAAACGAAGCCTGGGTAGCATCTGCTTCAGACTTCAGTTTAATTGATGCTAAAAATCTCAGGAGGTCTGCCATTTCCACAATTGTTCCATACTGAGGTATGTGTAGAAAAGCCATAGCACATAGTATTTTTATTTTCCAGTAACACATTATTTATAAAACCAAATAGAGCAGCATCATGGTATTTCTCCTAGACAAGTCTGCATTCTCTCATGATATTGATTTTGAAATGCCAGAGCCTCTGTACATTCACTTCAGGTAGCAATTGTTGTTTCTGCAGTTTCACTTCATGGTTGAAACATCAGGACAGTAAACAGATGTGCTGGTGTATACATTTAATGTAGAAGGAAATAGAAAGGAAGGACATTTTGGAAAGCACACGTGAAAGATGAGAAGGAGACAAAAAGAGTTGATGATCTACAATTAATGGAATTAATAGAAAGGCTCAGTAATGAACGACAAAGATTTACATATCAGATACAGGTTGAGAAAACAGGGGAAATGTGTCAGTTCCCATTGTAATGTAAATGCACTTGAGCTGTACACAGCACTTCCAAAATTTCCACACAAACCATACATTTCAGCCATAAAACTATCTTATCTGGATGTAAAAATCAAGGTCATCACAGCAAAGACTTAGAATTTTCTGAGGCTCTTTGTTGCCATCTAGTACTAGCCGAGATTTTTGCAGCCACTATGTGGAAGTTTTATTCTATGGTGATATTTTCATCTTCCAAAGATTATAATGTAGTTTGCATAAAAACCAGCAAGTAATGCTAAAAAGATATTAGGGAAAATTACATCCAAAAAATTACCAATAAACATATTGGATCAAAACAGTGCAAATGAAGCAAAAGAAAGGCCAAATATACTCAAGATAAAATGGTTTCTCCCCCTTTTTTAATATGTGTTATTAGTCACATTAAAACTAAAGGGCTAATTAGGCAAGAGGTATTTTTTGCCCCTCTCTCTTCTCTGCCATGTATCTATTCCCAGTTGTTGTCCCAAGAATCAGCTCCAAAGACTTTACCAATTCTCTAGATTAAATTGTGGAGTGCCTGTATTGAAACAAGGGAAGAAAGACAGGAGAAAATGTGCTCCGCTGCTGAATACTCTTCCAACTGTAAATGGGTAGTCTTTATATAACATTCATTCAGTGACTGTTCAAACTTGCGATGGGACAGAATGAGTGGTGGTTGTGACCAGTCCTCAAATTCTGGCTATCACAGCACCAGGTGATCATGATCTGCGAACTCAGCACTGTTTCTGACTGGGGCAGGGTCCCACCAGAGGTGGGTTCCTCCCGGTTCGGACCGGTTCTATAGAACCGGTAGTAACTTGGCGGCCTGGGTCGCTAGAACTGGCAGTGATCCAGGCCTGCCACGCCCCCGAACTGGTTCTTTCAGCGGCGCCTATGGCACCGTCATCTTGTTTTTTGCTTCTGCGCATGCGCAGAAGCTTTTTTTAAGCACTGCGCATGCGCAAAGCACGCGCAAAGCGTGCACGTGGTGCAACACTGAGCGAACCGGCAGCTAAGAAAACCAGAACCCACCCCTGGGTCCCACAATCACATGATCACAATTCATGACCTTCCCTGTTAGCTTCCCACAAACAAAGTCAATGGGGAAGTCGGCAAGAAGTCAGAAATCACGACCACATGACATCCTTGCTTAATGATCATGTGGTCCTCATTTAACAATGGTATCTGGGGACTGCTAGAATTGCTGTCACATGACCTTGCACTCTATGACAGCATCACTTTGCAACTGAAATTCCAGTCCCAAATACCTTTGTTAAGTGAAGACTATCTGTATATATGTTGCTTAAAGAGTAAAAAGATTTGTAAGCCTACCTCTAAATCAGGGGGTGGGCTTCAAAATTTTTAGCAAGGGGTTCTCTGCCTGGTTGCTGGGTGGGCGTGGCCATGGTGGGCATGGTCTAGTTGACCTCCTGCACCATGGCAGGGGGGGTATTTTTGCCCTCCCCAGACTCCGGAGGCTTTCCTCGAGCCTCCTGGAGGGCGAAAATGGCCTCCCCAGGCTCCAGAGGCCCTTTGGAGGCCAGAAACAGGCCCATTTCTGGCCTTCCCGAACTTCCAGTAGGCCCATTTTTCGCCCTCCCTGAGCCTCCGTGCGTGCCCTGCACTTACCTGCATCCAAAACGAGCTGCGTGGGGACTCTTGGGAGAGGTGGGGTGGGCGGGGCCAGCCAGGAGTGGGATTTGGGGGTTCTCCAAACTGCACAGAATCTTAGCTAGAGGTTCTCCCGAACCCCTGAGAACCCCCAACAGCCCACCCCTGCTCTAAATGCCCCTCAACACCATAACTGTAGATAAGCTTCCCTAATAGTTTGATCACCATCAATGTTTTGCTTGACACTATGCTGGAGACGTTAGCAAGAAAATCAGAAAGAAATTAATCGGATAGCAATGCTGAAAGACTGGAAACACAAGAAAAAGACCTGAACTATTGCTTGGATTCTTTGCATTCAAAGAAAGTAATAGCTACAGAATTGCAATTGCCTCAGTGATGGTTGGGTGATTCTGCAAGATAATGTATCATCAGTGAAGAAATGGCTTGAGTCAGAGGAATAGTGTAGGGCACTATTATTTTAAATAGGAACAGAGGAAGCAAAGGAGAAAAAAGGTAAAAGAACCATGTCTATGGAGATTCTCAATCATCCAGGTCATGGTCGTCACAAAGGTGCTTTTCCAAAAGACAGCTGGGTTTTCTTGGTTTTTTCCTTGAATATGTTTTGCTTCTCATCCAAGAAGCTTCTTCAGTTCATCTAAAGGTTCTTGAACTGAAGAAGCTTCTTGGATAAGAAGAGAAACATTTGCGAGGAAAAAAACAAACAAGAAAAACACTTTTGGTAGAAGAACCATCACAAGGAAAGTAAAGATATTTCTTTTTACACTTTGCTTATGCACGTAAAATATCTGTTAAGTCCCCGAGAAAGAAATGTTACAGAGGCCATATATAGCTAGATCAATACAAAGTGCTACTTTAAAGTGCCTTTAAAGTTCTGAATGACCTAAAATCTGCAATCTGTCAAAACAAAAAATCTGAATCATAAAAGTACCATCAAGGGTGGGTATTTTTTGTCCCATTGATAAATAAAAGATTGGTGGAATCCAGGTATAGAGTAGGGGTGGATTCTGGATCCTTTTGCTGCCGGTTCGCTCAGGGTCGCGCCATGCGCGCGCACACAGCAATTAAAAAATTAGCTTCTGCACATGCGCAGAAGCAAAATCTAAGATGGCGCCGCCCACGGAGACACCGACAGAACCGGCTCCGTGATGTCATCGCCGAGTTACTAACGGTTCTGAAGAACTGGTTAGAACTGGTAGGAACCCACCTCTGGTATAGAGCCTTCTCAACTGAGTATTGTAAACTTTCTCTTTGTGGATATCTGTCAATCACTATTTTCCCATTTTAGATGCAGACTGGAAAACCTTTTTATTCCACTCAATGGAATAAAATTTATGACCAATTTCATACTTCTAGTTGAGTTTTTATATCATTTCTTTTTCTGAGTTTTGATATGCTGTTTGTTGAATAATTTTACATTGTTGGGAGTTTTTTAATTTTATTTTTTGCCATACTTTCTTTATTGTCTGTAAGCCATCTTACATTTTTAAGCAGAATAAGCAGCAGCGAAAGGCCAATGTTATGATACTTTGCCCATAGATGGAAGCCATTAACAGAATAATTCAATTCTCTTTTCACCGAAACATGTTGTTGACATTCTTATCCTGTACTGTAATTCACAAGTTTCTGAGGTCTGCAACAAGAAGAAAAGAATGAAAAGAAATATATCCAACAAACTGTTCTGTAAAGAAAATTCAATTCAATCTTGTGTTTGGTTGAAAATTGTACTCTGGTCTAATGGGGGAAGAAAGGCACAGTTTTGCTTTTTTTTTTTTTTCCTGAAACCTTATCTTTTCAGCTAATCATGAGAACATCAGGCAGCTTTTTAACAGCTTGTATAATGTCTGAATTGCTTACTTGTAAAAGGCACTGTAAATTAGACTCAGAATCACAAACTGATCAGCTCTATGGAAATATAAACATAGAAAGACAGAAAACAGACAGCAGCAAAAAAGACCTAGTGGCCAATCGAGTCTGCCTATTGAGGATTTTTTGTTTTTCTTTCTTGTCATTTATTTATTATTTTTAATTATTTTTCTTTTAATTTAATTTTTGACGGATGATGGATATGTGTTTATCCCAAGCATGTTAATACTCAGTTACTGATGATTGACCCACTACCTCTGCTGGAAGTTGGTTCCAAGTTTCTACTACTCTTTCCGTGAAGTAATACTTTCTAACATTACTTTTGAACTTCCCTCCTGTCAGTTTGAGGTTATGCCCCCATGTTCTTGATTTTTGCTTAATATTGAAAATACTGCCTTCTAGAAACTTATTCACACACTTAGTATATTTAATGGTTTCAATCATGTCCCTCTCCCTTTTCCCTTCTGTCTTCCAGGCTGGACATATTCACTTCCTTCAATCTCTTCTGATACGTTTTGTCCCTCAGACCTTGTACCATTTTTGTTGCCCATCTCTGAAATTCTAAGTGCATAGAGTTCAAGCTTCTGGAAGGGGTAATACCATGTAAAACCAAATCCAGTTAGAACTATCTCTACCCAATATCTTTGAGAACATAATGAGAAGAGTTAAAGGACAATGAGGTTTTAGTGTGCATCCTTTGGCTTTCACATGTGAGTGTATGCAGAGGAATATCTTTAATGAACACTTAAAGAAAAAAATAATTGAAATGGTAATCATGGTGCTTATGATATCCAAATATTTGATTATAGAATGTTTCCATATTAATGTTTGGCACCTTTAAATCAAATATGTATTACAAACATAAACCGGCATAGTCAAGCTGTCCCCCTGTCCTTCACTCCTGCCACCTTTCTCTGGTTTCCTCATTCTGAAATCCTCATCACAATATTGCAAGCAGCCAAGGAATGCAATGCTTGCTCTTATCTAGAGACCAAAACTGAATGCTTCCAGAAAGTTTTTGACAATCAGGTTATAAACTTTATGAAATTAAATATGGCTCTAAAGATACAGTTGTTAAGCCCTGCAACCAAGTCAAAGCCAAGCAAAATCAAAGAATATAAATTTCCAGATAATTCATAATGAATTAAACATTGCACCTTCTGAATGTATCTTTTATTATCTTTAAAAATATATAATTACATTTGTGTGTTGGGAGGTCATTGTACTTGCTTATTTGAAAGTAATAATTGTGTTTGGAATTTGAAAAACCAACAGTACATAATGTATTGCATAAATACATTTAATATAGTGTGCACAGTTTCAAAAAAACTTTTGAAAAAGCTACCATGGGGAAAGAACTTTTTGGCCTGGGGAGAACTCAATTAATCCTTCCATGATTTAATTATTTTCTCTATTTCTGTTCTAATTTGTTCCCCTGAATTGCAACCTTGTGGAGTCTGTAAGCTAGTAAGTTTGCTTTTGAAGAAAAGTAGCAAGGCAAGGAAACAGTTAAACCCCTTCTGACATTTTCTGATTTATTCTCTGCATTACTTTGCAAGACAAAATGAATTATAATAATGTGTTCTTAGATAACATGTTGTTAAAATTTTTAGTCTTTATTGGGTAAGTTTGAAAGGGTTTATTGAATTTAAACATGTAGGCTTCGGTTGTGCTAACCAGAATCAGGGCAGAGACCTACGTAATTTCCTCACCTAATCTATATTCTACTAGATTTATCTTTGTCACAAGAGCAAGGTAGAACATTTGTGCATTGTGCCACAAGGATAACCTTAACCTTTGTTTAATGACTATTCACATCTATCACTGAAAAGCAGAAAACAAAGCTTGACTAAACTTTTACTCCTACAGCTGTATGTCTATGGAGATTCTCAATCATCCAACTGAAGAAGCTTCTTGGATGAGAAACAAAACAGTTTCAAAGCAAAAAAACAAGAAAGTCTTGTTGTCTTCTTGAAAAGCATCTTTGGGATTTACAGCTGTATATTGTAGTTGTCTATTTTTTTCTGTGCTGTACTCTGAATCAAGCACAAAAGATGTATGAGAAGCTTTCTAACATTGTGTATGAGCCATTCCTAATAAAAGGCCAATACATGCATTCGTAGTTTCAAGCATCACCAATTTTGAAATATGCACATAACCAGATAAACAACAATCCCTAAAATAATGATATGCTACCAACAGTGAAGACATAAGTTTAATATCAATAAACCTCCAAGTTTATTTTAATAAATTGGATTATTCCTCCAAGTCATCCAGTTATAAGACAACTAATCATGCTTTAAAAAAAACAGAAAGAAAAAGAAATAACCCTCTAAGTACTTATTAAAATGGGATTATACTCACCTAGTTGGGTTGCTTGGCATTTTAAGTTGTTCTGAGAGTTATAGGAATTTTATATCAGAGCCAAGATTCTTACATTATTCCCAGCTATGGGCTAGCATGAGTGCATATATGCATAGAAAACTAGGAAAGGATTTGCCTTTAAAGTAGAAACACTTTAGCTTTCCCAGTTACCTTATTTTGAAAAGCTGTAATAGAAGAGGGGCTACTGATGTACAAACATTGCTACCAATTATTTTATTACTCATTTTAGGGTTGGGTGGAGAGGAGAGGGAAGAATCATGTAGTGGCTTTAGGGATTAGCTCTGTTGAATGCACATACTTAGATGCAAACGCTAAAGCTACGGGCATAAAAAGCTTCTGGTTTATGTCAGCAATAGCTGGAAAAGGGCAGAAAGCTAGAGACAAATAGCTTAGGTGGTTAATAGAGGCTATATGTTTGGTGAACAGTCAGTGCTTTAAATAGTCATTTCTATGTGTGGACATTCTATACTGCTGCCATGGCATCACCTGATGCTTGCTCTGGAACTCTGCCCTCACATATGTGTGTATCCATGTGTGTGCTTGCGTGCTAAATAACCAGGGGCATTGTATTAAAACTCTCTGATAAAAGTTCTGTGGGAGATATTCCCTAACAACTGACTGGTAATTTCTCAGGTATAACTGAGAAGTCGTATTAAAGGTAACGTAGCTGAACTTCTCTCTAATCAAATGGATTACTTCTCTGTCAAGAGTAAGTTCTTAAGCAGTTATGCAAAACAACAACAACAAAAACAAAAAACAACCACCTCCTGAGAGCTTTGCCTGTTGCTAGTCCATATGCAATCAGATCTTCATCAATTGAATTATATTGGTCAGTGAATGCCAAGCTTCTTTGGACTTTCCCTCTTCTTTGATCTACCTCATTCCACAGACTGTAATTTAATTTTGCTACACTACAGGAGTCTTTGGTATATGAAATGTGGATGGTTCGCCATAAATCACCACATTACAAATGGAATTTGAATGAAACACACAGCTTCCCTATCAACTAAAGGATCAAAATATTTAAAAAGGTAAGTGGGGATGGAGTTAGCTATAGTTATCAATGTAACTCCCACATTGAACCTCAAATTGCTCATTTAGTTATATAATTTTATTTATCCCTGTGTGAAGATTTCACATTACCACAACCCATTCCCCAATCCTCAGACATCAACCAACCATCTTCAGATGACCATCATATCAATTGCATATTGAAAGACTTGATAGCTGACTGAGTATTCTGAACAAATATATCCTGACATTATGTGTAAACATATTCAAGGACACACACAGCAAATATGCGTTTAACTGAAGGCTTAGCTACTTATCTTTCTCTTTCTCTGGTTCTGGATACGCATCCCATTCCAAATCTATGGGGTATCTGAAGGAAATAAATAGATTCAAGTAAAGACCATTAGGCCATGTGCAGAGATTTTCCTCTGCATGCCTTCAAAATACTGACAATATGCTTGTTACCTACTGCCGTACGTAGTAAATTTGCATAGCTGCCACTGATTGGCTAAAATAGCTGCGGGAAAATCAAATCGCTTTCAGTGGTTGGCTAAGCTACAGGGAAGCCCTTAAAAGCGGCTTCCCTGCAGCCTGCCGCCAGTTCGCATTGCATCCAGCTAATCAGAAATAAAGGTGCTGAACAGTTCCTACGTCTCACCTCTTCTTTCCCGCGCGAATCTAACACTGGGGACGAATCTAACAATGCTGCTGTGCAGTTTGACTGAAAGTTAAACACTGACAACAAGCTGAAATCTGGAAAACACAGCTTCGTTGAAAAATCAGTTTTTTCTTGTATCCCTATGTAAATGAACCAGGGATCAGGGGAGCAATGCAAAACAGAATAATCATAATCAACAAAATTAAATACACAAGTTTGCAACATATTGAGCATTCAGCTTCGTACTCACTCTTCCCACCTTTGACCCTTATGCTAGATTCAATCACTGTCCTCTAAAGTCAACTTTTATTATTTTAAATCTATTTATAACCTTTCACCATCAAGCGTCCTGATCACTCTGTCAAGACAATACAGAATCTGAAGTTGACCAGATGTAAAACACAAATAAACACATTGCAAGGCAAATGGTATCAACTTGACTTGTCATGAAAATCAGCCTACTTAATTTAATTAAGAGGAAACAGATTTTTTTTCCACATCTTGCAAAATAGTTCAGTTGAAGTGCATTCAACCATACAACCTGAGAATTTTAAATGCTTTGCAAGGGATACTAGGAGTTGGTACTAATAACATGTACATAACTTCAGAAACCTGAACATATGAAGACATCAACTGATTTACTCTATTCTTGGTTAGAAGGAGTTATTTTATTAAGAAAGAGAAACTTTTTCCAGTTTTCCCATTGGTTTATGTCATTTCCATATCAGTAAAACAAACAAGCTTGAATAATTGACTATATTATTTATAGTACTGTGTGCATTTTGTATGTACTAATATATATTTTTTGCAAATAATTTTTTGTAATCTAACACAGTTTTCTATCTGAATTTCTTTACAAATGTAATATTTTAAGGCACATTTCTATGCATGCAACCCACTGCAATATTCAAAGAATGAGCCTGAAACTTAATTTCATACTTGATTGCATATTGATTAAAAAGTATAAAATTAGATAATTTTGTTGTAAAATCCAAGCCAAAGCATTTACCTTCCCATCCTATAGATAGTTTTAATCTTCTTACAGTAGATGGTAGAATGTAAATTTATTAAATTTTAAATAAATAAGTATAAATTTAAATAAATAAGTATAAATATAAGAAATAGGCAAGAAAGATTAAAAAAATAATATTGACTAGGGATGCTTCTTCCTCTAAGAAACTGCACTTAGTTTCTCTCTCTCTCTCTCTATCTCTCTCTTTTCCTAATGATAATCTCTTAGCAAAAATTGGGGCATAATGATCTTGGGCAGGATTAAATTTAATGAAATGTTATATTTCCTTTCCTCCTATTTTAAAAATTCACTTATTTATATACGGTAAATATCACCATATTCAAAGGATTTCTTTGTTTGGTCTCTTGCTACATTTCCAGATAGATAGCTTTATCAATAGATAGACCAAATAAAGTTAAATGATATTATCAGTCCAGTTTAAGATTTTGTAAATGTAGCTCTTCTCTTCTCTTCTCTTCTCTTCTCTTCTCTTCTCTTCTCTTCTCTTCTCTTCTCTTCTCTTC
>QLTV01004400.1:504085-528999 GCA_003457575.1 Thermophis baileyi
TATATATAAACTTTCATTAGGTATATATGTACTGAAAATTTAAAATCACTGCTTTGTCATTATGTTTATATTCTGTCTTTGTGGAGGCTCACAATGTTTTAATGCACCATTTGGTAATCAAAAAACTTATTTTAAACCAGCCATAAATTTAGGGAGACAAACCTAATAGCATGAGCAGGAAATTTTTAGCATAAGCACAATGGGATAGGAACTTTATTATTTAAGATATTTTGATCTTCTTCCCTTAAAAAAGCCTCAATGGTGTAAGAGCATAAATATAGGTGCATTTTAAATTTGGAAGTGCCACAAATATGTGCTTAAAAAAAACACACTTGAGTGCCTAAGTAGCTACTGTAGGTTTTATTCAGACAGCAAGTAGATAAATAAATAAAAGCTGAATTTCAAAACCACAAAATATGAAAAAGCAAAGTAATGAAGGACAGCCTTTAGTGTCTTTTTGTTCTTCCTCTGTGTTTGGCAAACCTCTTTTCTCTGGCCCTTCAATAACCAGTTAGCAGCACCAGCCCATTTTTTTAAAAAAACCTTCTTCCCTGAGATTTTAGTTATTGTATTAAGGATGAATTTCATTAGAGGTGCTTCCCTCTTCTTCATTTATTAGGAAGTTATGAAAAAAAAATAGTGGAATTAAAAGAGATGGTGCCTCCAAGTCATTTAGTATGACCAGGGGTGGGTTCCGGATTCAGGTACTGCCGGTTCACTCAGGGACGTGCCACGCGGGTGTGCGGGTGCCACGCACACATGTGCAGTATTTAAAAAAAAGCTTCTGCGCATGCGCAGAAGCAAAAAACAAGATGGCGGCGCCTATGGCGCCGCCGAGAGAACCGACTTGGGGGCGTGGCAGGCCTGGGTCGCTGCCGGTTCCAGCGACCCAGGCCGCCAAATTACTAATGGTTCTATAGAGCCGGTCCGAACCGGTAGGAACCTACCTCTGAGTATGACTCATTGGAATAGTATATGTACTGCTGATGGCTGATCAGCAACCATGTAAAATGCTAGGAGTTTTTCTTTGTATATTATTTTACCTCTATCCATATTCTGTATGCCAGGAAAACAATCTAAAAAGTTTGATAATATGATTTCCAGTCATAACGTATAAAGCCTACACTTAAGTTTGCATTGCCTGGAACAGAAAGCATTTGCCACTTTGTGTATTTATATGAAAGTTATAAATGATGGAGGAGTGGAGAGGTGGTACACGTTGAAGAAAGATTATTTGGTCAGCAAATTTTCCCCTAAATTAAATCTGCTTTAATTTAGTAAGATATTCTGAACGATTTCATTTCATTTTATTTTATTTTAGAAAATTTATATTGCCACTTACTCACACATGGCGACTCAAGGCGGCTTACACAGATATAAAAACACCATATAAAAAATAAAAAGAATAAAAAGAAAAATAATAAAATAACCACCCACCACCCCACCACCCCAGTGACAACACACATTCATACAAGCCATTTAATGGGCTACATCCCGCTCTGGGTTTCCCAGGCCCGCTGGCAGAACCAGGTCTTCAGCACCTTCTGAAAGAGTGTTAGAGTGGGGGCCAGTCTAATCTCTGGGAGAATGATGTTCCAGAGAGAGGGAGCCACCATGGAGAAGGTCCTTCTTCTAGGTCCTGCCAGATGTATCTCCCTAGGGGATGGGACCCGCAACATTCCTTGCCTCCCCGCTCTAGTGGGTTGGGTACATGTGACCAGCAAGAGACGGTCCCTCAGATAACCTGGCCCCAAGCATGAAGGGCTTTGAAGGTGACAACCAGCACCTTGAATTGCACCCAGAAGCAAATTAGCAACCAATGCAGTTCCCGCAGGAGAGGTGATAAACCATGCAGGCCACTGCATTTTACACCAAGTGGAGCTTCCAGATGCTCTTCAGGGGCAGCCCCATGTAGAGTGCGTTGCAATAGTCAAGACGGGAGGTGACTAGGGCATCAGTGACCATTAGTAAGGTAATATGAAACCCCCTTTCTCCTCCTAAACTGAGTTGCTTAAATTACAAAAAGGGTGGAATGTCAATGGTAATATGTTCACAAAATAATATGTATGTGAGTTCCAGTTCTTGTAGTGAAAATATCCTGTACTACACATATGCTAAGATACCCTGAAAATTTTAGGACTGAGTACCACATCTTTTTCCTTTGCTCCATTTGGAATACAGTAAGGTTTTCATTAAAAATAGAGGGATCAGAGAGAATGCATCAACACTAAAGTGTAGAGGAAGTGTCTTTGCCCTATACTTCCTTGTGTATCACCAATTCTGCCTCTTGCTCTCCACAACCTCTGTGGAGGAAGCTATATTCATGTCCACTTGTACAGGGGTGGGTTCTAACTTACCTCGCTGCTGGTTCACTTCCTCCCATACCACGCAGTGCAAACCCCCCCCCCAAAAAAACCAAAAGCAAGATGGCGATGCATGCACAGTGCTGGAAACTCGGCTTCTGCGCATGCGCAGAAGAAAAAAACCCGGAAAAAATCCCCCCCCCAAAAAAAAATCCACCCAAAATTTTTTAAAAATTTTTTTAAAAAAAGATGCCGGCATCCACGGACTGGCACCGACCGAACCGGATCCGTGACATCATCGTAACATCACCAGTGGGTCGCTACTGGTTCAGGCGAACCAGCCCAAACCGGGAGGAACCCACCTCTGCACTTGTAGCATTGAAAAATACTATATTGTGTTGGATCAAATAGAGAGTTGTACTCACCCTGAATTATAATTGATTCTCAGACCCAGCAGCAAACTTGGGGAACAAAAGGTGGGAATGGTAGGATGTTAAGATGCAGAGGGCCAGACAAATGTTGCACTTGCTCAAAGCAACAAACGATTGCATATATCTAAGCAGAAAATGTTTAATGATCCTCCAAAATGTACCAGGTTGTGAAAAAGTACAGAATTAATGAATTCATCATTTTGATAGTTTCTTGAATTTCCTGAGATTATGATGAAGTCTTGATACAGGCCAGGGGTGAAATCCAGCAGGTTCTAACAGGTTCTGGAGAACCGGTAGCCGAAATTTTGAGTAGTTCGGAGAACCGGTAGCGGAAATTTTGAGTAGTTCGGAGAACTGGCAAATACCACCTCTGGCTGGCCCCAGAGTGGGGTGGGAATGGAGATTTTGCAATATCCTTCCCCCAGGAGTGGGGAGGGAATGGGGATTTTGCAGTATCCTTCCCCTGCCATGCCCACCAAGCCATGCCCACCAAGCCACACCACACCCACCAAGCCACACCACACCCACCAAGCCACACCCACAGAACCGGTAGTAAAAAAAATTGGATTTCACCACTGATACAGGCGTATGAACAGGACACTGACAAAGGTGATTGGTTTTTACAGATTGGTAAAGAATCATCAATCAATTACAACCAAAGCTACAATGATTTGGTAATTCAAACTGGTCTATAAAAACAGAGCTTAAGAAAAGAGAAATTCTCATTTCTCACTTCATCAAAGATTGTCTACTGGATTACTATTGTTCATTGACTTTACTCTAGTTCTACATTAAAAGAAAATATTCCTAATTCTATAGCAGTGGGCAAATCACTTATAACATAGATCTGTAATGCAGACATGCCTGTAATGATCAGTTTAAAATTTTGGAAGCTATAACACTGATTTTTTTTTCTAGACTGATACCTAGTTCCCTCCAAGAGTTCAAGGTGACTTACACGGAGATTCCTTTTATTTTATGCCAACAAAAAGAAGCCAGTAGAGTGGATTAGGCTGAGAGAGATTAATCCAAAGCAGGGGTGAAATTCAAAATTTTCCCCTACCGGTTGTGTGGGCGTGGCTTGGTGGGAGTGGCAGGGGAAGAATACTGCAAAATCCCCATTCCCACCCCACTCCAGGGGAAGGATACTGCAAAATCTCCATTCCCTCCCCACTCCTGGGGGAAGGATACTGCAAAATCTCCATTCCCTCCCCACTCCAGGGGAAGGATATTCCCCCCCCCCTCCTGGGGGAAGGATACTGCAAAATCTCCATTCCCTCCCCACTCCTGGGGGAAGGATATTGCAAAATCTCCATTCCCACCCCACTCCAGGGGAAGGATACTGCAAAATCCCCATTCCCACCCCACTCTGGGGCCAGCCAGAGGTGGTATTTGCCGTTTCTCTGAACTACTCAAATTTTCCGCTACCGATTCTCCAGAACCTGTCAGAACCTGCTGAATTTCACCCCTGAACCAAAGTCACCCAATATGTTTCCAAGGTCAAGGATGAACTGAACCTGGACCTTTCTGGTTCTGATTTTCAGCACATTGGCTGTTTTGGAGAACAGTCTGCTATTCAACAATGACATATTCCAGATATGTATTATCTGCCTGATCTAATTCTTGAAACAATAAAATACCAGTATCTTTGATGGAATATCTTATTTTTAAGTTTTTCATTTTTTGCCACCCTTCAACTGTTTGTGTTGATTTGGGGGGGGGGATCTACCATTTAAAGACTTTAAAAAACAGCATGACAATTTTGGTGGAGAATGCAGGAAGGAGAAACTTCTGATAGCTTTAATATTAGCTTGTGGACAATCAAAGTTTAATTAGAACATTACATTCAATATTCTAACTCTTAGCTTCTGGTTTTTAATCTTTTTATAAAAATGAAAATGAATGGGGATAAACCTTCATGTTTTAGCGAAATATAAGCGAAATATAAGACAATAGTTGGAGATTGATAATTAAGCATAAATCTTCAGGCAGACATTGTGGAATGGCAAAATAAAATAAAATTGAAGCAATGTTTTATTTTCCAGAAACTATGAAAGCCAAGATGTTGCCTTAACTACTGCAAATCTCCCCTTCTCTCTCTTTCAAGTATAAATTACGTTGATTCTGTAACTACCTCTGGAACATATATATTAGCAGGTGGGAAGAGCTTTGTCTAGGATCAGATATGTTCTTGTTTACATCTTGGAGTCAGTAACTGAGATAGAACAAGTCAAGTGCAGATTAAAGCCTGAATTTTGAAATTTGTATTTGTTTGTTAGATATGCATTTTGCATTTGCTTCAGGAGTACAAGACAGTGCATAGAGTACTCCCTCCTCTATTTTTTTCAACATAACAATAAACTGTGGGTAAATTAGGTTGAGAGAAGTAACTATTCCAAAGCCAATCCATGAGTTTCTTTGCTTCAAGCTGGGCTTTATTCTAAGTCTTCATCACACTAGCACTAGTTAATTTATACATGGATCATGTCTGCTTAAAGATTAAGAAAATGAACAGGGGGAAAATGCATAAAGGGATTTATTGTAGAAGAAGTCACCATGAAAAAAAGAGGTGTATTTCTGTTGTTGTTGTTGGGTTTTTTTGTTTTTTTGCAGGCCAGTTCATAAATTAATGCAGAAAGAGACCAAACATATTTTTAGCAAATAAAATGTGAAACTGAACAAACCTAAAACTGATCCCCATTACTCGGAGTGGGGCAATAGGTCACGTATCTGAAGAATTTATATACAGATACAACATCAGGAAAACATAATCTTCTAATCTTGTTATTGCAGATCAGATGTTTTAAAGAGAGTCTAAATATTTATTAATATTCTCAAAGGTATTTGAATAATCATGTTTCAGGGTATTAAAATTGCTGAGTTTATGCCCAAAGCAGTCATAATGAAGATAATTTCCAGGTAATAAGCAAAATGGCTTAAAATGTCATTTTGCCTTGTAGCAAAATCCCACGGTTCAGATCTGGGAACCAGAAATTCTTATTAAAATGTTTAATATTTGCAATTTTTCTTTGTTCTGGGAAGAATATAGAGTTAATGATAAAAATGAACAATCTTTTTACAAGATTGTAGAAATAGTTTATTCATTATTAGTGGAAAATACAATAATACTGAGAAAGTGTGGAAATTATTAAGGGGGAAATTGCAGTTGATAATTTTATAGTTACCTCACTTTTTTTTTTTTGATAGAAAAATTGAAATAATAAAACCAACTTTGCTGATTATTATTTGTTGATTTATAATTTGCCTTTTAGCTCTAGGAGTTAGAACAGCAATATTGTTATCTATTTTTTTGTTCATCTAATAATCTCTTTCTGTCCCTTGTTTACATATTTGTACATATTTAGAACTACTAGGTACATAGGATGAAACTACTGTCTATTCTGCAATTGATAAATTAAAATTGATCATTAGTAAAATGTCAATATTGGGCAAAATTTCACTACAAAAGATAAAGGGAAACCGTTCATTTTTGAACCAGTAGAAGGAATTGAGATTTGTTTTTAAGATTAGAAAAGGGACTATTATAATATTCAGGAAGCTCCTATATTCTACAATGGATAGTTTCTATAGATTCAACAAATCCATTCTACTCAGCTTCCTAGTACTTTGCTCATCAAAAAACTGTAATTTGTAAGCAATCAGGGCCCCCAACTTGTTCTCAGCAAGTTCTATGTTGTAGCCTTGGTGGAAAATCTTGGCATCTTATTATACTTAATCCTTTTCTGGAGACCAAACAATTCATGTTTTTACACATCTTTCTGTGTGTATATTAGTTTTCAGAAATTCTGCAGGGTTTCATCTCGTTATCCAATTATTCACCACAGACAATTTCCAATGTGCATGGTAGCTTAATGTGTAAGACATTTCTTCCCAAATACTGTATGAAATAGAATGTCATACATATGTGCTTTAATGGGAAGAATCTGCCCTTATAACCATAGACTCTAAGGGCTACAGTGTAGCTATTCTACCAAGGTATCTGCATAAATCTCATTTGATCCCTTGCAAGTGGAAACGTCTCTTTCAATAAATAACAAGGAAGGAATTTATAAGATGCTTTTTGTTCATTAAATTTTCCCAGAGCAGAAAGAAGAAAACAAAACTTTAAGTCACCCAGGTTGTGAAGTTTTCCTAAGCTTTCAAGGAGTCAGAAAGAAATCTAGCACTATAATGTCTCTATATAGTGAACATATTAGCATTTTGATTTGAGTTGGATGTGCTTAAAGCTTTGACCAACTTATTACAAAACTAATTTTGCAGTTCAATCTCCAATTTAGATGTCTTTGAATTTCTTGGAATTTTAATCATCTTCTTTATGGCTAACACCCAACTGCGCTTCTCTTTGCTACACTGTGCCTTAATAAACCCTAAATATGACTTTAAACAGGCATTTGGTGCCAGTTTATGTTTTGGCAATTGTGATCCAGTAATGTATTTTAAAAGGCTTAGGCCCATGCAGATTGATTAAACTGCTTACTGTAAGCTTAAGTGTTTGTGTGTGCTTTAATTAGCAGACAAGAAAAAACATATTATTTTTTTCAGACTTGCTCTAATACATCTGGTAGATGAGTAAAATAAGGTGGTACCATTTAGCATTTTTCAACCTAACAAATTTTATTAAAAAGCATAAGCTTTTGTGAGCTACATCTCACTTCATCCAATTTATGGAGTGAGTACATTGATGTTGGATTTAAATGGAAAGGTAGGGAGAGTGACAAATAGATTAACAGATCCAGGTCACATGTGAGAGAAATGCAAACTTTGCAAATTAGCTACTGTAATATTTAAAAACCTGTTGTGTTTGTTAAGACTTTTTGAGATACCCTGGGCGTGGCACAAAGGCAACACAGCCAGAGAACCGGTATGAGTCCCTTTATTGGCACCAACTTTGCCCCCAATGTCCTGTTTACTCTCCGGCCTGGAGAAAAGCTCTCCCACAAACCTGCAGCAGCTTCTGGCCTCAGATACTCCAGTCCAAATGCTGTAAGCAGAATAACTGCAATCAATCACTCCAGTAGGGAAAGATAATGAGTCCCAGAAGGGAAGAATTCACAGCAATAATTCCAGCAAGACAAGATAAGCACACAGAAGCACGATAATAATTCAAACAGTCAGGAGGAATGCCAGGAATGCAGGCCACAACTCTCAACACTATACGAATTCAGCATTTGTTCCCGCCAAACGCCCCTCCCAACTGCCTGTCCTTTAAACTCCATCCCCAGGTGTGCCTTGTGAAAGGAATCAGGGCCCTTTCCTTCCTTGTAAGCCACGCAACCCACGTTGCTCTCTTCTGCATTCTTCCCTGCACACCCTAGGATGAGGAGGGGGTGGGCCTTGGTCTTCATCTGAACCCCCTCTCCCTTGATCTACCTCTCCCCTGCTCTGCCCAGCCTGACTTTGCCCTTCCCCAGTTTCCTCCACAGCCAACGGAGCCACTCTCCTGCTCTCTGTCAGCTGTTCATCTTCCATCTCAGATCAAGACTCCGATGGGGGCATGACACCCTGAATTTTTTTGATATATTGTACAGATAGTTCTCATGTTACAGCCACTCATTGAGCAACCATTTGAAGTTATAACAGCACTGAAAAACATAACTTACAGTTGCACTTAAACCATTGCAGCATCCTCATAGTCATGTGATCAAAATTTGGGCCCTTGGCAATCAGCATGTATTTATGATGGTTGCAGCCATTCGTGATCTTTCCAGCTGGCTTCCGACAAGCAAAGTCAATGGGGAAAGCCAGATTCGCTTAACAGCCACATGATTCACTTGACAACTGCAGGGATATGCTTAACAATTGTGGCAAAAAAGGTTGCAAAATCAAGGGCGATTCACTCAATGGCCATCTTGCTTAACAGTGGAAATTATAGTCCCAATTGTGGCCATAAGTCAAGGACTACCTATATTTAAATTCAACAATATCTTATAACAGATTAACAGAGTTGGAAGGGACCTTGTAGGTCATCTAGTCCAACCCCCCACCCAAGCTTAAAACAGTTGTCCACTCTCTTCTTTTAATAACCGCCAGTGTTGGAGCATCCCACAACTTCTGGAGAAAATCATTCCATTGATTAATTATTCTCACTGTCAGGAAATTTCTCCTTAGTTCTAGGTTGGTTCTCTCCTTGGTTAGTTTCCATCCATTGCTTCTTGTTCAACCTTCAAGTGCTTTGAAGAATAAGTTGTCCCCCTCTTCTTTGCCCCTCAAATATTGGAAGACTGCTACAATGTCACCCCTAGTCCTTCTTTTCACCCAATTCCTGCAATCGTTCTTCCTATCTTTTAGCCTCCAGCCCCCATCTTGGCCATTGTTGGGATGATCTTGCTCAACTCTAGTGCTAAAGTTTCTTGTTTCAAAATGACTATGCTGAAATTGCAATAAAGATTGTAATAGAGTGATCTAGAAGATTGCACTAGAGTAGTCTGGGTGGTTCAAGTCCCGTTATTACCTTACTCTTGCTTTAAGTCCTGATGTCATGTGACCACCATTTCTATCCATTCATTCTTTTGCACAAAGTCTGGTCTATTTTTCATATGTAGAATCCAGATTGCATATATCACATTAGAGGAAGAACACATGAATTTTTCTCTATTCTTTGCGTACTTGTTAAAGCCTATTATATTATATGCTATTAGTGTAACTGTAGGGGCATTTGGATCTGTTGCAGGGCTTTGTTCCCATGTTAACATTATTATCTTATTGTTCTTGTGAGAATCTGATTCAGGCTGGGAGGCTGTCCCTATACATGTATGGGGACTACCACCCATTATGCAGTGATTCAATTATTCAGAATGGATTATACCTTCTTAATAACATTTGAATGGATTGAACTGAGAGCTGTAGGTGGCAACCAGTGATGTTGCATTGTTCTGTTTCTGTGGTCTGTCTTTTAATAGGTCCCCCTGGAAATCAATTTGGTTCTATTGATTTATCTGTTCACCTTGCTGGTGGATGGTTCAGCATCTTGAATGCCTGCTTTATTTCTGCCAATTGAGCATCTCTGTCAAATGGATCAGAGGAAATGCAATTGTAGCAAAGAGCCTGGAAATTCATACTTTTGGTGTTGTGTCCCGAATGAAAGCAGGAAGTATATAGATATGCATGCTAACCTATTAGTAACCTATTAGTGATTCTGTATTGATTGTGCAGTTTTGCTGTGACATCAAGGAAGTGGATTCATCCTCTAGCTAAGATGAGGTTGTTAGTTCATGGAAGTTGCTGAAAACATGATAAAATTTGATGAGAGATTAATTTCCATGAATCCAGATGATGAAAATGTTATGAATGAATCTCAGTCAGAGTCCTCCTGACTTATGATGATAAAGGAACACCTGCTTTCTGGTATTTCATAGATTTTCCAGCTTTATAGAGAAGACTATCCAATTTATGCCTAAGTTAAAATTAAAGAAACAAACTACATAGTTGTTCATCACAGTGAACAATTATGCAGGCATCTAAATATTCTTTTGTCAGATTATATTATATTATATTTAATTAGCAGTAGTTTGATTTTTCATTATTTTATATCTGTACCTATCATTTAATAGAAACTTTTATGCAGATCTGAGTATTTTTAATGATGGTGACGGTAACCAATGGTTGAAGCCTTCTATGACCACATTGTTAGTGACTGAGCACTGGGCTTCCTCACAGTTCTTTACTTCAATTTCAGTTATGTGGTATGTTGAAAAATTTCTAAGAAAAAAGAAAGATTCCCCCCTCCTCCTCCTCCTCCCTCCCTCCCTCCCTCCATTTGTTGGTACCAGCAGATTCTGTTGAGGGTTAGTTTCTTTTCTTTTGCATGCTATAGGATTTCATCAAAGTATAGGAAGTAAAGAAGATTACAGACTGCTGGAACTATGACTTACAATAAAATATATCCCATAGTTGAAGTAAATTGAAGACCCTCCCACCCCAATATTACAATTTCACCATGTTTACTCTTAGATTGCAGAAGAATGGTAAAAAAGTGCTGAATAACATTTTAGCACAGTTATATTTAAAGTATTATCACTTGAAATTTGAGGGATCATGAGGCTATTTGTGTCATCTAAATATATATTAATTTAGATTTTATTCATGAGGTGGGCAGCTATATAAAATAAATATGTATATATCAATGTACCAGTTTCTGTGAAAGGCTTATATTGTGTGTGTGTGTGTGTGTGTGTGTGTGAGAGAGAGAGAGAGAGAGAGAGAGAGAGATAGTAGATAGATGATAGATAGATAGATAGATAGATAGATAGATAGATGATAGGTAGAATAGATAGATAGATAGATAGATAGATAGACAGACAGACAGACAGACAGACAGAGTAGATAGAGTAGATAGAGTAGATAGATGCAGAGATGCATACAAACAAACAAACAGGATGCATTGGTTTGTTTCCTTGTCTTTCCATGGTGTTTTCAGGAGTCTTCCCCAAAACCAAAGTTCAAAAGTGTCAATATTCTTCCTGCCTTGCTTCCACAAAGTCTAACTTTCATTTCATTGAAGTATCACAGGGAATACCATGGCTTGTATGAATCTGATCTTTGGAGGGATAGGAACATCATGGCATTTTTTCAAAGTCTTCATGGCTGCTCTACTAAATGCTAGTCTGAAACCCTGTACATATAAATTATACACCACAAGATTGGAAGTTAGGATTGCTACCTCTCTTCCTTCCATATGTCTTCTAAACATTCTTCTCCAAATGTGATTTTTTGCTGATTTTAGTAATTTCAATGAGGTTGGTACCTTTTTGAAGTACAGTATAATGGACATTCTATACCGAACTCCTGAGGAAGCTTCTTGGAGTTCAGAGAGGCTTACTAATTGTTAAGTGTTGTATATTTTCTTTAACTGCATTATATGGAAGTCTTATACTACTCTAGACTCTACATTTATAATGAAGATAGTTTCAGGATTATGCCCCTAAATAAAACCAGGTAGCTAGCCATAAGAAAATGCAGAAGCAGTTAAAGCTACATAACAATGAAAACAAAGCAAACATAAATAAAGAAATACAACATAAAAACCAAGAGTGCAGAAGAGGGTTTGAATAAAAGCAAACCCAACCAAAGCTTTTAGCACATTCTACATTTACCTTATTTTCTCTATTTCCTTCTTTTTCTTACCTCATGGGATTTTCTTCAGCAACACAAATCACCCAGATTTTCCTCTTCTTGATGTTCAGTTACAATAGATGTGACATTATCACATTGCTTTTTTTTAAAAAAAATCTACTTTTTGATCCATAGTTATCGCTTTCATAACAAGTTGCATTTCTTTGTGTACTTAAGTATGAAAAATTTGTCTGAATATTGCCTTAACTTACTGTACTTCAAAAGTAGTAAAATATACATGTATTTTTCTCTTGTTCCTTATATAGTGCTTACTGTAATATTGTTTAATACAATATTTCTATAAGAAGGAGGACTATATAAATTCTGTCTGTTTCATTTCCCCATATACATAGCATCATAAAAGCAGTAGCTAAATTTTCAAGTGAAAAATGCTAGGCTTTAAAACTGTCATTAAATCATGTAGTTATGCTCAGGAAATCTTCCAATTAATCATCAGTATATGTCTGTAAAACAGATGGTCCTTGAAAGAAGAAATGTGAGTTTGTGAGACTGACTTTATGGCAGCATCTTCCATTAAGATTACATAGTTAATTTGTTTTGGGAATTCTAGGGAGAGGCCCAGTACAAATACTGCCAATTTATAAGAAAGGGAATGGGAACTCCTGACTTACGTACAGCTCTTTTATTGACCCATTAAGACCAATTAAAATGTTGCAAAGCATCGGCTTTCAAATCAAAAACTCTTCGTTCCCTGAAACAAGACTTTTAATCAAAACTGGGCTTTTCATCAAAGCTGCACTCATCAAAACTCATTAAAACTGCACTCTGGAAAGAGTGCAGAGAAGAGCAACAAAGATGATTAGAGAGCTGGAGGCTAAAACATATGAAGAATGGTTGCAGGAATTGGGTATGTCTACTCTAGTGAAAAGAAAGACTTTTCTTTAGGGGAGATATGATGGCAGTGTTCCAGTATTTGAGAAGCTGCCACAAAGATGAGGAGGGCAAATTATTTTCCAAAGCATCAGAAGGCAAGACAAGAAGCAATGGATGGAAACTAATCAAGGAGAGAAACAACCTAGGAGAAATTTCGTAATAGTGAGAACAATGAACCAGTGGAATGGCTTGCCTTCAGAAGTTGTGGGTGTCACATCATTGGAGGCTTTCAAGAAGAGACTGGACAGCCATTTGTCTGAAATAGTATTGACTCTCCTGCTCGAGCTTGGGGTTGGACTAGATGACCTCCAAGGTCCTTTCCAACTCTGTTATTCTACTCTCTATTATAGAAAGAATGGACAAGCTTAAATGGAAAATAGCTTGCTGCCAGTTTTTGTTTTGCTTTGCTTATAGAAATATTTATATTAGTCATCATGTGAAACCAACATTCTGGTGGTTATATTGGATGTATTTGAAGATGCAGTTACAGTTGATGCCATACAGTAGTAGAATAACAAGCAAAGAAGAGGCTCAGCCAAAATCTAAGTAAAAATAAGATCCACTCAAAAATATCTCCAAATCTTTTGCTGAGATTTCATAGTAGACCGTTGAAAGGTTTTTTTTTTAAAAGGTAATAGACTTTGATTGGTGTTTATGACGACAAAGTGTTTAAAAAGTTATCTTTAAAATTCTCTTGTTCTCTATCCACAGTGCATTTGGAATTAAGAAGTAAATACCAGTACAATCTTCATTTTAAGTGCAAGTAAGGATATTGATTGAAATGATATTTATCTCCAAAGTTGTAATGTAAATATTCTGAAAAAGGGCTTTTAGTGATTATCTTTAAAAAATTATTTGGAAAAAATAATAATCATCATCATAATAATCATAATCATAATAAAAGTTTGTGCAGAATAATATAATGGAGAGTACTCCTCTTTGCCCCAGTTTTATTCTTGAATTTTCTTTTTCTGTTAGGAAGAACAGTGAATTAAATAAAAACATGGATGTATGAATAAATCTGTTTTGACCTGTTCTATTGAATTCTACAATTGTGTTGAATAGATGTATTATATCATACTATCGCTCTAAGCCAGGGTAGGGTAATGTCCCACCCAGGGGTGAAATTCAGCAGGTTCTGACAGGTTCTGACAGGTTCTGGAGAACTGGTAGTGGAAATTTTGAGTAGTTCAGAGAACCGGCAAATACCACCTCTAGCTGGCCCCAGAGTGGGGTGGGAATGGAGATTTTGCAATATCCTTCCCCCAGGAGTGGGGAGGGAATGGGGATTTTGCAGTATCCTTCCCCTGGAGTGGGGTGGGAATGAAGATTTTGCAGTATCCTTCCCCTGCCACGCCCACCAAGCCACGCCCACAGAACCGGTAGGGAAAAATTTTGAATTTCACCCCTGGTCCCACCCCACAATTTTTAACAAGTATTTTTAAGATCGACTTTGAAATGAGATCATCCTATAGTGATTTACAATGATGTAGTTACATTTTGGCTACTAGGCAAGATCATTCTGAACCATCATATGATAAGAATAGATATTTGATCGAGTCTATGTTGTCTGAATGATATCTGTCCCAAAATGCAGACATGCCATCTGAAGCAGAATTAATAGACCACTTTCAATTAACTTAAAAGGTGGAGATGTTAGGGAGAATGAAACTATGCCCTTCCCAACGAATATGAAAATCCATTCAAGTTTCAAGACTGCCAAAAAATCCTACTATATGATATGGAAGCTGACAATACAGCTCAGAGCTTGTGCTGAAAAAATTACTTTAAATAATCAGATGTACTATACCAATATATTATAACATCTCCTAGGTTCTTGGGGAAAGCTTGATGCAATGAAGGCCAACCCATCTAAAGAACTGGCAGCTACACCAAACAGATAAAGAATAAAAAAGGCATTGGAAGAATATTTGAAGGACAGTGAAGAAGATTCACTAAAGGTCTATATGATGAAGGCTTACTGAGTACTAAAGAAAACAAATGTCTGTACAAGAGAGACCAAATTAAGAATCATAACAATAATAAAAATAGCAAAGCAATGTATTACATGGCCAGTACATTAAATTATTTTAAAAAGCTAGCAAACAAAGCAGATGATCAGTCCTGGCAATGGTTAAGAGCAGGAAAGTTGAAGAAAGAGACAACGAGGCTAATTCTGGCTGCATAAGACCAATCTTAAGAACAAATGCATAGAAAGCCAGAATTGAGCAGACAGCAACAGACACCTCTGCAAAGAAGCTGAAGAAACAACGGCATGCCAAATTAGCAACAATGGTGGATTGGAAGAACTGCAAGAAATGCCATTTGCCTGCAAGCAAAAATTGCTGGGGCTACAAAATAGACAAAGTAATAGGCAAGGAAGATGTTAAAATGCTCTGAGACTTCAGAAGTCAAACAGATAAGCACCTGCCACCTAACGCTTCATACTTGACAATTGTCAGTAAGGAAGACAAAAAAAAGTCTGGATAGTAGATGTGGGAATACCCAGAGACAGCAGAATAGAAGAGAAATCCCAAAATATAAAGACCTGCAAATAGAAGTCGAACGACCCATGGCAAAAGAAAGCAAAGATAGCATAAAGAGTAATAGGAGCTTTGGGTACAATTCCAAAACAACTGGAGCACCATTTGAATACTATCGGCATTGACAAATTCACCATCATTCAATTGCAAAAGCAGCTTTACTTGGAACTGCTTACATCCTGTGATGATACCTTTAACACTATATGCAACAATATTTGCCTATTCCATATCCTTGGAAAGGACTATGGCAGGTGGATAAAAATGCTATCTGATTGACTGTTGGGCTTTCTTATATGTAGGCATTGGGCAAATGGTACAATCATGAACAAAGGTTTCAATAAGTCAGGTGATTACATTGAAAACCAAACCTGTTCTAAGTTTACAAAATCAACTCCTCTTAGTTTGTAAGAGAATTATTTTTATCCACTTAGCATGTTTCCAGTGTTTTAATTTCTGGTGCTTTCTTTTTTGTTTTTTGTTTATCATAGTGGCAAGCGGGCAAGCAAGTTTCCTCTTAAATCTTAATATACTGATTGCAGAGGGCAATGCAACTATGTAAGGTGATGGGTATGTACCCAGTTGACATTAAATCACAGTAAAAGGGACCAGTGTAATCAAAAAATCTCCCACACAGCTAATTTACAGACTGCATACACTGATGTCCCTTATTCGAGGATTGAACATAAAATGAAACTCTTTGATTAAGGTTTCTTTCTAGTAATGGGTAGTCCTTGTCAAAGCCCTCCTGCGTATGCCCTCCTCCTTCATTCACTTGCAAATCACTGGGTGTTTGATACAGCCAAGCCCCCCCCCCTTTTCCCTCCTAACGTTCACATTCCTTCACACCTTCCTCCCCTGTTCCCCAAAGCCTCAGATCCAGCACTGGCTACTGTTTCATCAGTAGCAAGAGCTCTTAGCCTAGGAAAGATGGTGCTTTTTTAAGCAGAGGTTCTGAACCCAAATCAATCAGACCGAGGGGGGGAGTCTACGGCTTCAGTTTGCTACTTGCTGAAGTTAAAAGTGATGCAGAAGGAGAGAGGCAGGGACAAGGAAAGGGAGAGGGAGGGAGAGCGAGAGCGGGGGAGGAAGGTCTGTGTAGACACAGCGTTGGAGCTAAGATCCACAGGCAGATGAGGAACTAAAGCAACCTTGAACAGCGTTAGCTGGAAGTAAAGCTTCAGCCGCTTTCACCAGCAAGAAGGAGGTGAGTGATCTCTTTCGGTTCGTCTTAGATTCTCGAACAACAGGCTTCATTTGAATGTCAGACACTGTATTTTTTTACTCTCTCTCTCTCTCCCTCCCTCCCCCTCCCTCCCTCTCTCCCTCTCTCTCTCTCTCTTTGCGGCGGGATGGAGAGGATGCATGAAGGCAGAAATAAAGGCGTGCGCCGAAAAATGGGTAGTCAGCGACAAGAGCTACTACACATTTTTGAAACTTGAACTCCGAATTAAAGTGTTTCCTTGCGCACATGCATGCAAATGCACACAGGAAGGACATGCATGGAATCCATTGGACAGTTTGCCAACAGGAATGGAGCTGGATTCTAGCTGTTGACCGAGCTGTTTCAGCCGAGCGGGGTTTTAAACTTCTGCTTAATTCATACGCTTCATTTCTTGCATTCAATATTTCTATAGAGATATTACTTGATCTGCCTAGGGAGCAAGCTATAAATGAATAAGTCTTAATAAATTATTAATAAATAATAAGTCTATATTATTTTAATTAGCCAAAGGGGGGAAAGATGTATCTAGTATTTTCTGTAAAATAAAATAAAAAAATTAAAATCATTAATCTGTAAGGACTATGGTTACTTTCAAGGGGCAAAAAATTGGTTGACGATGATTCTGATTTTACAAAACATTTATTAGTTTGACTTGCATTGCTGACAGAGTTCAAGCTTCCAAATATCACAGAACTCCGCTTTTTGTTCACAGTTAGGGATGTATGCGTTGAATGCACAGTTGGCAAATTTGAGAATGGAATAGCTAGGCAAACTTCTTTGCCAACTCATAATCTCATTCTGGACTGGCAATTCTGATCAACAAAGCCACTGAAAGGAAATAGGAATTCAGGAAGAATATCCTAATCAAGATATTTCTTTTCACGGATCTGACTCATCTGAAAGGGTAATTCACTGACAGTTCTCTCACCAGCAATTTCTGTTTGTTTGGTATTGTTTTCCACCTACATTTTCAGTTATGCGTGCCAAGTATTCCATAATGGCTTCACAGAACATCCAGATCCTCGACTCTGAAATGATGAATGTAAACTGTAAAGGAAATCAATATTCCTCTGCAATTGTATGGGCTGTCTGTGTCCTAAACCCATTCATTCTGTGCCAGGTAGACTTAAGTAATGGCTCCAAATAGAAATGGACAAGGATCCTGGTAGGAGGTAATTTACATTTGTGTTTACTATGTTAGAACTATAAGGGGATCATCTGGGAGTTGATAAAGTTGAAAGAGGACTTGATTTTTACCCCAAAATATCCCACTTATCTTTTTCTCAGAAAGGGAGAACCAGTTTAATTTATGCTGGTTTTTTTTTTTTGTTTTTTTTTTTCTGCTCAAGCACAACTACTTGTGATTCTATTGATATTTGAGAATTATAGCACTTTCAGGAGATTTAAGAAGTTACTTTTGCTTTTGATGTTGGTAGTATTATTCAATATGTAAGTTTTAACTTCCTAGCCCAAGGGACGCTTTCAACCTTATATTAAGAATCAACAGTGTAAGTCAGATATGCCTTTCATTTTGTTTTATATGCATACTGCATGTAGACAGTGATGTGCATTTGAGTGAACAATCCTCTGAATTTGAGAAAGATGATTTCCTCACTATGATGAGCATTTGATTTATGGGTTTTTTTTTTTCATAATACCTGAGCAGCAGTTGGCTTTTTATGCACATCATTTTCTGAAGATCATAGTGATCCCCTACTGAGTTCCATCAGGATAGTGTACATTTCCTCCTAAAGAATTTTCTGACATTCTGAAGCAATACCCAAGCTAGTGAAACACCAGTTCCTAAAAATGGGCATATTGACAGTAAACAAATGTGATTTGAGAATGGAACTAGATAAGCTATTGGCAAGCAATACGGTCAGTATTTATTAGAAATAATGCAAACTTTTATATTCACAAGCATGTAGGTAGCATGGACTACGGTAGATGGTCCTACAAACAACATCAAATCCATTGAAGTAGAATAACTTTCAAACAAAGCAGACCATGTTAGTATTTAAAACAGTGCATTATGTGAAAAATGGCTTGATTTCGGATGTTTGCTGGTTCTTTTATTATGGAATAAAAAATCTGGACTCGCAGAGACAAAACAACTTCAGAAGAGCCAATAGAGAGTTTTGTTCTTTGGATAAGAGATGCAGCATTCCATAGAGTGGCAAAATAAAACCCAGATGAAATCTGAGAGTCGCCCCCTCCCCCTTTCTGTATTTAATCTATTATTTTTGAGGCAGAACATTTGTTTATTCCTTAAATAGTTTTATTATAGATAAGTAATAAAATATTTTACAGGCTTGCAGATGCCTTGTCAAGCTAACTTAAATTTCGAAAAGGTTGTTAACATGTTTAATTGATTATTCTGGGAATCAAGGAGGCAGAAATTCTGCAGTAAATTAGATCAGCTTGAGAGAGAAAGGAAGGAGGAAAGGATTCTAACAAAACCTGGCACAGAGTTGATGAGTACCAATCACTCAATCACCTAGAATGATAGACCTGGCAGGTACTAAGTGAAATCATGTGCTGCCATCTCCTGTGAGCCAGGTTCTTTGATATCTAAAGTATCCTTGGCAGATGCCTGTCTGAAATCCTCCAAACGGATTTCACAATATCCCTGTTTAGCATATTCTGTTTGAAAGCATTTTACCCGTATTTTGTAGGATCACTGAGAGTACTGTATCTACACGATGCCACACTGTGATGACTTGTGTCAAAACAAGGATGCATTCTTTGAAGGAGACTGTATAGTAATATGTGGGCAGCCTACCCAGTTGCATGTAACTACAGATCCAAACACTTATTCCAGAATTGATGCTGGACATCAGCGAATTAAAATTGACCACCATTAACCAACATCATCTCTTTTGATTATTGAGGTTTACTGGTTGAGAGCCTATGGAAAGCTTAGCTGCTTTTTTTTGTAGCAATTAATTATTAGCAATTAATTGCTAATAATTGTGAAGTGAGTATCATAAAACTTGCTATGACTCCTTTATATGGGTCTTGTTATGGAGAAAAGGATAGGTTATAGAATACGTTTGAACTTATAGTAAATGTAGTAATTATTCATTGTTTGATTTTTTTAATGAAAGGAAATTAGCATTATTTCACAGGATGAATCTTTTCATGTATATTCTTGAAGCATCTCTATTGAGTTTTTCTACCTTGATTGTGAACTCAAGTTTGGAAAGTCCATAACTACAAACTAGTAAATCACATTTTAGGTTAGTGTTGTGCCCAGCTTGATAGTTGTGACTCAGAAGATCATAATACTATAAAATTGGATTAAATAAGCAAACGATGGTTCAGTTACCCATTCATAAGAATGTCAGGAAAAAAATGCTACAAATTTATACTGGGATTTTCTTGCTTATGGTTCAAACTGACAGACAAAAACTTTATTTTTATCCTTGACCATTTAATAGTTACACCTGATATGTGTAACACTTCTTATTCTGTATTAACTTAGTATTTTTTTTTAATAACACTACCAGCTTTTTGAGACTGTGAATACTTTACCATAAAATGAATGTACAATTTTTCACTTCCTGAGCCTGTTGGGTGTGAACGTGGTAAATAGTGTAACACAAAGTTTCCTGTGAATATTATGCATAATATGAAATCATTCTTACTGTCTGAAATAGTGACTTCGGAGGAAGCATGCACAAAATCACAGGTATACTTTCTTATAAGACATTCCACTGGCAAATTTAGGGTTACCAAATTTCAACTACCGAAATCCAGTCAACAAAAAATGGCTTCAAAAATGACACATATGACTTTAACCTTCTGCTACTCTCTAGTGGTTGTCTGGGTATTTGCAGCCCAGATCTTACCAAATGTCACAACTTGATGATTTAGAGGTCTGCTTTTAGGATTTTTTTTAATGACATCAGAAGCCCCTGGCTATAAAATTATTCCAGTTTCCTTCTCTCCCCCCCCCCCCCACAATAATGTAAAATGTGTAAAATCTCATCAGAAATATAAACTTGCTTAGGTAAAGACATTGGCAATAGCCAAATTTATTAGAAGCATCCCAGAGTGTGACATTAGGAAATTGGAGATAACAGAAAACCAAACTCCAATAAGCATAAGGGCATGAAATAATAAGAACCTGACATTTATGAAATGTGCATGGAAGAAGAAGGAGTGCAGCTGACATTATTTTTCAATCAGTCAATGGGTGTTTCATTTTCTTCTCCTTCTCTTCCTTCTCCTTCTCCTTCTCCTTCTCCTTCTCCTTCTCCTTCTCCTCCTCTCTCTCTCTCTCTCTCTCTCTCTCTCTGTATGGCTTACAGCAGCTGTCCCCAGTAAATGCTGTCTAGAGATGCACAAATACTTGGATATGAATAATGATATCTGAGTGGGGACAGAGAACATTTTGCATTCCCTGAAAAGGTTTATGGAGAAGTTAGCATTAAAAAAACTAAAGCCCATATTGCTACTAAAGGGCAACATAAAAGCAAGCCAAGGGAAATGAATCACAAATCTGGACCATCAAAATTCTTGGCATCATCAGTATTTTATAAAAAAAAAAATAAAGGTTTTTTTCCCCCCTAAGCTGTTTTTTCCTCCCAGCTATTTCCCAATAAAATTGGGTCATTTTGGATAGCAATTTTGTACAAATTTAAAGAAGTTTAATGCTCCTTCCTCAGCAAACTTTGAGAAATGTGTATTAGTTTGGGTTCCTTATCGACACTTCCATAGCACTTTGATCAAGCCTATGATTAAAGCATTTCCAATATTGATCACCCCTTAAAATATTGTCAGTGTTCATGTAACAATTCATGTATGTTACATAATTCATTTTATTTTTATTTTTTTATTTTTTTTGAATTGCTGGATTTTTTTCCAACTGCTGCAACTTTTCCCAATAAACATTGCTTTGTTCTCACCTTATATGAGAAAATAAAGGGGAATGTATCAAGCTTTATATACCACCGTATTTTGCAATCTCAGTTCTTTCTAAATACAGCCATTTCAGAAACTCAGCTTTCTCAGATTTACTCTTATTTCTGAACATATAGTCTCCCCCAAAAAACAAAAGTCCACATCTTTTATGTGAATTTCTAAGCAGAGAATAATGGCAATGTACTCTACTCATTGTTATTCACTTGAGATCATTAGTACTGTTAGAAACAGTCTAACTACTTATAAAGAATTGCCTTTGAATAGGGCTGGAAAGCCACTGTCCTGGAGAAAATACCAACCTGGATATTCAGTGAGATCAACCCATTCTATAATTCTAGGTAGAAAGGCTGAAGTTTTTGTTCTGCTACAAATCCCAAGCTAAGGTTTAGCAAGTCCCAACAGAGACTATTGTAAACGATCTAAGACTGCAAGTAGAGGGGTCTAAGAGCTGAACATAAATTCTAATTTGCTTCTTGACTGAAACCTGGAATTTTTTTTTAAAAAAAATGCAGATGTACATAGTATTGCATTTCTAACCAAAGAAGATTGATATTTTGAACAAGTAGTGTTGAGTGAGTCTGTTTGAACATCCATCCTTTCCCACATTTTAGCCACAAACATATTTCTTTCTTTCCTTCCTTCCTTCCTTCCTTCCTTCCTTCCTCCTTCCTTTTTTTCTTTCCTTCCTTTCTTCCTCATCTTTCCTTCCCCCCTCACTCCTTTTTCTTTTTTTCTTTCCTTCNNNNCCTTCCTTCCTTCCTTCCTTCCTTCCTTCCTTCCTTCCTTCCTTCCTTCCTTCCTTCTCAAAGATTCCATATGTGCATTTTTCTAATGTATGTATATTTTAAAAATGCCTTTTTTAAAATGTCAAGTTTTTGGTCTCTGTATTTTGGTGCCCACCTTTTGAATAGAGACTTCTATAAAAAGACAAGTACTCCAAATATATTTGCTGAGTTTAGATAAAAATATTAACTGAACACATTTCTAATCTATCTTCTTATATGTTTTATTGGTTTAAACACAACATTTCCTTTGTGTATCACTGATTTGGGATTGTTATCCCTGATGCCGGTGAATGGTAGTTTGTCCTGACTTTCCCGTAGTATTTGTTACTCAGAAAGTAGTTTTGCCCAAAGTTTAAATGCTTTTATGAATTTGCCTTTTCTAGCTCAGTACAAATAATTTATGCCAAATACTTCTAGAAAGGAGATCTTAGATTTAAGGAAATAAGGTTTGAATTTGGCTAACACTCTAAAGAAAAATACTGTTTATGTGTTCAATAATATATACTAATTTTGAATTTCTAATTATTCCCACTAATGTAGTATGTAACAACTAAAAGAGAAATAAATTGCTTCATCACATAACAGGGAAACAAATTTATGACTTGACTTTGAGAAGGGATACAATGATTTGTCCAAAGTATACTAATATACTCTTTCTTACTTTCAGTGGTATTTGGGTAGGGAAAATTTAATCTTAAGAGTAGAAGCTGGAAGAAATTGTGAATATTTATAAAGAAGTCATAAAAATAGTAAAACTGAGATTTGAGCCAGCAGACTAAATTATTTGAAGATGACTAGAAAAATTGATATAACAAACGGAGTCAAGGATACTTTAGCTCAAATCTATTTACCTTTTTCTACCTATAAGTAAGGAAAAGGAAAAAGAAACTACTTATGAATGAGCCACTAATACGGGTGTCAGCAACCTGCGGCTCTAAAGCCGCATGCGGCTCTTTGGGCCCTCTGCTGCAGCTCCCTGTCCCATCACTGGGTGGCCCTGCCCCTGCCCCTCGCCCTCCCCTCCCAGTTACTCCTCACCTGGCCTGAGAAGGTAAGGGCGATGGCGGGGGATGGAGAAGCGGCTGGGGCTGATTCTCCAGTGACTCACTCTTGCTGGAGCTTCTTCTGGCCCTTGTTGGTGATGGGCGTGCCTCAGTCACTTGGAGAGATGCGCAACCTGCTCTCCACCCCGAGACACTGGCCTGACCTGGCTGCAACTGACACCAGCCTCGCTAACACGAGGGCTGGTGGGGTGGGAATGGGATCCAGGGGACGACGGAAAGGGGATGGGCCCACAGTGCCTAGCTGTGGCTTTAAGAAGCTCAGGCCAGTGGGAAAAGGGGGCTGACTCTGCCAAACCTCGCACACCACCCCAGGGGTCAGGCTCGTAGAAAGCCGGAGGGCCCTCACCAAAGACGCTCACCCGTCAGCCGGTCTCCCTCTGTGTGTGTGTATGTGTGTGTGTGAGTCTATGTCTCTATGTCAGTGTGTGTGTGTGTGTGTGTGTGTGTGTGTGTGTGTGTGTGTGTGTGTGTGTGACTCCCTGTCTCTGTGTCTCTTCTCACTCTCTTGGAAAGCCCAGCGAGCTCTCGTTGGGGCTGTTCACTACCCCTTTTTCTTTCTTCCTTTTGGAATTCTGGGCTGGCTGAGGAGTGAGCGTGAACTGCAGCGGAGGCTTCCCTCCTCCTCCCCCTCCTCCTCTCCCTCCTTCTCCTCTTGGGCGCCTCCATGGCCTGCTCGCTGCTCACTGCTCTTGCAGCGCCTTGCGAGCTCACTTAAATTCAGCGTGCTTCACAATGGGGGAGACGATGTCCCCTCCTCCTCCTGGAGCCCATTATGACATGGCGCATCAGCTGCAGCTGGGCCAGGCATGTCTTGGAGCAGAGATCAAATCGCACATTTCCCTGAGCGACCGAGGTGCGTGTACAGCACCAAGAAGTGCCCGCGAGATGAGAGGCAAGTACAGGGGCGCTTCCCTCCCACTCTGGAATATGGAGCGAGTCTCCATCCCCGCCGTTGCCCTTACCTTCTCAGGCCACATGAGGAGTGATGGGGAGGGGAGGGTGAGGGGTGGGGCCAGCCAGCAGACAGGGAGCTACAGCAGGGGGACGAAAGAGCTTTGTTTATCTGGGAACCTGAAATGACTCTTGATTTAAATCATATGGTAAAAAGCACCCAAAGAAGAAGAAAGGACATCAGAAAAAGAACCCCCCAACCCTCGCCTGTTTTTGGAAATGGTTCAAGAGGGAACATGTACGCATGAGAGAGAGGGGGGAAGAGAGAGACGGGGGGAGAGAGATGAGAGAGAGAAAAGGGGAGAAAAAGAACGAGAGAGAAATGAGAAAATGATGGAGAGAAAGAGAGAGGGAAAAGAGAGAAACAGAGAGAAGGGGGAGAGAAAGAAAGAAAGTGGGAGAGGAAGAAGAGAGAAAAACAGAAATGAAAGGGAGAGAGAGAGAAATGAGAGAGAGAAAGGGGGAGAAAAAGAAAAATGAGAAAATGATGGAGGGAGAGAAAGGAAAAGGAGAAACAAATGAGAGAGGAGAGGGAGAGGGAGAGAGAAATGAGAGAGGGAAAAGAGGGAAAATTGAGAGAGAAGGAGAGAGAAAGGAAGGAAGGGAGGGAGGAGAGAGGGAAAAGAGAGAGAGGAGAGGAGAGGGGAGGAGAGGAGAGGAGAG
>QLTV01004400.1:529237-540224 GCA_003457575.1 Thermophis baileyi
GAGAGAGAGAGAGAGAGAGAGAGAGAGAGAGAGAGAGAGAGAGAGACCCATTTCCCAAAGAAAACACCCAGAGCCACAAAACCTGGGTAGGTGTGGCTGGGGCAGGTCATGTGACTGGGAGGGAGTGACATTGAGTTGGCCATGCCCACCCAGGTTTTGTGGCTCCCAGTGTTTTCTTTTCTGTGGAAAACAGGTCGAAATGGCTCTTTGAGTGTTTAAGGTTGCAGACCCCTGCACTAATAGAAAAGAAGAACTGAGGTGGCTGCATATGCTGTCATGAATACAAGGAGCAAGGAGAGGAACAAAACTCATCTTTGACAACTCTCTTCTTTCTGTGATCACGAGGAATTGCCTTGGTATCAGAGAGCAGGAAGGTAGCTGCCAATCATTTCCAGTCTCCTTCAAGAGATAATGAAAATAGTGAATAGGGAGGAGGTAGGGCATTGTGTGCTTAATATTGCCAGGTTAGATGTGTCTGGAATAGTGGATGAGACAGACCAATTTTAAATCTCTGCAGAGCCTTGAAGCTTCATGAATAGATATACAGTATGTATAACATTAATAACCCATCTGCCAGCCTGAAAAGATAACCTTGTCCGTAGGGACACTGTTGTCTGTAACCTAGGCTGCCCAACTTGTGGCTAGCCTAGTTGTACACAATTGTTACTCTGCTACCTACCCCTTCCCCCCAAAAAATAGGGGAATGTTGTTATTCTGTGAAGACTTCTTCCCTCTACAGTTCATGGCTCTATTGCTATAAGATAGACATCACAAGGATAGCAATGAATCCTATCCATATTCATAATCACATATGGCTCCTTTTATATAAGCATCCTCGGTTATACCTCTTGGTTACATTGGAATGCAGGGCCAGTGTTGAAACAATTTGGGGTATCATCTTATATATAGCCAGATAAGGATAAAAGATACCTATGAAACTACATAATTAACACATTTTTGTGTGTAGGCCTTCAAGACAATGTTGATTCCTGACAACTGCCTGGACAAAACCCTGCAGTTTTCTTGGCAAAATTTCAGAAGTGGTTTTCCATTGCCTGTTTTCTAGGGGTGAGGGACAATGATTGACTAATGTCACCCAGCTGGCTTTGTGCCTAAGGCAGGACTAGAACTCATCGTTCCTGGTTACTAAACTGGTATCTTAACCACTTCACCAGACTGGTTAACAAATAAGTCCATGAAAATCAAAAGGATAAAATAAAATCAGCACCAAGTATGCCACTGCACTTTTTGATATGTGTAGCAGTGATAAACAACAAATATTCAGTTTTATTCATTTTGAAAATTGAAATAAATTGTAGGTAACAAACAGCCAACAAGCACATATTTTCTTCTCATAAATAATGCATGCTGTCAGTCTGTGTCAATCAATGAAACATAAATGTGCCTGATTGCTTTATTAGTGTTTGCATTTTTTTTTAAAAGTGGCATTCATGTTGTTGTCTTTTGCTCCAAAACTTGACAAGTATAGTTAATTTATTTACTTCATTCTTTCTTTTCTCTCCATGTGGCAAGTGGCATATGATTCAGCAGACAAGGACAAGATAAAAAATGTAACAACAGTGAATCCATTTAAATCACACACACTCTAAATACACAGCAAATATATTACTAATTTGCGTGGGCAGATTGGAACTTCTTCTTGAAATAAAGACTATCCATGACAAGCTTTTATTTAAATCCCACTTTAGTGGAAGTGTGAATACATTAAAAAAAATCTTTCACCAAAGCTTCAGTTGGGTACTTTTTCACTACTCTTCTTTATTAAAATACACAAAGAATTAGAAATAATAATTCTCAGTATAGCATCTATAAACACATCCTCATGTTCCAAAACATGTTCCAATACAAGAATGTGCCTCTTATATTTCAGAAGCACTTCGTTTTATTTTTTTCCGCATACTGCAGTTTCAATTTTGCCCTTTTGTGTTGTGAATCATTCTTCCTTCATTTCCGCAACATCAACAGGCAGAAGAGTAGAACAAAGACAATAGAATCTGCTCAAGTCCACATTATCTCCTGTTCAGGTGATCCTGAACATAGACATTGTTCAGTGACACTGTTTCCATTATTAGGTCAAATATAGTCTTTTCATATGCACAAAACAAACATTGTAGTCACTCCAGAAACAATCCACATCCTTATTTTAACATTACACTTCAGTTAATGCCATTTGCACTTGCACCTTTCTATTGTTCATGGTCTATGTGTTCATCCACAGAATTCAGCCGAGATAGACAGCTTATTCAGGAACATTGCTTTAATAATTCTAGCATTCTAGCAATCTTTTGGCAAGGTTCTCCTCCCAGGGGAGAATAATCCCCCAATACTCCCAGGGAATGTGAATCATTATTATCATCATTAACCTCTTTATTAATTAATCATGGCCTATTCAGCAAAGTTACCAAATATTAACCTTGGCAGGTTTTGATGACAATTCATCTGAAAATAAAAATGATTCAATTAAAAGCATACAGAAGTTTGCAGCAAATAATCTACGTATGAAGATTCCATTTAAAATGTATTATCCTTTGAATAATTAATTTCAACCGTTCAACCCATATAGTCTGGTTATTTACAGTACTTCCCAGCTTGTGCAATATTGCAATCTAGGCAAAACATAACTTGCGATCAGTCTGTAGATCCAGCAGACCTTGGTAGTAATTCTCTTTACTATCTTGTCAACTGTTTATCTTTCCCACATCCTTCTTCTGCACAAAGATTTCTTATTCTACAACTGTCTAACTTCCTTTTCCAAAAAAATCAATATAGTTCATATATGAACCCAGAGGTGGGATTCAATCGGTTCAGACTGGTTCTCCCAAACCGGTAGTAAGGATTATGTGCAGTTCAGAGAACTGGCAAATCGCACCACTGACTGGCCCCTCCCCTCCCCTTCCACTCACTCCTTTTCGCACCTCGCCTGCCTTGGGCGATGCCTAGAGTCACACCTGCGGCATAGCTGCTGCTCCTCTCTGGTTCCCTCGTTTACCTTGACCACGCCCCTAGCTGATCTCTGCCTGGTGAGTCTTCCTTCGCTTCTCACCCAGCTACCTCCTCCGTGGCCCCGCCATGCTTGCCTGCCTTCCCTGCTTTCTTCCCTGTGGCCCACGGCCCAGACATGCTTGCCTGCCTTCCCTGCTCCCTTCCATGTGGCCCGCGGCCCAGCCATGCTTGCCTGCCTTCTCTGCTCCCTTCCACGTGGTCCTGCCATGCTTGCCTGCCTTCCCTGCTCCCTTCCATGTGGCCCGTGGCCCAGCCATGCTTCTGCTCCCTTCCATGCAGTCCCACCATGCTTGCCTGCCTTCCCTGCTCCCTTCCATGCAACCCATGGCCCAGCCATGCTTGCCTGCCTTCTTTGCGAGGAAGGGAAGCAGCTGGGTGCCGCTGCCTTTCATTGGGGTGCGTGGAGCGAGACAGAGCTCCTCCTGCCATCTCTTCTCTTCCCCTTCTCTTCTTCTCTTTGTGGGCAGAAGAGTTTTGTTTTATTTTACTTTACCTCACTGTTTTATTTTACTTTATTTTACTTTACCTCACTGTTTTATTTTACTTTATTTTACTTTACCTCACTATTTTATTTTATTCCTTTAATTATTTGATTTAATTTGAATTCAGTTCCCTTCCGGTCAGTTTGCATCACTGGCTATCTCCCATATGCTGCCTGCCTTATCTGCTCCCTTCCATGCAGTCCCACCATGCTTGCCTGCCTTCCCTGCTCCCTTCCATGCAACCCATGGCCCAGCCATGCTTGCCTGCCTTCTTTGCGAGGAAGGGAAGCAGCTGGGTGCCGCTGCCTTTCATTGGGGTGCGTGGAGCGAGACAGAGCTCCTCCTGCCATCTCTTCTCTTCCCCTTCTCTTCTTCTCTTTGTGGGCAGAAGAGTTTTCCCCACCCACCACCGCCCAGATGCCCTCGCTTTCCCCAAATTCCTCAAGCATTTCTTTGCCTACCTGAATTCCAGCTCCATCACATTTCTCGCCACCGTGGGCAGGGAAATGAAAGTTTGTGTGGGGCTAAAAAAAATTCAATCAATCAATTCCAACTTCTCGTGAAAGAAAAAGATCTCACAAAGTTGGAATTGATTGAATGATTTTTTTTCTTAGTCCCACAAACTTTTATTTCCCTGCATATGATGGCGAGAAATGCAGTGGAGCTGGACATCAGGTAGGCAAAGAAATGCTTGGGAGAAGCGAGGTGAGGGCATCTGGGCGGTGGTTGGTGGGGAAAGCTCCGGGGTGCGGTGCTGCAATGGGAAATGGGCAATGGAGCAGCTGGTGTGAGGTAAGGAGGAACAAAACAGCCCCATCGTGCCATGCCCCTCCTGCCGCCAAGCGCGCCCAGCCATGAATGGACTTTCCTTTGCCTGCACCATTTCCCGCCATTTCCCGCGCTCTCTGGGAGGCAGGCCGCTCATGTGTGCCACTTCCCACCACTTCCCAGAGCTTCCCGCTTGCCTCTTTTTTTTTTGAAATTTTTTATTTTTAAACACTCTTCACATATACATCAGCACATATACCATAAATCATATCAAACTTTACATAGTTATGCATTGCTATCTAGTAAACAGTTAACAAACATCCTAATCTTGCACCTTTTATATTTTGTTGCCTGTTTTTCCTTAATATTTCATATCACTCCTCTCCCTCTACCACCCTCTCTTTCCTCTACCTTCTTTCTCCTTCTCTCCCTCCTTCCTATTTCCCTCTTCTCCTTCCTCCCCATCCCTCCTTCCAACCTTCCTCCCCATCCCTCCTTCCTCTTCTCCCCTCTTCCTTCTCCCCTCCTCTTCTCTACTTCCTCTTCCTCCCTCTTGTTCCTTCCCTGAGTAAATCCATTTATCCATCTTATGGTTAACAGACAGGTAGCTCATCTCCCTAACTTCATTTAATTAACAGTACAACTCTTAAGTTTATATTTCTTCTGTATCCATATTTATATACATATTAATTTCTCTTGGTATATTTTTATTATTATCTTAATGCTGCCTCCTTAACTGTCTAATTTTGTCACCTGGGTCTAATACCTTTAACTTTCCATTTTCCTCCAATTTATTCGGTGTTCCTTATCTTCTATACATATTCATTTTCCATTCAATCATAAAATTTTCCCCAAATATTATAATATTCTGAGTCTTCCTTTTCTTTAATTGTCATTGTCAATCTGTTCATCTCCGCACAATCCAATATTTTCTTAATTAAGTCCCCTTCAGAAGGGGCTTTTGTTGCTTTCCAATTTTGTGCAAATACAATTCTGGCTGCTGTAATTATATGAATAGTTAAGTATATATTTTCTTTGTTATATTTCTCTGGTAGTATACCCAACAGGAATATCTCTGGGTCTCTGGTAATATACCAAACAGGAATATCTCTGGCTTCAAGTCTATATGTTGTTTCAATATCTTTTCTATTCACATTTGAATTAAACTCCAATACGCTTTGGCTTCCGCACATGTCCACCACATATGATAAAAAGTACCCAGTGTTTGGTGGCATTTCCAACATTTAATAGATTTATCTTTAAACATTTTAGCTATTCTTTCTGGTGACATGTGCCATCTATAAAACATTTTGTACATATTTTCTTTACATGCTGTTGCTATTGTCAATTTATAATTCCTTTCCCAAAGCTGCTGCCATTTGTCCAATTCTATTGTATATCCAAAATTCCTTGCCCATTTTATCATTGTGTCTTTCACTTGCTCTTGCTCTTGCTCTAACTTAATGAACAATAAGTAATTATACAATTTTTTAATTAATCTTTCTTCCGTTCCTGTGAGTATTTCACGTAATTCTGTTTTTTCCAGATTAATATCTGTTTTAAAGACCTTATCATATCTTGATTGTATCTGCATTCTCATGTACCAATCCATCTTTATCCCTTGTTTCTCCAATTCTTGAGTTGATTTCAATTCCCCCTTATCAGTTAAAATACCCTTATATCTTGCAATATTCCCCCAATCAAGTCTATTTGGGTGGATTAGTGCTTCCATTATTGATAACCAATATGGTATTTTCAAATAATGTTTCTCTTGTATCTTTTCCCACACCATGTACAGAGAGTTCCTTATGCAATGTCTCTGGAAATAGCTCTGTACTTTACTTCTTCCGAACCATAAAAATGCGTGCCAACCTATATGTAAGTCATGTCCCTCCAACGTCAAAAGTCTTGTATTTCTTAGCAAAATCCATTCTCTCATCCATGTCAATGTTGCCACATAGTAATATAGCTGCCAATCTGGTAGTCCAAATCCAACTCTAAGTCTTGTATCTTGTAGCATTTTTATATTAATCCTCGCCTTTCCCCCCTGTCAAACAAACTTCAAAATCATTTTATTAACTTCATTAAAGAATTTTTCCTCTATCCTTATTGGTATTGTGGAGAATAGAAACAGCAATCGTGGTAATATGTTCATTTTAATTGTTGCAATTCTTCCCATCAACGATAACTGTAGATTTTTCCATTTTTCCAAATCTATTTCAATCTGTTTCTTTAATATATAATAATTATCTTCCTTAATTGTTAAACACCTTGCTGATAACTGGATGCCCAAATATTTCACCTTTTTTGTTATCTGAATGTTTAATTTACCCATTAATTCCTTCTTTTGTTTTTCTGTCATATTTTTAACTAAAAATGTTGTTTTATCTTTATTAATTTTTAATCCCGCCACTTCTCCTTATTTTTCATTTTGTTGTATTATTTTTGGTTCCGACTCTCATGGTTCTTCCAAAATAAACACCAAATCGTCCGCAAACGCTTGCAATTTATACTCCTCTTTTAATTTTCATTCCTTTTATATCTTTGCTCTGTCTTATACATCTGTTCAATACTTCCAATGTTAAAACAAATAGTAGTGGAGATAAAGGACATCCTTGTCTTGTTCCTTTCATAATATCCACCTTCTCTGTCATATCTCCATTCACCATTACTTTTGCTGATTGTTTAGAATAAATTTTTTTTTCTCTAACATTTTTGTTTTTTCCTCCTTTTTTTTTAGGCCTGCCACCTCTCAATATTTTTCTATTTGACTTAACATTTTAGGGCCACTCTCCACTGGATCTTCCATTCCTGTTATTTCTTTATCTTCTCTTATTTTTCTATTTACTATCTCCAAAGTTAAAATAAATAATAGTGGAGATAAAGGACATCCTTGTCTTGTTCCTTTCATAATATCCACCTTCTCTGTCATATCTCCATTCACCATTACTTTTGCTGATTGTTTAGAATAAATTGTTTTAATTACATTAGTAAATCTCTTTCCAAAATCCATGTTTTGAAGTTGCTTTATCATAAATTGCCAATTCACATTATCAAATGCCTTCTGTGCATCTAAAAACATCCATGCCACTTGTTTTCCAGAGTGCACCTCATAATATTCTAATGTATTCAAAATTATTCGTATATTATCCTTAATCTGTCTTTCAGATCCGTTCTGATCTGAATGTATAAATTCACTTAAAAATTTTTTAAGTCTATTCGCCATTATTGAAGTAAAGATTTTATAATCCGCATTCAAAAGTGAGAAAATTAAAATTAAAACTATAGCTTCCCGCTTGCCTCTGAATGCCGGCTGAATGCTCCCCTCCCGGGCCTCTTGCCGATGGATGAACGGCACTTCTTCTCCTTGTAGCACTGAGCTGCTTGGCTTTTGAAATCCAGCACCGCTTCTCCGGCTGCAAAGCCCGAGCACTCCAAGTGCTACAAGGAGAAGAAGTTCTAGGAAGCCATCAGCAAGTATCACAGGATTATATCGCTGGAGCTGAACGGGACCCCAGGAAGACTCCGAGGACGCCGCTTTGACTGCCTCCTCCGCGGGGGCTACCGGCCTGGTAAACTCTTGGATGAGCAGAGGCAGCTGCTTTACAGAATCGAAATCGACTGCTACAACAGCCTGGCAGGTAGGGCAGTCACTTTCGGGGGTTTTCTTGGCCCCGGGGTGGGAAGGGGTGGGAGAATGGTGAGCGGAGAAGGAAAGGTTATTTTTTAATAGATTAGAAAATAATATGAGGGACTTTTGAGGAGAAAGCCCTGCATATTTGTGGTGTTGGAATGGATTATATGTCAACTCCTAGTGACCCTATAGATTTTAAGTGTTGGAATTAAGCTCTTGGAAACTTTTGGAAGTATTCACTTTTGGTGACTGAGAGCAAAAGGTATTTAATGGCAGTACATTAGAAGTACCTTAGAATTTAGAATGAAAATAAAAATATTGGACCCTGTTTCCACACAATTACTTTGTACTGTATTTTCCAATTATTTAAATAAACTCATGTGATAACTTTTCCTACAAACTGTTCATGTTGACTATTTTGATAGGCTCTCTGAATTTGCAGAAAAGGTCCTCTGACAAGGGTGGATTTGCAGTATTAAAAAAGCAGACAGAGAATGGTGATTTAATGACTGATCTATATGCTCTATCAATTATCTGAGGCCTGGGATCCCCATTTGTACCACCCAGAGGGCCAATGTATGCCTGTACATACCTCACTAGTTGCTTGGCAATTTATCTACTCCACCTGTATTTATATATTCTTCAAAATATGTTTGAACTTTAAAAAAAATGGGAAGCTGACTTGCCACAAAGCAAAACACCATCCTCCAGAAAAATCATTTATTTCTTTATTTGTATTCCATCATTATTTGTATAAGTAATTCAAAACAGCCAACATTCCAAATATCCCCCCTCCTCCTATTTTCCCAACCACAGTCCTGTGAGGTAGGCTGGGCTGAGAGAAGGAATGACTGGCCGAAAATAAGCCAGTCAGTTATTAACTCACTGAGCCATTTCTGAACTTTCCTGCAATGTGAAAAAGAGAGCTATCTGCAGCAAGTGTTTTGTTTAGAAGTGTGTCCACCTGTCTTGAAAAAGCAGAAAAATTATAAGCGTAGGACTGTGCATTGCCATGGTGGACAGGGATGCATTTGTCTGCAATTCTTTAAACAAAATATGGCCTTTTCTGGGGAAGAAAGGCAGCTGCATAATCCCAGGAAGCTGCATAATCAGGGGGGGAAATGCAGCTGCCTTAAAGAATTGCAAACAGATGCAGTATTCCTTTCTCTGTGCTCTCCAAAATATATTTTTTTGCATTTGAATCCAAAATGCAGTGGTACAGTACAAGAGGACAATTAAGAAATGTTATTTGAAATAGGTGCTTTATAAACTTATCTGTGGCAAGTCTTCCCAGCCACTGTTTTGCAAAAGCATTCACAACAATAAATATGCATCAGAATCCAAATATAGGGTTCCAATTTTAGGTGAGATTTATGGCTTCTTTGTTTGTTTTGTTTCTACTACTAGTAAAGAAATGAGTGAGAAATCATCATTTTTATAATTATTCCTGAAGTGGTGTGTGTGTAAAAAGCAGCACTGATCACTGATCATAACAGCACAAGAACAGACCCTAAGCACCAGATCCATAGAAGCAGGGATTTAACACTCTAGATAGAACCCAAGGGGTAGATCAGTGTCTCTCAGCTGAAAGATGTATGGACTTTAACTCCCAGAATTCTCCAGCCAGCCCTCAAGGAGTTTCCACAGAAGATTATGGAGAATAATAGAGCTAAGAATCTTTGGGAGTTCCAGATCCAGAAGGACAGGCAGGCATTAGATAATCAACCAGACACTGTAGTAGTAGACAAAATAATAGACAAAGACCAGAAGAGCTCGGGAGGCCAGGCAAGCGAGGCGAGGCAAGGCGCCCCTCGATGTGAGTGATGTCGAGTTGGCCACACCCACTCAGTCACATGACCACCAAGCCACGCCTACCCACCCACATGACCACCAAGCCACGCCCACAGAACTGGTAGGTAAAAAATTTGAATCCCACCACGGTAAACCTCATATATGAAGCAAGGAGGAACCCTGATTTAGAAATCATTATTCCACCTTAATAACTTGAATTGAACTATTAGGTGGACTCAAGTTCTCCTAAATGGCCAGCCTAAATGGCCAGCCTACTTGGTCCAGTGGAAAAAAGGCACATTTTGAACATGTACAGAATGTAGTTTAAAATGGGCAGCCACTCTGAACCAGTGCTTTGAGCCCAGGGACAGCTTGTGGTTCACCCCTTACATCTTTGTGCACCCCCCGAAGTAGTTGGTGTATTTTATTCTATTTTTTTATTTTACCTCTTCTTAGATTTTTTTTGGTCCCCTCAAGTCAGTGTTTAATTCAGCCTACTGTGTGGCAGTTTTCTTGATAAGGTTTTTCAGCAGTGGTTACCTCCTTCCCAGGGCTGAGAGAGAATGAATAGCTTAAGCTGGCTTCTTACCTAAGACACGACTAGAAAAATCTCCTAGTTTCCAGCCTGGTGCCTTAACCACTACACCAAATTGGTTCTCTACTTTTTGGAAGTAGAGTAATTAAAAATCAAGATGAGTATCTTAAGTGTGTCTGCTCTGGAGAGCATACTTCCATGTACTGCAGAAACCTCAAATGACTGAAGTTGTGTACTACTGCTTTAAGGGAACTCTGAAAGAACTACAGATTTGCATCTGTTAGTAATCTTCTGTGTAGCAACTATTTTTAAAATGGACTTTGGGGCAGAGAATCAGCAGATTTCTTATCATGGATTTCTGGGCTGCCAGAATATTCTTATTCTGGCACCACACCCATACCGAGCCGAGGGTCACATCCGAGCCCCCTCTGCTGAGTGTGCAAACAGAAGCAGATGGGGGCTCAGATGTGACCCTCGGCTTGGTATGGGTGTGGTGCCTTGCCTGCCGGGGAGGAGGGGGGCCATTGAGGTGGGGGAGGGGATCTCTGGGGTGTTGGAGAGCCGGAGTATTGCGATTATGACTGGGAGAGGTAGATATGGCGGGAGCCGAGGAGTAGGCCGCTCTCGGGGAACGAGGACCCGCTGTCTCAAAGCGATTCCTTGTTCCAGCCCCGCTGGTTCTGGTTCACCGGGCTCGTCTCGTATTCATGGTGACTTGGGATGTCAGGGCCCTGGCGTCAGGCTGCTGCTGCG
>QLTV01004400.1:550336-562379 GCA_003457575.1 Thermophis baileyi
CAGTAAAAGTTTTAAAGGCAGTGAGTAACTTTTCACATCTATAGGAACAGATACATTACAATGCTTCAAATTACATTAGAGTTACTTCCACCTCAAAAGCAAAAATTGTTGGCTAGCTTTGGAACACAACTATTGTGGTCTGTGGAACAGAATCAGAACTTTTTCATATCTATATTCTGAAATGCTAGGAAAAATATATAATAGTTTCAGTGTAACTGCTTTTAATTTTTATTAGGGATAAAGGGAGTTTCTCCTTGCATTTATTTATTTATTTGTTTGTTTTTCCAGTCCAGGTTTGGCATCTGTTTCTGATTGCTTAAATTCACATGAAAATTAGTATATATGTTTATTCTCCTAGAATGCACATTTTTGCAAGCAGTTTTTATAATGTTTTTATGCCCCCCCTTCATACACAATTGTATGCATTCTCCCTAATGTACATTTCTGTATCTACTCTGTATTTAGACAACTATATTGCAAAACTGTGAACAAGGTATGGTATCAGACAATTCATTTCAGTTTAAACATTCTTTCATGAAAGGTGCATTTGAGCAAGTTTCATTAAAATCCAAACAAAAGGCGGTAGGCCAAATCTTTGGCAATTTAGCCAAGCATCATGGCCAACAGTCGCTTTTCATGTACTCAAGCAGAACTCTATATGCCACTGACTACTTAATTTTCTCAACTGAAAAATCCTAGCGATTGAATTACCTGCATTTGTTCTGCTATAATTTATCTCCTGTATACATCTTTATGTATCAGTTCAGAACTCTAAAAAATTATGACTGCAACAATCTTCAAAGGTTGCTATGTGGATGAAACATAATCTTTTCAGTTCTAGTGCAGGGGTGGGTTCTAACTTACCTCACTGCTGGTTCGCTTCCTCCCGCGCTGTATGGCTGTGCGTGCATTACGTGCCGCATGGGCGTGCGTGCATGTACAGTGGCAAAAATTCACAAAAAAATCCCCCCAAAAAAGAGCCAAAGACAAGATGGCTGTGCATGCGCAGTGCCAGGGACTCAGCTTCTGCACATGTACAGAAGAAACAAAAATAGTAAAAAATCCCCCCCCCCAAATCCCCCCCAAAAAATTCCCCCCCAAAAAAGATGGCGGCGTTCATGGACTGGCACCAACAGAATCAGATCCGTGATGTCACCAGTGGACACCTCTGTTCTAGTGTCAGCAGAATTTCCTTAAAGTAACAATCCATCTTATTTTAACCTTTGATCAAATAAACTAACTTTATATCTTCCTTTTTATTTCTAAGTCTTAATCATTAGTTATTCAAATATTTGTTTAAGATTGATTTGTCCCATCACACAGACTTCTTCCATGCTTTAACTAGCTTCTTTTACAAATCCAGTTGGGAAAAATTATCCTGATCACTCTCTTGGTTTGTCATTTGTATACACTTTTAAACTTTAAAACCTCAACCAGGTTTGTTTGTTTGTTTGTTTTGTAGATCCAGTGAAACAACTTTTTCTAAGTGAATCTGTTGGACTGTCAGTTATAATTCCCTTTTGATACCAATCCCTCCTTGTTAGATAAAATACATTATACACATCTCTCATTTCTTCCATAATATCCATAGAACAGGCATCATTATTGATATTGTGGTGACTATTTTCTGATTCCATTCCTCAAAAGTCTCCTTTAATATTTATAATGTATAACATTTACAGGTTTTTAAATCTTTCATGTACCTAAAACTTTAGTTCTCTCCAGTGTCCAGTTTTTGAAATCATAAAATTGTTTATCTTTGATTTGTCTTGTAAAAGCCAAAATAGAATATCTTTCTCATGAGAAACTTTGTTATTTATAATTAATTCCAAAATCCTATTGTAAAAGTTTCAATATTCCAATTTTATCTGGACTCTTAGTCCATTTATAATTTTCTAAGATTAAAATCTTATTTAGCTTTTTGCTATTTATTTCAGATCCTTTACATTCTTGAGGTTATGATTAAAATTTTCTTTCATTCAGGATTGAAGGCAAAAGCAAATTCACCTAGCTTTAGATTTGTTGGTCCAAAGATCTTTTAGAACCTTTAATGAAGGATTTCTAAAAGCAACTAAAAAGTAAGCTTTGCAAACTTAGTGTCCTTTAAAAGTCTCCACTGTGGTTGTAAAATAGCTAATCCCATGTCCTAGCACTGAAACCCATGAAAAACTGCAGTCTCCTTGTGAGGGGCAGCTATATGGAGCACATGTGGGTGATCTCCTACTATTTCTTTATATGGAAAGTTTCCAAGGAGCCAGTCTACTCATTAGTTCCTTGGTCTTTGCTGTGCTCATCAGTTCCAGTTTTGCAGAACTTTCTTCAATTTGCCATACCTTGCCCAGAAGTCACCAAAATTCAATATTCAGCACATGCTCTGCTTTGCTTTTTAGGTCCACTCCATTACAATTTATAATTGCCATTCTGATTAACATTTGTGCCATGGTAATGCAATAGTTTGAAGTACAAGAATACCAATTTGGAATAGATTAGCACTGTCCTCAAATATTAATCCTAAGGAGGGTTTTGCCTCATTTACACAACCTGATTAGGTTGGGCCACACACCTATATCAGCCCCCCCCCAAACTTCTTTCAATATTCTGCATAAGCTGTTGTTTCAATCTTTTTACATTCTGATTTTAGTTTATCTTGATAATCGCCCCTGAACTCAATCTGGTATGTGGTTACAATCATTGTTATAGTTAGCCTTGACAAATTTGAAGAGACTTCTGAATCCTCTGAAACTTTGCCAATTTTATGAGGACAATTTTTTTATAGTTGTGAAACAATACGTCCTGATGAGAGCTGTACTAAATATTGTGTGCATTAATAAGTAAACATGTTTTGTGTAGGAAGGGTGAGATTTTGTGGGGTTTCTTATCATAGCAAAATTTCCCAAAATCACAAATTGTTTCCCCAGCAATGTAGAAGATTTTTTGCTGGTTTAATGATGGAGAATGAAAGGACAGGAGACAGAAAGCCTATTTTTCTACAGTGTAGGATTGTTTGGATTATAAATGTTAGGTTTGTAAATATTAGTAAACAATCACTAATTGAATCATGAACATTGTAAATGTGATCGGACCATCTGATAGTTGGTAAATTGGAAGAAACGGGCAGAAATACTGCAAAAATAATTATGAATTTGTTTTTATACTGGATTTGTTTCTAGCAAATAACTGAAGAATGCTAGCTGAAGAATTCTGGAAATTGAAGTCCAGACATCTTAAAGTTGCCTGAATCGAGAGTCAAAGAGTCAAAAGCAAAGCAGTTTTAAGTCCATGAAAGACATAACTAATGCTTCATTCTTAAGTATAAGTCAACAGGTTTACAGATTGTCAAATGACATAATGTGATTGGTGAGAACAGCAGTAAGTTACCAGATGCTTTCTAGAAGGTGAAGAAGAGGTAGAGGTGACAGCCAGCAGCCAAGTGGTAAAAAAGAACATTGTAATAGCAAACTGACAGGAGATAGAAATCAAGGTGCTTAGTAAATAGCTAGTAAATAGTGAATATGGAGTCCATGCAGCTTTCTTGGAGGTGGTACAGAAATGGGATGCTTTTCAGCTTCTCCTGGTGGCTTAGATCCCTGCTATGCCCATTGGCCAGTACCTTCTGGACCTGATCTTGCTTTGTTCCTGAGCCAAACATTATCTGTCAGGTGCTTTGCCTTCTGAGACAGAAAAACTGATATATTTTTCCTTGACATTAAAAAAAAACTGAACTTATTATATAAGTATATAAATAATTATATCATTAAAAATGGGCTTTGCAAATTGAGTATCACCAAAATTAATAATTCTCACCATCATAATTACATATGAACATCTAAAAAAAAGGAGTTGCCTCATGGTCTAAGAATATCTTATAACAGAGGTAGTCTGGTATGGGAAGAAGCTTCAAGTAGACGGAGCTGCAAGGAAGATGGGGGAAGAAAAGTTTGAGCCTGCACAATTAGTTGGAGACCATTGGTCTCGAATGGGAATAATTTCTGGATTGTGATCATATGAGTGAAACCTGACCAGAATGAAGACTTTTGGTTAGATGTGGAGATGGACAAGTCTATCAATTTTAGTTTAGTCTGACTTCTTGTTTTGTTTCGTTTTCAAATTGCAAGTATTGTTTGCCTTCTTTTCTATAGTATCCATACATTATTTTAAAATGCATATATCTTCAGTTATATGCATTTTAACATAAATATATTCTGCTCTGCCGTTGCAAACTTACACATTGTTTGCAAGCACATTTCACTCAATAAAAGACAAATTGCATGTTTTTGTGGGTATTTTGTGAAATAATGTAACTTTTTGCAATCAATGTTTCTTAATACTGTATATTTGGAAGTCCTAAATTTGGTCTGTCTGAAAGTTCTAACTGGTCAGATTCCTCATCAGTTGCACTGTAACAAGTGCTAGATAGAGAAGATTCTTTAAAAAACAACAACAATTTTATTGTTTTCACTAAGAAAATCTAAATTTACAGGAATATGAGTTCCTTTAAAACAAAAGCACAATTTCAGCAAACAGTGAGTTTTTAAACAGTTTTAAAAGCTAAGCTATCAAAGAACTGAACTATAAGGTCATTTATGTAAATAATATAATTGTTTAACCCTTTAAAAAAAATCAACCAATCTGCTTATAGCAGTCTTTGCCCAAGATGCAACTGAGTGTATCAACTGAGGGGATGGAATTGAAGTTAAATTATTACCAGAAATGATTGATAACATTGAAATGAAATGATAAGATCGATCGGCATCATCCTTCAATGATATAAAATTCATCTGATAAAGACCTGTTGTCACATGTAATAATATTTTTTTAAAAAAATTCTAGAGTTTTCCCCAAACAACTGACCTTTAAACTGGTAATCTTAGATGATTCTTTGCTGAGACTATGGTAAAACAGATAGATGAATGGAGCTGGGAGAGTTGTCTTAAATTCAGAGTTGTTTTCCTTTTACGCAAATATTAGGGCTATGGGACATTTTAAATATGATCACTACAAGATGCTTCAGAATGCACAGGAGCATAAACCAAACACGAGTCTTCTACTTTTTCCAGCAACTATCCAATACTAGGAAAAAGGAATAGATTTGAATCCAAAGCAAAATACTTTATCACTGGAGACTTTGCATTTAATCTCATGCCAGTGGGATGGTGAAAGTGGAATCCTTCCCAATTTTTCTGCAGACTTGTTCTAGCAAATGACTGCAGAATACTAGCTGATGAATTCTGGAATTTGAAGCTTAGACATCTTAAAGTTTTCCAAGTTGAGAAACTCTCTTAGAGAATCAGACCATTGTTGAAATTAATAATGCCACCCATCTCTCTGTGCCATTCCTTTTAGCATTTGACAGGGAGAAAGTTATGGGGTTTATGAAAGATCTTATAAGAGCCGCGGTGGCGCAGTGGTTAGAGTGCAGTACTGCAGGCTACTTCTGCTGATCACCGGCTGCCAGCAGTTTGGCAGATCAAATCTCACCAGGCTCAAGATTGACTCAGCCTTCCATCCTTCCGAGGTGGGTAAAATGAGAACCCAGATTGTTGGGGGCAATATGCTGACTCTGTAAACCGCTTAGAGAGGGCTGTAAAGCACTGTGAAACGGTATATAAGTCTAAGTGCTATTGCAATTGCTATTTCAATCTCCATAACCCCGAGTATCAATATAAAAAAATCAACTAATGAAGAAAAAGGTTGTTACATTAAATAAAAACTTTTCTGTATAGGAAATAATAAACTGCAGTGAGAGAAGGTAATAGATTTGTCTGTTATGAGCTCATCTGTTTAGCTAACTTTGTAAACAGAGGATGGCATACTTATTTGTGTAGAGAGAATATTCTTCACAGCCAAAAGGGATAGAATTGAAAAAAGCTAAACAGATGAGCTCGTAATAGACTAAACTATTACCTTCTCTTGCTGCATCTCTGTCTGATTTTGTGAAAAGAAACCAAGTTTCTTCTACAGTTTTGCCTTTCTAATTACTGTATAAATATGCAAAAGGCTTTTTGTGGATGTGATCAAATTCACACTCACATTTCTGGATGTGATCATATTCCTGTCTTCGGGAGTAGCTGGAGAAGTAGGACCAAGCTTTATAGCAACTAATTAGTTCACCTTATGCAAGGAAATGACTGTCCTCAGCTGCACCATGGCAAAGCTGGTCTTTGGGCTTTCCAGGCAAGGTGTTGGATACACAATAACAAATGACCATGTTGGCTGCTGAGCTGGGTGGAATAAATCCAACTCTAATTTTGTTATCAGAATAAGTGGTTAGCAGCTGTTGAAGTTTGGACCATTTTAAAATGCAATGATAATTAAATCATTGGGGAATTATTTCAAAGCAGTTGGTTTGATCTCCATTCTACTGAAGTGGTAAGATTCCCCAGACATCGAATGTACAAAGATGGAGCATATTAAATGTATGATAGTTTGTTAATCTTTAAAAGGCCTTCATGAGAACTTCTCTATTTAAGTTGATGTTGGTGGCTATGTGAATTATTAGTAATTTATCTGCTTTATTCATCTAAATATATCAGTAAGAGATGCATAGGTGCTAGCAATTAGGAATCATCTAACTATCACGGCTGCTTTTGTAAAGTTAAGTAGTGATTGACTTGATTAGTACTTGAAACCAGGACATCTCTGGATTATAGGCTATGTTATTCTGTGGCTTAAAAAAAACAAAAAGAAGATAATGACAAACTATTTTACTACTGTATTAAACATATTATACATTCAAAATAATTCACTTTCCTACATATTATTATAAAACTCTTTAACACCTATTATTCCTCTATTTGCTGCTACTCAGGAAAAGAATGGAAACAGACATGACATTTCCCCCCCCCCCAAGAATGTACATTTCAGTGTGAGGATTGTCATAATCCTCCATTTTCCTCTTTTTAACCTCTCACAAACTACATCCTTTTGTTAAGGATAAAGTACTTCCTGTAAAATACATACCATTAAATGGAGTTTGGCTCTACTGGCAGATGTTCCTTAAAATTAAGGCTTAGCCAAATCCTAGAAGTTTTGGTTCACCTGAAAGCAAACCATAGACTAATATATATAAAGGAAAAGCAAAAGAGGGAGAGAATGAGGCAAATTCTTAGAGTAGAATTTCATAGTGCCTGGAAATTATGTTTGCCTGCCAGCTAGCCTGCCAACAGAGTACTTGGAGTATTACCATTATAGCGCATTTAGAGTTAAGCTCTTCTCCCAACCAGAAGATTCTTCTGGAAGGCCTTGCATAGAAATTACTGGTCAAAATGAAGATCTTCCAGATGAAAGACCTCAGAAGGCCTTGAACATCACAAGTAAGGCATGGTTGCATTCCTTCAACAATTACTTCATTCCAACCTCATCCCCACCTATCCACTGGCTATTATATAGATGGGCTGCCTCCTCCATAGCAGTGGTTATGAAAGTTAGTAGCCTCTTAGCCAAAATAAATGATCAAGACTCACATAGCCAAAGGTTACACAATCTTTGGGTTTTTAATCCAATCTAATGCTTCACATCAGCACAAACAATTGTTTAGAAACCTGACTTTCAGGTCCCAAGGTTCCTGAAACACTGTTGTTCCAATATCAGAAGCACTTTCTCCTTGTTTAGAAAGTAATTTTATCATTTGTACTTGATGCTCTATGTAATGTTTTCAAGTTGTTTATGATTAGAAGAAGCTCCACAACAATGTTGCCAGTTCATGCAGAACTAATTAAAGACATTACCTTGAGACTTCCTGTAAGTGCCATGATGTGCTACACCTTGCTGGGTTTCAATGGCTAGCAAGATAGCATTTGTGAGGGTAATCAGAGCATGCTGGATCTGAGCCAGCATAAAATGTCTGGAACAAAGAGATTGTTGAGATAATCCACATGATTCCAGCAGTCTCTCCTCATGAGTAGACCACAAAAATGGCCAATTTTATGATTAACTTGTGAGTGGAGTGACTGATAGTCCGGACTATATCAAAATCACACTTGCAAAGCAGCCTTTATAGACATAATGTTCTAAAGTTTGACTGAATCTTATATCTTAAAAAATTCTTTTGGATTATTTTGATGAGTGTTTGTCACTTAGTCAGACAGTTATTTAGACTGGATTTGGCATTATTACCCACCTATCCTTCCCAAGGACATGGGAAGGATAGGTAGGTAGGTAACCCACCTATCCTTCCCAAGGACATTTTCTTGTTTGAGGGTGTTAAAGATATTATCACAGGATATAATCTGTTCCAAGTGTATTTGTGATAGGTAACTACAGTATCTTTTTCTTCCAGTAGTCCTGCAGCTATTGACCCTTGTTGCTCAGCATTAAGTCTTGCAGCCCATTTTGTTACCAGATGTCAAAAACTCCAATACCTAAATCAGTCCTTGATGAATGGATGATGATTGATGTTAGTAGTAGTAGCGACCTGCGGGTGGGCCCCTGCCCCCCCCCTGCCCTGGCGCTATGCCGTCCTATTTAGGGATGTTTTGAAGCCACGTGCATGCATGCAAGCCGCGCGTGCAAGCAAAGCGCATGCACAGAAGGCTGCACGCATGCACAGAAAGGGAAGGCTGCACACGTGCACTCACATTTCCGGTGCTGGGCGAACCGGTAGGTAAATTATGTGAATCCCACCTCTGGACTCAATGCAATGACAAACAATAGTTGTGAAAATGAGTCTCTTTGAAACATACCTCTGTTGACATAAATCCCTCCCATTCTATCACCTCCTTGCAGTATGTTGTTAAACTACTTGGCAATGAGTGGGTGTAGACCAGCCAAATGTTTCAACAAATTATTTTGCATATTGGAGCGATTAAGACCCTTCAGACTAGCAAGGTTTCATTGTATTCATCTGTTGGGTTTCCGTCTCCTTAAAAGACAATGGCATAAGTTTGATTTTAAAAGTTTTAAAAATGCATGATTTTTTGGACTATGCAGCATAAGGGTACTTAGTGTATGGATTTTGGAAAATGAATAACGGATTAATAGCAATAGCAATAGCACTTAGACTTATATACCGCTTTACAGTGCTTTACAGCCCTCTCTAAGCGGTTCACAGAGTCAGCATATTGCCCCCAACAATCTGGGTCCTCATTTTACCCACCTCGGAAGGATGGAAGGCTGAGTCAACCATTATTAAGGGCCAGAGAGAATTAGAATTATAGTTTTAATAAAAAATCATTTATTTGTGCTAAATGGTTTTGAATAATTTTATATTATTTAGGAAATATTTTATCATGGAAAAATTTAGATTTTTTTTAAAAAAATTGATAAGGAGATCTTGAAGGCTGGACACTAGAGCCAGAGGATGAAGAAAATGAACATGAAATCCATAGTGCAAACTTTGAATACCTTTCACCTAAGTTTTTGGATGGAATGGATCAAAGGCTTGATAAAATTGACAGAGCTTGTTCTAATAAAGTTGTAAAACAAGAATGAGCTGCAATATCTATGTAATTAATTTGAAGGGGAATATAAATACAATACAAATGAATCTGTTGGATGACTCATTCGCTAAAGGAGACAAACAGATACTAAAACAGGAAACTGATCTGGGTACTTTTTTTCTTCTTCTGGATAGATAAAAGAACTATGCTATGTTTTAGAAATACTTTTTTTTAGCAGTGACTAAAGGATAAATTTACCTTTTGATACAAAAGAAATTGTTAAAATTCTGAAGGCTTTTCACTTTGAAACATAGAATAGAATAGAATAACAGAGTTGAAAGGGACCTTGGAGGTCTTCTAGTCCAACCCCCTGCTTAGGCAGGAAACCCTTCATCACTTCAGACAATGGTTATCCAACATCTTAAAAACTTCCAATGTTGGAGCATTCACAACATCTGGAGGCAAGCTGTTCCACTGATTAATTGTTCTAACTGTCAGGAAATTTCTCCTTAGTTCTAAGTTGCTTCTCTCCTTGATTAGTTTCCACCCATTGCTTCTTGTTCTACCCTCAGGTGCTTTGGAGAATAGTTTGACTCCTCTACTCTTTCTAGAGTCTCAACATCCTTTTTACATTGTGGTAACCAAAACTGAATGCAGTATTCCAAGTGTGGCCTTACCAAGGCATTATAAAGTGGTATTAGCACTTCACGTGATCTTGATTCTATCCCTCTGTTAATGCAGCCTAGAACTTTGTTGGCTTTTTTGGCAGCTGCTGCACACTGTTGGCTCATATTTAAATGATTGTCCACTAGGACTCCAAGATCCCTCTCACAGTTACTACTGTTGAGCAAGGTACAACATATACTGTACCTGTGATATACATAGATGAGTACTCTGAGACTTTTTGAAGGGGTTAAAGAATAATTTTTTTTAAATCATGAAAGATTGATAAGATAGGCTGTTTGACCAGAGTTAAAAGAATAAATTAATTATATCTAGTTGCTCTTATTGGACTTCTGCTGACAAAGATTGATTGATGTAGCATTTGGACCTTGTTTTTCTTATCTAAGAGATGAACTCTTAAATAAGAAGAGAAAGTACTTTATTACTTTATTTCCTTCCTTCCTTCCTTCCTTCCTTCCTTCCTTCCTCCCTCCCTCCCTCCCTCCCTCCCTCCATCTAGTTGCTCTTATTGGACTTCTGCTGACAAAGATTGATTGATGTAGCATTTGGACCTTGTTTCCTTGTTTTTAGAGATGAACTCTTAAATAAGAAGAGAAAGTACTTTATTACTTTATTTCCTTCCTTCCTTCCTTCCTTCCTTCCTTCCTTCCTCCCTCCCTCCCTTCCTTCCTTCCTTCCTTCCTTCCTTCCTTCCTTCCCTTTCTGTTGGTATATTTTGTAGTTTCTATTGACTTTTATTCTATTCATTTATAACTCTTAATAAAATTATTTGAAAAATATAAAATAATAACAAATAGCTTAAAAATAGAAACATCATTTTGATATCATAACTTCATATGGTAATACTTAAATTGGCATAGTTGCTGACAACTCACCATTGATCTCAGCAGATTTGTTACATGATCGGATTTTCTACAAAGCTAAACTGAAACTTGAGCTTTCAGTGTTTTTGAAGAATATTTCAGGAAGATACATGGATTCCAATAACGAGGCACATCAAATAACCCAGTTGGTATACCTCTTCCAGGAGTGCAGTGTTGAATTTGCTCTATGCTAAAGTCCTACAAGCTTTCTATTAGGTAGGACAAAATAGAGCAGTGCAGCACAATGAAAGATTTTACAGCAGCTCCAAGATTGGCCTATATGACCTCCATTGTTCAAGAATGGAGGCACTATGATTCTTGAGTATCAGAAGACCATCTTAGTTCAATTCCTGACATTGTTCTTTTCTCCTTACTACTGCTATGGCTCTATCAGCAAATACAGAAGATTAGCAGGAGATTTCCAAAGATTGATCTTTTTCTCTGCTCAGAAATCATAGCCTGTATCTTGAATCCCTCTCACATAGACTCTTAAAGTCGTTTAATTTATCATTAAAAATGTAAGAGTCATCCAATTAAAATTTACTAGAAAAAATAAATAAAATGTTTGAATACTTGGGTACTTACTTGCACTTTTTTATATTAAAATATTCTTTTCAGCATTATTTTATGCTTGTAAATCTAGAGCTAGGAATAGTTTATGCAAATAATGGTATTGGGTGTTATGGCCTTCCTGGGCTAGGTTACTACTGAAGGCAAGGGGGGAATATTTCTAGAAATATTTATTTTTTTATTTATTTTTTATTTTATTTATTTGTCAAACATGTACAAGATAGCAGGTATAGGTATAATCATAAACATAATCAAAGTGAATACAGATAGATGAAGACAATAGGACAGTAGGACAGGGACGGTAGGCACGCTGGTGCGCTTATGCACGCCCCTTACAGACCTCTTAGGAATGGGGTGAGGTCGACAGTAGACAGTCTAAGGTTAAAGTTTTTTGGGTTTGGGGAAGAAACCACAGAGTCAGGTAGTGAATTCCAGGCATTGATCACTCTGTTGCTGAAGTCATATTTTCTGCAGTCGAGTTTGGAGCGCTTTACATTAAGTTTGTATCTAGTGTGTGCTCGTGTATTGTTGGGGTTGCAGCTGAAGTAG
>QLTV01004400.1:575616-619874 GCA_003457575.1 Thermophis baileyi
GCTCGAGCCCCGGAGCGGCAGCAGACCTGTCCGCACAGGCCGCTGCCTCACCACCAACTGAATTGCGCAGGTCTAGTAGGGCTCCAAAACGCCCCGCCTACCTGCGTGATTACGTATGCTGGACAGCTCCATCTAGGAGGGGAGGGGTGTTATGTTCTAACTGTTTCAACTGTGTTGCATGGTTCCAACCAGGTCCAGCGTTTGAGCGGGAAAAAGCTCAAACGCTATTGGCTGGTCTGTCTGACAGCTCCCTATAAAAGGGCAAGCTGTCAGACTGCTCTTTGCTGGTTGCTACAAGAGCTGAAATAAAGAGCTGCTTTGGAAGTCTGTCTCCTGTCATCTCTACCCACTATCTAACAATAACTATTACTCCAGGTTCATTATTTCATTCAGCCAGTCATATTAGATCTTGTTCCCACTAAGAATAATACTTTTGCACAGATGAAAAAGACTCTGTTAATGTTTCTGGTTAAAACAGCTAACAACTTCAATATATGATATTTTAACCAGTTTATAGAAGTAAGAAAAGCATTATGTTTTCATATATGGTCTTAGTAATCAAGTAAATAGCAAAAAACCTTATGTATTAAAAGTGAGATAAATTGTGAGAATGTTAAAGTACAGGCATACTTGGAGATATTTCAAGTTTGGTTCCAGACCACTGCAATAAGAGTATTGCAGTAAAACGAATCACATGATTTGTTAGGTTTCTCAGTCCATATAGAAGTTATGTTTACACGATAATGTAATCTATTGAGTGTGCAATAACATTCTGTCTTAAAAACCAATATACATATCTTAATTAAAAAACAAATACTTTAGTGCTAAAAATGCTAATCATCTGAGCTTTCAGCAAGTCACAATCTTTTTGCTCATGGAGAGTCTTGTAAAAACAAAAATGCAATATCTGCAGAGTGCAATAATGTGAAGCACAATAAAAGGAGGTATGCTTGTATATGGAAGTGTAAAATGAACCAATTATTTTAAACAAGAATTATCATGTCTTTTCCTTCTCATTTGTACAGTTTCTTTTATTTATTTTTTAACTTTTTGTCAGTTTTTTTTTTTTACATTTGTATTGTTTATCATGAATGAAGGTGACTATACATGTCCCAGGATAATGTTGCAGGATCCAATCTGGGTCGATCTTCTGAGCTTTCAGACTCGTGCTGGAGCCCATGTTCAAGAGATGGACTTCATGAGTCCAAAAGCTTGGAAGACAAAACCTCTGGGCCCAGTGACCGACCCAGATTGGGTCCTTGTATTGTTTTTATTTCCTAAAGCACTTCTTTCATAAAAAAAAAAAAGATGAAAAAAAATACAGAGTTTCTGTTTCAGCCCTAGGCTACTGCACTCTGTTTAGCTTTTTAGAAATAATGTAAGCATTTTAAGTTTTGCTTTACAATATTCATTTTGTTGTATAACAACTAATTTAAAACGTGTCACCTATTTTCATGTTTTACTTGAATAGATTAATATGTTAAAAAGGACCAGCTGTTTTACACGATCTTGTTTTGTAGTGTTCTTGATAAAGAATTTTATACAAAATGTATCAGACATTTATATAATCAAATATTTTCACCAGCAAGTCAGATTAATGCAATCATCCAAACTGAGCGATGTTGAGAAGGTGTAGAAGAAGGTTTTTGTATTTGTTTAAAGTCTAGAATGAAAATTGCATCAGCAACACCAAACAAGGTTTTAATGCCCATCAAGGCCAACTTCCATTGTAGAAACTTTGTATGCAATCTTAGAAACAGACCTGCTAGATTGGATCAAACTCTATTTCATCCACAGATAGTCCTTGACTTACTGCCATTTGTTCAGCAATCATTGGAAATTATGATGACACTGGGGAAAAAAAGGTTGAGTCAACCTTGAGCTGGTCAGAATCATACTTCTGGCAGTGGGTAGAGTTAGTTTGCAATACTGCAATTTAACCAATATGCCACCAAGTCAGCAAGGTGTGGCAAAGCCTGTTGAGCACAAGTCAGTGGTGGCAACTGGTGTTTTGTGCAATGTTGCTGGTATGGCTGGCCATGGTGTGGAGCTTGAAGTGTTTTTTTTTTTTTACTGGTAGCAGAGGCACTAGAGCTAAAGTACCGTATTTTTCGGACTATAAGATGCTTCAGACTATAAGACGCACCTAGCTTTTGGGGAGGAAAACAAGAAAAAATATCTGCCTCTGCATCTGCCTCCCAGCAATTTGCTTCTTTGCAGCAAACAGCAAACAGCCTGGTCAGCTTCAGCATAGCCTGATTTAGCATGAGCAGCTGATTGGTGATTGGATCAGCCTCCCGGAATACTGCCTATCAGCTGTTCCAGGTTGCGGGGATCACCACCACCCATTACTGCTGTCGCCATCCATCGCTGCCGCCACCTATCACTGCCTCTGCACGCCCCATTTTTGGCCTCCACACATACCGTTTTCGGCCTCCACGTGCCCCATTTTCGGCCTCCGCGCATCCCATTTTCGGCCTCCATGCGTCCCGTTTTTGGCCTGTTCCAGGCAGCGGGGATAGGCGGCAGTGGTGGCAATCTCTGACAGTGATGCTGTCACTGAATGCTGCTGTATAGGATGGCCAAAATGGGGGAGGAGATAGGTGGGGGGAAGTTACAGTGCCCCTAAAGATGTAAGTGTTGCTGGGCAGCTGAGGCTTCCCAGAGGTGGCTGTGGCTTTGTGCCACACTGCATCCCGTCCCATCAAACTCATGCATAACCTGTGTCAGTCTTCCCAAGACCTGTCCTGAGGCACTCCCACATTCCTTACCTGGAACTTCCTCTGCTAACGACCTGCAATTCTCAGTTAACAACAACTGCTGGAACTGCTAGGATTGTAGTTGCTAAGTGAGGTGGTCATGTGACATCTCACTTTATGATCACATCATTTAGTTACTGAAATTCTGTCCCAGTTATGGTCATAAGTCAAGGACTACTTATAGTTGCCTGTTTCTCAAATGGTTAAGCAGATGCCTCTATGTTATTGAATGGCATGTTAGGAAAATTTTGTTCTACACTGTTGTTCATCTCCAAGCAACTGGTACCTAGTGGCATATTGCCTGTAAGATTAAAGTTGTAATATGTACTAATACTGAATAGCAAAAATGGACTTATTTATTTTAAGTTATTTAATATGGAATTATGTTAATTACTATTCAACAACACACAGTAAATTCCATATACTATGTAAGCATGGCAAGATATTCATTCTTCTGCCAATAATTTTCACTGAATATTCTTGACTCTAATATTGTTAGAAAAAGAGAATTATTTTATCCCCTGCTTAAAAGAATTTCTTCCCTATCCAATTCATTCCATCTTGCACTTATTTGAACACAAAAACTTTCCATGTAGGTATTTGTGGAGCAGACTTTGTCAGGCCTGTGCCAGTGTAATATGATACATTAAATAGTATGTTTTACCCAAATATGAAGTAAAACTTCTATAACATGCTAGATAATCCACATTTATGTTCATTCACAATTTTCTCCAACTCATACATCTTGTATGCAGGTTTCCCAAATGTATTGTATGCAGTGTCTCCATGTATGACATTCATTTATGCACATTTTATTACACAATCTCTTAAACTGAGAAATATTTCAGCAGACACTAGTGAATTCCATGAATTATGTTCCTCTTTATACCACAATCAATCATATCATTTCTCTCAAAAGAAATCTGTGATAGATTTTTGCAGCTTCCATACTTCTAACTCATAGAAGTGTATCTTAAAAGAAAGGAAGAATCTCTACACAAAAGAATAGATGGACACACAGTTGACATCAAAAATAATAATGTTCAATAAAACAGTGAAGAACCATTTCACCTTAACAGGATATATTAAACACTTATGTAATATTCTACTATGATGCATCTGGTAAAAAGAACAATTCACTTAATATTATGAATTTTTTAAAAAAAATAATATTTCAAGTCCTGTTTATGGAAATAACAAGCAGTTAGTGTAGCCAAGAAATTGCAAGCACTATAGAAAAGTTATGAGTTTTAAAACTCTAGCCATCTGGAGTGATTTATTAATATGAGCAGCCATATATATTTGCTAAATGAAAAAGAAGAAAGACTCTCAGAGATATTTGTATGTATAATTATGGGGGTTCCTACTCTCTATGATAGAGTCATGTTGTCTTCTGCTCATTATCCTGCATATGATAATGTGCAAATCTTTCAAAAGTGATGTATGAAGGCTTTTTACTCTCAGCAAAGCAGCTCTGTAGATACATTTGTGTAGAGACAGTTGAGAAAAGTGTCTGAAACACTAGTACAAGATTTTTTTTTTAAAAAATGTGACTTTTAATGGTTTTAAAGATTACATTTCAAACACACGCCCATAAAATCTAAATCAACTGTGTTGTGGGATTTATAAAGTTCTAATAAGGGCCACTAACAGAACAGAACACAAGTAGTAGTAGTGGTATATATTGATTTATTACATGTGTATTCTACCTGTTCTAGCTCAGTAGAACGACAGGGTCAGGAACTGAGGCAAGACGGTGGTAGAACAGAACCCCTTTATTAGAACGGCTGTCAACAGTAACAACAGGAACAGAACAGCAACTTTCTGTCAAGCCGCTATTTATATAGCGGCTGTCAAAACAGCCAGCCAATGGCGGGGCTGCAAACTTCCCGCCGGCCGAGCTGTCAGTGAGTAGCCAATAGGAAAACAGTTCCTAGTCACTAGGCAGAACTTGAGCGTGGGGACGCAGTACCACCTTTTTTTATTGAGTGTACAAACAGCATTCCTGAGAACTTTCCCTATTTTCTCCACAAGTCTGTGAGCTATTTGAGTCTGAGAGAAGGATTGACTAAAGCATCCTAAGCAGAGGTAGGTTCCTCCCGGTTCGGAATGGATCTCCCAAACTGGTAGCGACCCGCTGGTGTCACAGTGACATCACGGATCCAGTTCGGTCGGTGCCGCCATCTTTTTTTAATTATTTTTTTTTAATTTTTTTTTATTATTATTATTTTGAATTTTTTCCCATTTTTTTTCTTCTGCACATGCACAGAAGCTGAGTTTCCGGTACTGCGCATGCGACGCCATCTTGTTTTTGGCTTTTTTGGGGGGGGATTTTTCTGATTTTTTGGCACTGCACACGCAAAGGCGCGGCCATGCGGTGCAGGAGGAAGCAAACCGGCAGCGAGGTAAGTTAGAACCCACCCCTGATCTAAGAGTTCTGTGATTTGATAGGGACCGACATTTCTCCAATCAAAATAAAACACTTTATGTCCCCCAAAGACCAATCTTGATATTAATTGGTTGCTTTAAGATATAATTTTTAACTAGGGAAAAGTATAAAATCACATTAAACACCAGCTTAGGAGATTTACAGCCTGAAGAGAAACCAGAAACCACTCAGTGTATGTAATAAGTTTATGTTCCTTGAAAAAGTACAATGTGAAGCTAATGCTGTTCTTAGCTAGAGGCCAGTCTTGCCAAAGTAGAAACTAAAGGATGGATAGAGGCGATGAATTATTGGGATAAACTTAACTGAACTCCAATGGATTTGATCCCTCTCATTCCAAATGATAACTTCTAAATGGAAGAAGGTCCTTAATTAGAAAATAACATCACGTGGCCTCCTCTTAGCCTATTTCTATATATGAAACAGGGATTAAGCTAAGGAATTGATTACACATCACCTCCTGGAATCTAATATTGTGATTTAGCCTGCTCATCTGCCCAGGAAGAGACCAACTTTATTGGATGAGGGACTCATGGCATGTTGTCTTTATACACAACCCTATTCCATCATAATCTCTATCCTTACACTACTCTAAATATCACTGGGCTTTTACAAGGGCATGTGTCAGCACCCTTTGCTCTGTAGCATTTCAAAGGAATGCTATAATATTCTTCCAGTTTGGCATTTCTGCCCTTGTGACACGAGAAAGCTATCACACGTATGTTACTACACTGCAATTTTATTACAGTTTATATCAAAATTAATCCTTTTCTAGCAACAGTTCCAGGGCAGTTAGATGATTGCCATGTAATTTTCCTACCAGGCAACGAAAACATCCAGGTCACCTGTAATATTGCTAATTGTTGCTATTTAGCTTCAAGAGTATGACAGAAACCACTTTCTAAAAATCATGTGTATGTCACAAATATAAACCTTACTTCTTCTTTTTTTTTGTATTTCTCTGGATTTGTTTTGCTAACTTTTGGCTTTAAAAAAATATGATGCATTTTGAGAGGCATGTTTTAGTGGGTTTCCCCCCCCCACTCCAATTGTTGGATTTTTTTTGAAGTTGTCATTATCTGAGTTTTCAGATAAAATCACATGATTCCACGCAATCAGTTAAACTCACTGCTATCCAAATAATATTTTCGAGCTAAATACTAATTTCCAATGGGGAATTCTGAGACAATTAGGAGCATTAACTTAATTTTTAAGACAGGTGGCTAAGTATCAATAAAAGTGGAAGGTACTTCTCAGTCAAAGTTAGTTTGGCGTTAGTTCTCCCCTTCTGACCCCTTTCAAGGGTTTGTTAGCATGTGTATGTATTCATGTTTTAGTCACATAGCCATGTATTACAGACCATCTCAAGTGTTAGGCTGGATAAGCAAACACACTCACTTGTTACGCTGCATAGACTATCATGAAATATAGTATGTTCAGTAAATATGCCTAGATTAATAGTCTTTGATCTCTAGCTAAAGAATATACTGTCTCTCTTAATTTGCTGCAATCTGAATTCTGTTTTACTGTATGTAAATGGGTACAAATCTGAAAATCTGCTTTATGAAACAATAATAGGAATATAAATAAATGTCAAAATGTCCAGTGCATTCCTAATCTGAAGGCCTCAATATGCATGACTCATTTTAAATAGTCCCCTGAGATTGTGGGTTCATTGAAAATTCTTTGCATTAGAAATTAAAATATGTGTTTAATAACAAAGAGATTTATGGATTTAAGTTAACAAAAAGACTCCTAGCTGAATAACAACACTCTTTGTGGACTTTTTTTATGTGTATGTGTTTGTAGCATTTGTATATCTTTCATTCAAGTCCCTGCAGAGTTTTTTTGGGGGGAGGGGACAAAATTTTTCAGAACTGGTTTGTCATTGCTTCCTTCCAAGGACTAAGATAGAGTGATTGGTTCAAGATCATCCAACTGACTTTGTGCCCAAGGCTGAATTAGAACTCATTATCTCCTAGTTTCTAATTTGATGCCTTAACCACTCTAGCTCCAAACTAGCTCTCCAGCCATATATACAGTTTATTAAAAAGCAGGTCACTGAAAATGTTGCGTCCCCACGCATGGAATCTACCCAGCAACTAGAAGCGCATTCCCATTGGCTGGACTCTGACAGCTCAGCCGGCGGGAAAGTTGTAGCCCCGCCATTGGCGGCCCATTTTGACAGCCGCTATATAAATAGCGGCTTGACAGAAAGTTGCCTGTTGCCGGTTCCCGTTCTATCTCCTTCACAGCTGTTACCCAAATAAAGGGGTTTGTTCTAAAATCCATCTTGCCTCAGTCTCTGACCCTTCATTCTCCCGAACAGAACACTGGCGACGAAGGTGGGATACTGAGGGGACGGATAGAGCTGGTCACTCAATTGAGCTGACACCGCCTTGCTCAAGGCGAGCACCTCCGTGACAGTTAAGCAAAATTATTCGGATGCAGGTGAGGTGAGCGCCGGAATCGTGGGTCGAGAGGAACACCGGGGTGGTTGTCGTTTGGAGAAATGGTGTGGTGGCAGGGGCCTCTGGGCTCAGTCCAGGCGAAGCGTGTGCTGGCGCGGAAGCAAAGTTGGTCGATGTGACGCCGCCACTGCCTCCCGTCCTCCAAACTGACCCTGTAAGAACAGGGCCCCATTGCTGCGATAACCCTTGCTGGCAACCAGTGGGGCTCGCCGCCATAATTCTGAGCGTAAACTCGGTCCCCTAAGTTAAAAACCCTGACTCGGCTAGTTGAGTCTAGGGGGGTGTCAGCCATGTAACTCGGGTGCAGTCTGTCAAAGGTGGTTCTTAGGCCCATGAGCAGTTCATCTGGACTGCGATTGGTTACTGGACATGGGGTTGTGTGTTGGGCCAGGAGGTATGTGTTTCTCCTGCCAGTTTCCGGGCCCTAACTTGGACTGAGCCCAGAGGCCCCTGCCACCACACCATTTCTCCAAACGACGACCACCCTGGTGTTCCTCTCAACCCCACAATTCCGGCGCTCACCTCACCTGCATCCGAGGGTCTCCTTCCGAGAACCAAGCCCCCCGGCGAAGAGTCACAATTGTCCGCCGCAGATCCAGCTGTCCCGGACCGCCCTTCACCTTCTCCCCACTCACTTGCAGAGCCGCGGCGATCAACTAGAACACGCAGGTGCCCTGCGTATCTTCAGGACTACGCATGCACCATCCAGGAGGGGAGGGGTGTTGCGTCCCCACGCACGGAATCTACCTAGCAACTAGAAGCGCATTCCCATTGGCTGGACTCTGACAGCTCAGCCAGCGGGAAAGTTGCAGCCCCGCCATTGGCTGCCCGTTTTGACAGCCGCTATATAAATAGCAGCTTGACAGAAAGTTGCCTGTTGCCGGTTCCCGTTGTATCTCGTTTGTTACCCGAATAAAGGGGTTTGTTCTAAAGTCCATCTCGCCTCAGTCTCTGACCGTTTGTTCTCCCAAACAGAACAGAGAATATATGAGTATTGTTTATCATTCTTATTGTTGGCAAACTTGTGAAGGGCAGCAGTGTTTAAATTGCAGATAAAATTAACCAATTTAAGGCTACAGCATGTTGCTTGCATGTTATTTCCCAAACAAGTATTTTTTGTCCATATGCTGTCACTATAGTGGTCGAGCACCTGCTACTATAACTGGTGTTACAGTTTTGGAGAGAGGCATTGAGATCCCTCCCTCTTTTTTTTAACCACTACTCAAAACAAACAAAAAAAAAGCCCAACCCTCATAGAGGCACAGCATTCTTTTAAGTCATAGCATGGCTGCTACAAATCCAAATGCAAGAAGGACTTTACACTTTTCATTACCTGAATTGACAACAACCTAGATTAACATGATGATGTCCAAAACTGCATAGTTTCAAAAGCTTGTGAAACCTAAGACTGATAATAATAATAGAATAACTATATAACAATAAAAGAAGTAGCTTGTTTATGATACCCAAGTTTCTTTCAAAAGTATGCAACCTATGGATTTAAGAAAGGACAGTGTATACCTCCCCAGAACTCTTGTCTAAGTCCCTTGAATCAAATGACACCAAAATTTCCATCCCAATGTTTCGGATGAAGGCTTAAGGGACAAAATACATGCCTTAAGCCTTGTAAAGTCTGATGACATTCACTAAGTCACTAAGCTTCAACTTAAAATATCAAGTAGGCCCCTTATGACATTCATTCAAATAGTTTCTAAACCTCAGGCTTAAAATATCAAGGGCCCCTTAAAAAAGGGCTTGCCACTCCCCCTACCAAAAAGAGAAAAAGAAATGGGCTAGAACCTATCTACTGAGGAATCTTGAGCCTGCAGAAGCTGTGCTAAGAATTGCAAGCAATCTAGTCATTGACCAATCCTGACTAGAATAATAGGTTTTTCATTCATTCATTCATTCATTCATTCATTCATTCATTCATTCATTCATTCATTCATTCATCAAATTTAGATGCTGTTCATCTTGTGGTCTGAGGTGATTCTGAGTGGCTCAATTGTACCATTTAAAATCATTGACCATAGTCCCTGCAGTCTCTGAGATTAAAAAAAGTGCTTTCTTTTAAAGTGCAGTTCCCCATAGAGGAAAGTTAAACAACCTTGCTTTACTGCAGATACAATTTATTCCTTGGCATAAATTTTGAATGACTTAAACAATCTCCTGTTCCAGATTTTAGGAAGATCAGTCTGTGTCAATATTGGCAGACTGTTGTTTAAAAGGGGAGGGGGATATTGGAAAGATACGCAGAGGAGAAACACATTATAAGAGGAATATTAGAAAAAGTGGGAGGAGACGAATGGTGTTAGTACTTCTGTGTAAAATAGCTAGTCCACAATTCTCACCTGTAGGGTAAGCCAGAGCAAAAAAGTTGGGTCTAGGTAATTTCTGCCTTTCATTTAGGTTGGCTTTGCATATTATCCTATTAGAATATGTTTTGTACAATCTGCAGCAGATGTTTCTCAGCCCTTTATTTAATCCATATAGGATCCTCTGAAAATTGAAAAATGTAACATACATGCACAAATGAGGTGGGGGGGGGTTACATCAAGATATATAAACTTAAAACTCATCTAAACATTTATCCAATTTACAGATCATTTCAAAGAGGGATACAGCAACATTTGCAGAAGATTCTATTGGTTAAAGGAAAAGACATACCAAGTTCAGCAGACTTCTCTGCAGAAGGCCCAAAGAATGAAAACTTGCAACTGCTTGTCATTTCTAATTTGGACTTGTATTTTTTACGAGATTCCTACTTTACTATCACCGAAGAGGACTAGTGTGTATTTGCAAGCTAAAAGGATAATGGGGCTGGCTAAGGATCAGGGAAAAGCCATGCATCGGACAAAGCGTGGATGGATGTGGAATCAATTTTTTTTACTGGAGGAATATACTGGTCCAGATACTCAATATGTGGGCAAGGTAAGCACTGCGACCAAAAGACCATTTAGAAACATGATAGAATTCATCGAGGGCCAGGACGAGCAGGGTGGTGGTGGAATTTCTCAGTAACATGGAATGTAGGTTTTAGCTGGGAAGAAATGAGATTTCACACCTAATAAGGTAGTTTTTGTGGATTATTCCTGTTTTAGCGGAGAATGGTCCTCTAATGCTAGAATTTAGAGGATTCTACAGAGGGATGCTAGGTAGATAGTCCTCCACTTATGACCACAACTGAGCCCACAATTTATGTTGCTAAGTGAGATCATTGTTAAGAGAGTTTTGTCTCATTTTACAAACTTGTTAAATGAATCATTGCAGGTAAATTAGTAACACGGTTGTTAAGTGAATCTGTCTTCCCCATTGACTTTGCTTGGCAGAAGGTTGCAAAAGAGGATCACATGATCCTGGGACATTACAATCATCATAAATATGAACCAGTTGAATTTTGATTGCATGGCCATGGGGATGCTGCAATGGTCCTAAGTGTGAAAAACACCCATCAGTCACTTTATTCAGTGCCGTTGTAACTTTGAACGGTCACTAAATGAACTGTTGTACGTCAAAGATTATCTATATTCTTTAAAAAAAAAACTTCACTGTTAGATTCATCAGCCAAGTCAGATGGAAAAAAAGTACTTCTAGAAATCAGAATTTATCCAATTTTATCACAGCATTCATTCAGCCTTTTGAAGTCCAAAATGTGCAGTTCCTACTAATTTGCAAAGTATAATTGGGAAGAAGGCTTTTAACCTAATCTGCAGTGAAGTCATGAGCAATTTACTTAAGAAAGTAGAAGTTCTGATATCACAGTTTTTCCTGGGAATATAAAATAGCTTAAATATAGTATGGTAACAATGAATATAACATGCCAAGGATGGGGACTGAAAACTACCTACTTGCTGAAGGATATGTTTATTCATTTTATTTTATTATTTATTTATTTATTTATTTATTTATTTATTTATTATTTATTTATTTATTTATTTATTTATTTTGTTAAACATGTACAAGATAGCAGGTATAGGTATAAACATAAACATAAACGAAGTAAGTACAGATAAATGAGGACAATAGAACAGTAAGACAGGGATTCTTTTGGGGTAGGTTTTTTTTTTTTTTTTTTTTTGCAATCAAGTTTGGAGCAGTTTACGTTAAGTTTGTATCTGTTGTGTGCTCGTGTGTTGTTGCAGTTGAAGCTGAAGTAGTCATTGACAGGTAGGACATTGTAGCAGATGATTTTATGTGCTACACTTAGGTCAGATCGAAGGCGGTGTAGTTCTAAGTTGTCTAAGCCCATTCACTTGTATGTGGTGAGGACTGAGATTGGGAGAGAGATAAGGGAAAGATATATGAATGTTTCTCTGCAGTATTAATGTTATTTTAAAAATTAGAATCAGTTCTACCAATAGTATCTATGTAACAGTAGAATACTAACCCAAATCAATATTATATTTGAGTCAGAATAGAATAGAACAGCATTAGACACATTTCAATGGGTATCTGTAATATAAAAATCATAGTTACCTTTCTCTACTATACCATAGATCTGAAAGAAACAGCACTTAATTATCTCCTGTCATTGTAAGATATATTTGTGAGTTCATTCTCATTGTGGTTGCATTAGATCTATGATAACTAGACTTTTCGGCCACTTGAAAAAGCTGTAATTCTGGGGAAAAGACTTTCAGTTTAAAAGCAGGTTTTTTTTAAAAAAATGCAATTGATAGAGAAATAGTACTGTACAGAAGGAACACAAGTAAGAATGACATGGATCTGAAGCTAATGAACCTAGCCATGCCTAAAGAGCACATTACCTTGACATTAAATTTGAAATCACAGGCAGTTTCAATTATCTCCTTGCCAATGTCATTATATCCATGGATAGAGAATACACTTCAGAAGTTACAATTTTCACTGCTGTGGGAGGGCAGTACATACTTTTATTGGAGGAAATTCTTGGCTGAATTGGGAGTAGCATGTTGTCATGAGTAGGTGATGGAGTCCAAATTCAGGACAGCTGGCTTGTCAGTATTAAGAGTTTTGAAAACAATAGAGGCTTGCCATCATGAAAAGTATAGAACATGGGGCTGTGGTGGAATGTAGTTTGGATTCCCATGAAGGAGGGGCTGTTTTCTAAAGGGCAAAGAAGCTGTGAAATTTGGAAAGTTTGGTTGGTAGGAAGAGGATTAAAATGGCTATTCCCTAGATATTGCCAGATATCTGTAGTTATGCAGATAGTTGCTTTGATGTGGCAAGATTCTGTCTATAAGTGAAGAACAGTAAAGAAACTAACTTAACTAACTCCGTGTGTCTTTCTTCGTTCTTGGATCCTGACATAGGCAATATATCACCTTATTCTCTTGTATTTTGGTGAAGGGGAAGGGATATGAGTGTAGGTATTGTATTAAATTGTAGGATTATATCTCTATGCTCTGTTGATCATTCACTCAAGCAATCTCAGTTTTCATGCTTCTAAATTGCTTGTCCTCATTCTTGGGTTCAAAACATTAACAAGAAACATTGGGAAGCTTAAGCATAACAGAATTTGACTTTAATTCTTAGTCAACTTTTTCTTTTTCAATTGCATCAACAAAGTCAGGCAAGACCATCGTTTTCACATATAAGCAAGTGTCTCAATACAGTGGCCGGTTTTATTGAGCACTGAATGAAAGGTAAGAAGTAGCAGATGAGGCAGGAAGCTGGAGAAGATCAAACATATCTCAGCAAACAACATGAAAGGTGAAAGTAAGCCCTCTAGCTGTTGTCCCCAAGTTAAATCTTTCTATACTTCTCTTGGAGTCCAGGCTTCAGGTCCATGCTTTCAGGTTAAGGTCTACCAATTGCTGTGTCTCCACAATCAGCCAATTGATCCAGGCAGATTACACATTGGAGTTATGTAAGTTATATAACAAGTTATGAATTGAGGTATTGGATATTAGTTTATCAGCTCCTTCAGGATGTCTGCCTCATGGTGTTGCCTCTGTCTCAGCTCACCATAGGTTGCCTGCCCAGTCTGCAAAAATCTTCTGTACCTATGAGGCTTCATATTTTTTTTCCCCTGCCTCATAGATAGGATAAGTCATAAACATCAGGCCCTTATAGTAAATTTATTTTTTTCTAAAAAATTCACTCAGTCATGCTATAAATTAAACAACTGTAAATATTATGCAATGTTCTCCATAAATTGCACAGTGTTGGTGTGTGTGTGTGTGTGTGTGTGTGTGTGTGTGTGTGTGTGTGTGTGTGTGTGTGTGTAAAACAGAAAACGAAGTCTCATTCGTCATCTTCAGGCTGATTATCAGGCTTGTGTCTTCAGCCTCCTGCTTCTAGGAGCAATTAGAAGCAGGAGGCTGAAGACACAAGCCTGATAATCAGCCTGAAGATGATGAATGAGACTTCGTCGAAACGTTGCAATGACATCTCCAACTTCATGCGGGAGAAAACCCGAATAACCACAGACCTACATACATACATATATACATACACAATACATAAATTCATACATACATACATACATACACACACACACATATCTATCAATGGGTGAGATGGTACACTGAGTTACTCTCTGGCTAGTGAGCAAGCATTGGCTGACATTTTTCCCCCATGCTCATTGGTTGAACAAATGACTAGTTTTTGATCCTTTGTATCCTCAAGACACATAAACATGGCTACGCATCTACTGTTCTGATATCCAAATAAGTCCATCCAGTCTAAACAGCATGCATCAGATTTGGATCATTTTAAAATGAATTTAGAAAGATCGGGAGACAAAACATCTAGTTCTTTCCTCAAAAAGGAAAAAAAAGGAATGGATCTCTTTCATTCCTTTTTTTTTTTTTTTGTACAAGTGCACTCTCCCTCATCACCATAATCATGAATCTTAATTTTCTATTCCCTGTCTTAAACTATCACATTGAGGAATTTTAAGCCTGAATGCTTCTGTTATACCTGAGCACTGACTTCATTTACTTTCTCCTAAAGAAAGCCTCCAGCCATAACTAAACAAATAGAAGCAATGAAATCTGTATACTGTACATTAATGTGCTTTGAATGAAACAATTTATTTCTCAATTAAATATTGACAACAATATTGGTCTTATATTCACTTTCATTCTTGATTCACTTGTTCTTACAAGAGATCATCCTTACTATCCCATTCATCCTTACTATATAGCTATCATGATGTTAGTATAGTTTCTCTACAGCTAGAGTTCAATAAGCATACACCCTAGATTACAATCAATTACATGAGGCCCAGTATATAACAACTCAGTTTCTTTATCGTAGCTACTTCAACTGCTAACACTAACGTAAACTAAAGCAACATAAAATGCTTAATTGTATTTTTGTAAAATTAAAGAGAAATAAATAGGTGAAATTAAAAAGAAACTGAAATTAAAGAGAATGAAATACATTTAATTCTAATTGAATGGAATGAAGTATTGCTGAGGTAATATTGTAAATAAATATTAATAATCCATGGTAGAAATGGCACATAATCACTGTCATAATAATAAATAATATGCCACCATCTAAAATTACACATAATTCCTTTCTTATCAAGAACTGACTCAGATGTTGTTTTGTTCAAACAGAGGCTGTGAAAAAAGACTGAACAAGAGTGAATTTAATATATAAGACATGGCAAGATAGAGAAAAATAGTATAACGTGGGTGTAATGTTTATTAAAGTATTTAAGTGCATGAACGTCAGTGTATGGAATTTCAGTTTATAATATCTAATTTAAGATTTAGGAAGCAACTGTATAAAAGTGTAAGTACAACTTTTATCTGATGGTCTCCATGATGAGTTGGATGGAGCAGAAAAATATATTGTATTCCTTCTTTATATAGCTATAAAAATATGAAGAGTTCTTTCAAAACAGCCCAAATAGAGGAAACACTGTGGGGAAATACAGTATATCATCTGAAAGTTGAAATGCTCACAAATGTTATGGTAGCATAAATATGACTTTTAAATATGTAAAGAAATATGAATAGGGCCATAACAACATTGAGTTTTCATCAAGTAGAGACAATATTGAGGCACTATGCTAGTTAGTGTCAGTGTAGAACAGTAGAAAAATGTGAGTCAGCTGAGAATTAGCATTTTTATCTACTACCTAACAAATCTTTTCCAAGAACCCAGGACACACAGAAGCTGTTATTTAACAATATTAAAGATAGCATCACAGAATATGAGCTGTTCAAAGTAAAACTGTCCTTTGCAATTAACAGATAGTGATTTGCCAATATTGAAGGTGCTCAAGTAGTGCTCTAGATGTTTTTGGGATTGTACCCAAGGTGCCTGTTACTATTGGCATTACTTTTGCCTTCTTTTGCCATAGTTGTTCCATTTCTATTTGCAGGTCTTTGCATTTTGTGATTTTCTCTAGTTCTTTCTCTTCTCTTCTGCTGTCCCCAGGTACTGTCATACCCACTATCCAGACTTTTTTTGTCTTTCATATCAACATCTGGGATGTTATATAGGGTCTCCTGTTTGAGCAGGGGGGATTGGACTAGAAGACCTCCAAGGTCCCTTCCAACTCTATTCTGTATGTATATGTAGACAAGAAACAATTTTCTTATCGTATACTTTTCCAAGCAGGATTTTTTTTTTAAATATTGGAAATATTTTTACTTATATAAAATGGAAAGAACCAAGGGCCATTTGTTAGATGCATTTCAAAGGGCAGCAAAGGTTCTGTGGGTGTTGTATAACTATCATGAGAATTACAGTAGAATCTCTGGTCACGAACGCTTCTGACTACAACCAAATCGGGTTCCAACCAAAAAATTCACAATTTTTTTTCTCAGCCAATTTCCCCTTCCACGCCTTTTTTTTTTTTTTTTGTAGGTGCCAAATTTCCAAAATTAGGTTCGGGTCATGACCAAATTGGTTTGCGACCAAAGTTACAGAACAAATTATGGTCTTGATCAGAGGTTCTACTGTATATGGCAGGTTTGTCTCTTAGCCATTGTCTGATCTTATTTGTTCACTTTGGCTGTGATTTCTTCTTCTTTTTTTTTTTTTAATGTACTGGCCATGTAATGCTTTCCTTGCCATGTCTATTCTCTATTCTTCATTTGATTCTTTGTGTAAGTCAGCGTGGTCTCAAATATTCTTCCAATTCTCTTTTTACTTTTCAACTGTCCGGTGTACTTGCAACATTCCATGCCCACCTTTGGCCCTGTTAAGTAAAGTCTGTCAATATTGCTGGATGGATGAAAGTCATGATTTAGTGTCATTAATTTTCTGGTCTTCCTATTCAGGGCTTTTATTTCTGCTTGAGTCCAGTTTACTATTCCAGCTATATTTGTATTGACTGAAATTGTGCCCGTGAAATTGTTTGATGGCATATTCTCCATTGAGTTTGGACTTTAAAATCCTTTATCACTGTCATGATGTATTCACTTCTAATCTTTTTGGCATCATGTGCTTGATGCTGTTATGGTTCATCACAGTCAGCCAGATGTTCAGACTGGATTGGCATTTTTGTCTGATCATCAAATCTTCCCAAGGACCTAGGATAGGCAAATGTGGATGTTTGATGGTGTTACAGATATTGTTGCAGGATGTAAGTTGTTCCAAGTAAAGCTGCCTTTTGCAATTGACCGATGATGAATTTGTTAATGCCAATGATGTTCAAGGGATGCTCCAATTGTTTTGGGATTGCACTCAAGTTGCCCATTACTATTGTTGTGGTTCGCCGGTGACCTGTGCAGCTGGTTGCAGACTCCCACAGTGAAGAGGCTGTTGTGGTGATGAGCCGATGGCCTGTGCAGCTGGTACCCGAGTCGGACAGTGAGGAGGTTGGTGTGGACTTGGTGCCAGAGGCAGAGATGCAGCCAGGGCCTTCAGAACCTCCAGAAGCTCCCATCACTGACGAGGAAGAAGAGGAGGAGCCTATTCTGAATGCACGGGCATGCAGAGCTGTCAAGAGGCAAGAATGGTTACTCAGGAGGAGGTCTCCTCGGGAGTAAGGCTTTGGGCTAATTGGCCATGCCCTTAGCCTATTTAAGGAGCGTTCAATCCACGTATTGATTTGGGTTTCCTGTTCAGCTCTTGATTCAAGTCGTCAAGTTGGCTCCTGTTCTTAGTTTCTGGGCTTTCTGCCAACTTCAATAAGTTCTTGTGGCTCTTATCAGTTAAGCTTCATTTGTTGAACTTCTTGGATTCTTTGTGCTTGGACTCTTGCCAACTGTTAAGATGTTAATTAACAGTTGGTGCACCGAAAGGACTACTTTATGATTTATGGACATTAACCAACACGACTGCTAAGAGAGCATTAGTAGTTTAAAGAATATTAAACAAGGTTTGTTTGCAAGTTGCTTGTGTTGTGTTGTTTGTTTCGGCAGCTGGGACAGAACAACTATTGGTACTAACTTTACTTTCTTTTTCCACAGTCATTCTATTTCTATTTGCAGAATGTTGTATTATGTTATCTTTTCCAGTTCCTTCTCTTCTGTCTCTAGGTACTACCACATCCACTAACCAAACTTGTTTTTTCTTTCTCATTGACAGCTATAAATTGGGGTGGCAGCTTCTTATCTGTTTGGATTCTAAAGTCCCAGAGCACTTTAGCTTCTTCATTTTCTATGACTTTCTCTATTTTATGGAGCCACCAGTTCTTGCTTGTATGCAAATGATATATGCTAATTGCTCCATTTCAAAGCGTCCCTATTTGCAAATAGACGAAGTTTCGAGTCTCCGTCATTTCTCCTTCCGGGCAAAAAGTGTTTGGGTGCCTATGGGGCACATGGGAATGGAGAAAATCACTCCATTCCCAAGTGCCCCATAGGCACCCAAACACTTTTTGCCCAGACGGAGAAATGACGGAGACTTGAAGCTTTGTCTGGTTGCAAATGGAATGCTTTGAAACGGAGCGATTCACTCTGTTTCAAAGTGCTCCATTTGCAAGCAGACAAAGCTTCATCTCCTTCTGGGCGAAAAGTGCATGGCGGAGCCAGGCAGAGGTGGAGACATGGGGGAGGCAGGTGATCCCAATGTGCTGCCAACTCTGTCTTACCTTCTCTTGGCTTGCCCGGAGCCATGCCAGGCAAGTGCCTGTGCGGGGCATCGGAATCACCTGCCTCCCCCATGCCTCTGCCTCCGCCTGCTGCCAGTGGCACCATGGCAGCCTCCCGTACTGTGAGCCTCCCGTGAGCCAGGCAGCCGCATAGCATGTCCGGATCACCTGTCTCCCCCCTGCGTCTGCCTCCATACTTAGACTTATCTGCACTGAGCCAAGGGACTGGTGGTCTGGGCTGCTGCCAGACACTGTCGGCCCCTGTGTGCTTGCCACCTCTTGCGCTGGCCACGCCCATCCCCCAGGCTTATTTTGGGGGGGAGGGCTTATATTAGGCCCACCCCCCAAAAAAACCAGGTTAGGGCTTATTTTGGGGGTGGGTCTTATTTTCCGGGAAACACGGTAGTATACTATCTTCACTATTCTTCAAATTTTCTTCCAATGCCCTTTTTTGTTCTTAACTGTCTGATCTGCTTGCAGCATTCCAAACCCACCCATTTTCCTTGGTATGTAAAGTAGATGTTAAAATCTTTTTCACTCTCATGATGCATTCACTTCTAATCTTCTTGTCTTCACTGTGCTTGACACTGTTAATATTGCTATGATTATTATTTTTAGCTTTCAGGAAGACGACATAATTTTTTACATTCCCTGATACCGAAGAACTGCTACTCATCTGTGATTATTGTTTGTTACAACTTTTCAGATGATGTAATATTTTTATTTTTTTTCCAGTGGACATTAAAAAGAAAACTGATTTTCCTGTCTTCTGGATAGGTAATTTATCATCAAGGTGGCTCCTGATTGCTACCATGAAAAAAAAAAAGATACTGAGTGCAGTTACAAAACAGAATTCTAGCAGAGACAACAGATGTTTTATATCTGAAATAAGCTGAAATGAGGACTAGCAATAGGTTAGAAAAGCTGAAGGACTCTGTTGAGGTTTGTGAACATTTTATTACAATTGTCATTGTCATCTCATTGAGAAGTTGGAGCTGTGATGACCCAGGGGGTGGCACGAAAGCAACACAGCCAGAGAACAGGTCTAACTCCCTTTTATTGCTCCAACTTTGCCCCCAAATGTCCCCATGTTTACTACAAGTCCTGTAGCAAAGCTTTCACATGCACCTTCAACAGCCTGTGGCTGCAAGTAGTCTTGTAAGCAAGGTGAGCAAAGCAGTAACCAAGGCCAGAAGTACAATAAGCAAGGTTTGCAAAACAGTAACCAAGGCAAGAAGTCCAGTTAGCAAGGTTAGCAAAATAGTAACCAGAGCAAGAAGTTCAGTGAAGCAGGCAAACTGGGCAAGCCCCACAAGACAGACCACAGTAATCTCCAGCATCTGCAAGTGCACACGAGGATCCACAGATTCCACGCTTGTTCCCAAACAAATGCCCCTCCCACTGGCATCTCCTTACATCTCAGTCCCCAGGTGTGCCTTGTGAAGGGTGGTGGGGCACTCTCCTCCCTCGTAGCCAGCTCAGTCTGCATTGTTCTTGCCTTCTCTCTTCTCTTCATGCTCTAGGATCAGGAGGGGGGTGGTCCTTGCTCATCACCTGAGCTCTGTCTCTCATGTTCATCTTGCCCCTGTTCCTCCCTGTCTACAAGCTGTTCTAATCCTGAAATGCCTTGGCCTGACTGGCCCTTCCCTTCCCCATTTTCCTCTGCAGCCAATGAAGCCACCCCCTCAATCTCTGTCGGCTCAGGGTCCAGCTTGTCTCCCCCCGCAGATTCAGGCTCCAATGGGGGCAAAGCATGACAGGAGCTGTGATTTCTGCAGGATGTTTTCTGCCCTGTGTCCTTTCACTGTTGAGCACAGGTGCAGGCTGTTGGGGAGGAGTCTGTACTGTCTGCATCTCAAACTGAAGCACCAATGGTTCCTCTAGTCAACGATGACCTGGATGACTGAAAATATCCATAGACATTTAATTCCATTGTGTTCAATTTGCCTTTCTGTAAATAACCTTGCAATGATACCATATAACTACATTGCTTTCATATCCAAAGGGAAGTGGAAAATATCCTAAGCATTCTTTTTCCACTTTCTAAGCTTCTCCTAGACAACAGATGAAAATTTCAGTGCATAAACGTATTTTCACCGTGGCACAAGCTACATGGCTTACTAAACACACAAATTATCTAATGTAACGCATTGGGGTTCAGAGCACATCTCCAAGAGATACATGGTTATTAAGGCAGCCATATGTACCAGGTTGTACCAAACGTGTAGGTGCACCCATTTGTAATATGCCGTATAAATGTGAAATAGCTGCTAAGTAAAAAAAGTGTACAATTTAAATTCAGCTTTACAACTTAACATGCAAAGATTGGACTTTTAAGAGCAAAAATAGTTCTCACTAGCTGTATGCAGTAGGTCTTTATCCCCCTCATATTGTTATATCTTCTTTTGACTTTCATCCTCTTTTGAAGTAGTTCACCTGTTCTGCCAAATCCTTCTTAAATAAAGTATCACACAAAATTCTCAATCATCCCTCATAGACATTGAGGCATAACAGCAAATCAGTACATAGCAGATCACTCTGACTTGTAGTGACAAAACATGATCGTTTGAGGCAGTAGTGGGTTCTAAATCCCGTTGCTACCAGTTTGCGCTCACGCGCGATGCTTCTGCGCATGTGCAGAAGCGTCCCGGGTGGGTGGGCGGAGCCTCCTGCCACCGCCGCTACCGGTTCGCCGAACCAGGCCGAACTGGGAGCAACCCACCGCTGGTTTGAGGGCTTGCTGAGGCTTTATAACTAGTGGCCTTGAAGAGGAAATGTAACAGTGTCAAGAAGCAGTATCACAAACAACAAGCCTTCCCTCATTCTTAGAAATGCCTGGTACTTCTACTCTTACTCTTTTTCCACAAGTAATTTGCAGCTTCAGCTCTAGAATAAAACTGAAAGAAAAGCAAAACTGAAAGGCAAGCACAGCTTTTCTCAGAAATAAAATGCTCTCTTCTCCTGTCAAAATGACTCTTATGCATAAATGCCACTTGTTATGTTTCAGTCATGTCCTTTCATATGTTTGTTTGTTTATTTTAGTCTATTTATCTACCTGCATGCCTTGCAACAGCAACTCAAGGTGACTATCATAAAATGAAAACTAAAAAAAAAACAACACAACCCCATCACCACAATTAATAATATTCATCATAATCACTTGAACATCATTGGCATTGACAAAATTGCCACCAGTCAATTGCGAAAGGCAGATTTACTTAGAACAGCCTACATCCTTTGATGATACCTTTAACACCATCAAACAACAACATCTGCCTATCCCTGCACCTTAGGAAGGACTCGATAAGTGGATAAAAATACCAAATTCAGTCTAAATATCTGGATGACTATGCAACCATAATATAAATAGCAGCACTTGAGGAAAACTACAAGTGTCACTACAATAACATCCATCTCATGAGTCTTCAGCCTCCCAACTCCTATAACTGAGAAAACATCCATGTTTTTGGATGCCAGCAGAATTAGAGCTGGGCAGATGGGTTGATGTCAGCCTTTTTAAGTAGGCCAGTTTGAGAAAATGACTCCACATGTTTCACTGAAACTATATTTATTGATATAAGTGATAGTAATTGAATCTTGAAATCTTGAGTGCATTTATCCTTTCCTACCTCTTATACAGGGTGTCAGACTCAAGGCCCGGGGCCCAGATCCGGTCCACGGGGTGCTTAGATCTGGCCTGCGGGGCCACCCTAGAAACAGTGAAGGAATGGGCCGCGGTGCCTCTGCCAGCAAAAATGGAGCTCGGGAGGGCGTGGGCTTGTTTTCCACAACAAAGTGTGGGAAGTCATACCAGCAGTTTTTAGTCATTATGCCATCAAAATTCAGGGCTGTGCTCAGAAGGATCCAAGAGTCTTAAGAAAATGTTTTTATGGCTATACAGAGAGAGGGTATTGTGAGAATTATGCCTACTAACAAACTGTCACAAAATGCTCGTGCATGAAAGTCAAAACAGCTAGCATTTCTGCTGCTATCACAAAGCACATTGGATGATCTAGGATCTAGGGGAGCTGTGGCTGTAAGACTTGCCTTCTGACTATGGCATGTGAAGGTGCACTACAGCCTTCTATTGATGGTCTGGACAATGCTTTGAAAATCACTGCTTCAAAAGGATTGCAATAAAGCTGTGAGGAAGTGAAATTATAAAAGACAATGCCTAAAATATCTTTCAGTGGCCTACTTAAGGATATTATTTTATTTGTTTATTTATTTTTCTTTTTAAGTACTAGAATCATAAATATTTAAATAATCATGTAATCCATGGTGATGGCTCCCTTTTTAAAAGAATATTAAAAGTAAGATGGAGGAGAAAAATATATTTCACTGGGGAAGAACAGCAAGAAGGCTTTGTCCTTAGGACTAGGTTGATGTATCTAAATGTAATCTATTCTACTGTGCATAAGTAGGACACACACATGCCCATGAACACACACACTTATGTGCATACACATTTACACTACCAGGAGTGTGATACTTAAAATGTTCTGATTATACAGATCTGTCTAGATAGAACCACTGTTCTGTACCTACATTGATCTTTGAGCAATCTTTGATTACTTACTTCTTTAGTAAGTGATATTCAGTGACAAGGTTCTTTTCATCTTAGAAATGATATTTGTGTGTCATCAGTAGTGGGTTCTAAAACTCTATAGTACCGGTTTGTGCGTGCGTGCGCCACTTCTGCGCATGCACAGAAGCGTCCCGGGTGGGATGGGCGGAGCCTCCTGCCGCCGCTACCGGTTCTAAGAACCGGACAGAACCGGGAACAACCCGGTATCATAACTATCAGCCACTGATAATATTTTCCTCTATCAATTTATTTAATTGTCTTTTAATTTGCTTGTGGTTAAATTGCTTGCTGCTCATCACCTGTCACTGTAATAGGTGTAACAATGAAGTCAGAATCTTCTATTACAAACTTTTGTTTCTGGTAGTTTCCCATATTTCTGCAACACCTTTCTGTCGCCAGAAAATGGTGATCCAGTCAAAAAGCAAACAGGGTTTTCCTATCCCTTTTCAAAAATAATGTGGCACAGAAATGTAACTCAGTTTCAACGGACTTATGGGATAAAGATAACAACAAAATACAAATTACTATACACGTCAATGGAACTTACTGACAAAGATTAGGATTTATGAATGAAAACACAAAAATAAAGCCATGGAACTTCCAGGTGGTTATTCCCTAAATATAGATGGAACAGAATGGAATGGAAAGAACAGGATGAAATGGAATGGAATAGAAGCTAGGCTTTTACATATTTCAATGCAGTAATATTTTTCCTTAAGTTAATCAGTCTGATTTGTACCAATCCAAATTGTTATTGTCATTGTGGGGGTAAGATAGACTGAAGTACTGTACTTTTTGACAGTTTCACAAAATCTGAGGAAAAGGGCACAAGTGTTAAGCACTGATAAGGAGCCTAGAGGTTACCTGGCTCATTTATTAATGTAATAAATGCTTCACACTGGATTTGAAAGCTGTTTATTTTTGTTCTTGGTAAAATTATAGCTTCTGGGGGTAGATTTGGAGTGTGTGATCAGAAAGCTTAGCAGATTTGTTACTTTGTCAGTTTCTATCATACTATAAGATATTGATTTAACGCTAACAGAATTTTGCCTCTGTTCAGAAAGCTGATTTTGAAATATCCACACAAGTCTTTTTAGGGGCACATTAAACACCTTGATCTTTTATGTCTGTTGGAAAACTGAATCTTTCAGCCTAGCTCTCATATCCATTTTCAGTAATAAGTCGTTTGAACACAACTACTCGTCTGGGTTCAGTTTTATAGTGTAAACATAGCCTCCAGATACAAAATATAAAAACCTAAATCAAAGATGTTTCAAATCATCGGAATTCACAAATACCACAAAGAGAGCTTTCCAATTTACCTCAGTAGTCAAATCAAACTTTATTATGACCAAGGGCTAATGACCTGCTCCCAAAATAGCAAACTGACAAATAAAGAAACTTAAGCTTTTAATTAATATACAGTAGGTAGAACTTGGTTTTCAGGATTCATCATTTGCCATGTTCTCAAAGTTGGGTAACAAAGCTTGGAAAAGTTATGAATGAAATGAACATTTTTCTTAGCTAACAGGAAGGCTTCATGAGAATTGTCTGACTGCCCTGGTATTATTACTCAAAAGGGAGAAATTAAATTTTAGCATGAGGCCAAATAAAATCTTCAATGCAAAAGTATATGTGCAATGTAGAGATGGAGGTCATTTGGAGGTTATGTGCAGCAAACTGCCTACCTCAGAAGGGCCTCAAGTACCTACATGATCTCACTCAGTTCCCATGATTTCACCCCATTCGTATTGCCTGGATGAAGCAGGACACTATCTCTGGCTGGGACATGATCTCATCTAGGTTGTATTAACAGGATGTAGGATGTTCTTAAGGACTGGCAAGGAGAATTCACCAATGAAAATGCTGTTGCTCTTTGTTACCTTTTGCTGCTTGTAAAACTGTATATAAGCAATAAACACTGCGAAGGCAGTCAGACATCTTGGCATCCTGCAATGACTGGTCTCCAACTCCATCAGTGCAATAATTTTGATTTCTTCCATACTGCAAAGCTTTAAGCAGCGGGTGGTAGAAATTTTATGATGTTACCTGCAGCAGTACAGAGGGAAGAGCACTGCAATTTTCCCTTCAAAAGTTTCATTGGTGTATAGAATTGACCAGTCTATAAAGATATGTTGCCATGACTCTCCCATCAAATATGGTTTGGCGCCTATAAAAACTAGGTAGCCAACCTAGATTGAAATGCAACTGTTCAGATGGCATTATATAGTAAATCAGTCTGGTCACTATTTCATCTAGATAAATTAGTTGAAAGTAGGCACAATATGTGATTTTCTGAATATCTGTCTTCCTTATTTTTAATATATGATTTTTATTGTCATTTTTAAATAAGATGCAATCTAATAGAAACTAATATAAACTAAGGAAGAAAAAAAGAAAAAGAGAGAGCAAAAACTCCAAGAAAAAAAGTTGGAAAATACAAAAGATAGATACAAAGAAGTTATTTCTGATATTCTTCACAGCAATTATAAGTGCAATTATATTTTAAGATCTCTCTCTAAAATAATATCAAATTCTCTTCCTTTTATAATCTCTCTTGTCTAATCATCAAAGCCATATATCAAAAGTTCATTTGTTTCATTTTTATACAAAAATCTATAAGAGGTTCCCATAAATGTAGTTAGTATCTTTTATCAAATCAAAGAAGTTAATTTATCCATCTCAGCAAGATCTCTCAATTTCACCATCCATTCCTCCATAGTGGGTGCATAATGATTTTGTGCATAAAATCATCTCACCACAATAATCATATATTAAAATAATCTTCTATGGCTTTTTTCTATTTATCTGTTAGTCCTAAAAGGAAATGTGCTGGCTTCAATTGAATATTAATCTTTAAAATTCTCTGTTTCAAAGTACATATTTAAATCCAACTTTTTAGCTTTTTTTATAACTCCACCAAGTATGATAAAATGTCCCTTCATGTTGTTCAATTACCAAGATACATTTGAAGTGCCTTTATATATTCGTGATCATTTCTATGGTGTTATGTACCAATGATACATCATTTAATAATTTTTTTTCTTTAAGATCATGACAATGTAAACTTCAACCTTTTAAACATGTTTTTATTGGTCCACTTATTTATTATAACCAAAATTCTCAGCCCACTTTTCAGACATTCTTAAACCTGTTGTTCCACTGTTTCAAATTTCACCAAAAGTTTATACATGTTAGCATTGGGGTGGGTTCCAACTTACCTCGCTGCCGGTTCGTTCCCTCCCGTGCCACGTGGTTGCACCTCATGGGCGCGTGCGTGCTTTGCGCGCGCGCACATGCGCAGTAACAAAAAATCCCCCCCAAAAAAACAAAGCTGAAAAAAAGATGGTGACCACATGCACAGTGCCGGAAGTTGGCTTCTGTCCACGCTCAGAAGGAAATTAAAAAAAAATTCAAAAAAATAAAAATAAAAATAAAATTTTTTTTAAAAAAAGATGGCGGCCCCCATGGACCGGCACCGAACGATCCGGTTTGGTGATGTCATTGTGACATCACCAGTGGGCCGCTACCGGTTCAGGAGAACCGGTCCGAACCGGGAGGAACCCACCCCTGATTTACATGTTTATCATCAGTGCATGATTGTATTTCAAATTCTGACTGACGTAGCTCCATACCATTTTTTTGTCCTTTTTGAATCTTTTTGATAACTATAAATAGGAAAACCATTGACAGCTATGTCCTTCTGCTATTAATTGCTTTCTTGATTTAATTTTAAATTCTTCTAAATGGTTTTCCAATAATTCCCATTAAGTCAATCATTTGTCCTTGTCTTCTCTTTCTCTTCTGTGATATGCTTCTTGACCTGAGACCAATAAGGGTGTTTGCTATTCCATCTTGTCAATATGACAAGGATTTTTAAAATGCAGATAAGGGTTTTCTTCCAGATGGATTAGCAATTATTACTGAAAGTGAAATCAGACAACCCAGATGGAGTCAGTTTAAGCTTATCCCACCAGTTATTTGCTGCTATCCAAATTCTACATTTTGTTATGGCAAGGTCTGACTAAGGACAGCATGAATAACATATATGTGGATGCCAAACATACTGTAGTTCTGTGAAGACTGGATTGTACATACTCAAGTGGCCTGAAATCCTATATGACCCAAGCACAACTTCAAATAGAAGATGTGCCAGAGTATTTTCAGGAACCAGTTTGATGTCAGCAGGCAGAAAATTATTATTTTTTGCTGGAATGGCATTTGAAAAATAGCTGAGGTACTCTTTGTACAACATGAACAAGCTTTCTTGCATTGATAACACATCCAGGATATCTGAAGGTGTTAATTTGCTCAACTATATGGTTGTTGATAGCCCTCCTATAGACGGTGGACTTTTAGAGAAGACCATTGTTTTGTTTATTTGGTAATTGATCATCAGTTTTTTCCCCAATAGTGAGTCATGCTTTCCCAAATATGCATATTAAGAATCTTCTTTATGAAGGTGTCTCCGGAAGCCTAGTATATGTGAAGAAGGTTTTTCATATAATCTTGGACTAGATTTAAGGTTCAGAGGTTGGGATCGGGATTTCTTGCAGAATATACTGGATACGGATGCTTCAGAACCTTTAAAGGAGATGATTTGCAATATATGGAAGCAGAGACCAAGCTCCTCCTGTTGAATCAAGTAGTTGTTCATTTTATTGTGTACATTGCTGCTTTGGAAGCTGCTGCCAGTTGTTTTCAGTGATTTGAAAAGAGGTGCTTTTTACCTGCTCATTGTTGTGCATCTTGTGGATCTCAAGGACATGCCTCTGAAAAATCCAGAAGCAGGGCAAATGGAAATATAAAGAAGTGTCAAACCAATATGCGCACACAAGAGCAACATCCATTATAAATCCAAGTAAACAGCTTATTATTCTGGAATGATAATTAATTCCAATGAACTCTTATTTCAGGAAAGAACATTGACAATCATTCACAAATGTCATCAGCAACATATTTAATATACGCACACAAGTTAATCAATATACAGTTAGAGTAACATCACAATATTTTTAGAATCATATGCCACAATATACACATTAATATATACTCAGTGCAATACTGCTTTTTCTGGACCTTTCTATTTACTATAAGTTTCATTCATGAGGCTTGCAAGTATGGTTTCTTCCTAAAAACGGAATAAAATTCATATTTTTTGGACTGTGTGGTGCTTCAGATTCAATCACCATTGGTCAATATAACCAATCTCTAAAAGATGTTTCAGAGCATGTAGCAACATAATGGTTTTCAATTTCTTAAATGCATCTGTGCCTTTCCTAGCAGTTTATAACTTTCTTCTATAGCTGCTGTGCACTCCCAGGAAAAGACACAGAGGCTATATGTCTCAAAGTATTGCTGATTTAGAATAAAATTAGTAAAGAAATACAACGCTAATTCTTGTGTCCTATTATGAATTAATGTAGTTCAGTGTTTTATTTTCTCTTTAAGTTCACATATAAAACATATGTGTTCATTACCAGAACCCAAAATTTATTTTATTTATTCAAATTTAGTTCATATAGTTGAAGGGTAAAAATATATATTATTTTGGCTATTTAGGAATAATGCATAATTTGTAAGCTAAAACTTTTTAAAATTATGGAACATATAAAGAACATCTCTCCTCTACCCACAAATCCAGAAGTCCTGGAAGAGAAACATATTTTCTGTTATTCAGTGCTATATGTTAATGGGTTGTTTGCCAAGATTTAAATTACTAGTGTACCAAAGCATAGCTTCTTTGCAGCCAATGAAGAAAAAGTAGTAGTTAATTTTGCAGACTAAAGTATTAAAATATTTTGACTGGGATTTTAATATTTTAACATTCCAGCCAGATATGCTTAAACACACCCTGACAATTGCAGTTTTTTGGAACAATCACTAGCTCTAATTTGCCATGTAGAAGTTACATTACTATTCAATCCACCATCTCAGTACCAAAGTATTCATATAAATCATTTTTTAAAGTACCTGTGAGTTCATCAAATTTGAAAGATATCTACGCAGACAAAGTGTAGTAGAAAAGGCTAACACAGAAAATTAAGTAGTTGTTCTCTGCTTACATTCCTTGTTTTTAAAACATGGTTTTCATTTTCCAAGGACATTATTTTAATCTGGAAAATTGCAGTTAAACATCCAGCGTAAAGTGCAACACCTTTTTAAAATAAGAGAAGAGAAAATTTAGGGGAATATTATTCAGTTCTTTTGTTAACAACAGCACTGGAGAGAGCAGTACACAATTTGATTAATCCTCATATTTTGAATTGTGTCCCATTAGGCTAATTCAAAAGCTGATTTAATATCTCAGCCTGAAGTGTGGCTTATTACTATTTAAATATTTTTTTATATTGCAAATTCATTAGAAGACCTTTCTTGTACTGACATAGTATTGTATGTAAATGTATTTTAAAAATGTATTATTTTTCAAATAATAAAGTTAACACCTTTAAAATATTAGTGCATTTGGTCTTAATCACTCATTCAAGTCTCCCATGGGCGAAAAACCGTCAAGAGCCCATTACATTATAGCAACAGCAACAGCACTTAGACTTATATACCGCTTCATAGTGCTTTACAGCCCTCTCTAAGCGGTTCACAGAGTCAGCATATTGCCCCCAACAATCTGGGTCCTCATTTTACCCACCTTAGAAGGATGGAAGGCTGAGTCAACCTTGAGCCGGTGAGATTTGAACCGCTGAACTGCAGCTAGCAGTCAGCTGAAGTAGCCTGCAGTGCTGCACTCTAACCACTGCGCCACCTCGGCTCGTCTATTATAAGAAATAGACACACAGTTGTGCAAAATCAAACATATATTTAAACCTATGTTTTTGTTTTTGTTTTCCAAAATGTCTAACAGAGAATACTAAGATTAACAAAAAATATTAAGGGGAGAAAAAACACTAGTTTCTTCATAATCTTTGGATATATGTAGTCCTTGACTTACAATCGTAATATAATGGACTGTCGTGATGGACATGAAGCAGGTCATCCACATAATGGATCCAATGTTATGACCTTTTTTTTGACAATCATTAAGTGATCCAATGGTTTGTTAAAGGCACGTTTTGCTGACAACTGGAAGTAAATGCTCATTTTCAGAAAAATCATCATCATAAATGCAATCATGTGACTGGCATGCTGTAAAAGACTGTAAATCCAGGCCAGTTGCCAATTGCCTGACATGCGACCACGTGACCGTAGGAGTGGTGGCCATTGGAAAGTTATAAGTACCACCTGGGAGATCCATCATAACTTCAAACAGTACTAAGCAAGTGGTTATAAGTTGACTTCCAGGACTTCCTGTATTCCCTCCTGTATTCCCTATGCTAAATATGATCTTGCTTTGCCTTTTTCCTATCAGGTCCATACAAAGATGAAAAAGTGTGGTTCAAAAATGATATTTTCTTAAAGAAAACAAAAACATTTCACAGAGAAGTACAATGCTTGTGTGAAAAATATGATCCAATGTCGATTTCAACAGTCAAGCAGGAGTTTCTATGTGAACTACTTGTTGGGGTCCTGTTATTGCTTAGCTGAAATTTTGCTGTACTGAATTGCTTCAAACCATTGTTGTTGTTGTTGTTGTTGTTGTTGTTTTTACTATTAGCAGGCACATTAAATTCCATTTGGGGGCCAAAATGCATGCTTATGAACAATGTTTTGAAAAACATAGAAATGTAGTCATTTTGGTTGTTTGAAGACTGTGCTAGCAATGGCTAGTTGAACTGGCAGAAATGAATAAGTAATTATCCACTTTCATTGTTGTGTCCTAGACGTTCAAATTACATTTTCCTTCTTGATATTTACAAACATTGACATTCCTCTCTTCAATCATAAGCAGCATGTCTTGCTTGTATGTTTTGTTGCTTTCACATTGAACCTAAGCATAAAATTCACTAGCCTTCTCTTTTTCTACATGATGAGTTCGAGCATTAGATAACCATTATATTAGTTGGCTGATTGATATTATTCACTGACTAATTTCCATTGTACCAAAGTACTGTGCTCCATGACTATGGAAGCAATTCTGTTTCTTTGTTTTTGTGCCCTGAATAGTGGTGCTACTAATAACAAATAAATTCTGTTTTATGTCAGGTTTTTTTTAATGAATTAGAGCTGAAATGATTCCCAAAGTTTACATGTATAGAAAAGAAAGAACAAAGAGATCGGGTGGGGGGGACACTTTATAAGTTCCTTTGGCATTATCTGCATGTTAACTATATTGACACTGTTCTTCCATGCTAGGTGGATAATGTTAAATTCAACCTTTCTTTTAATGCCTAGAAAGTGGTTTCCTTATGTCAGGCATGTCTATGGACAAATATACAGTAACTAAGCTCTGCTAACCAAATAGCAGTGGTGATATAATATACAATTAAGTGCCTTTGATCAGCTGGAAATAACGAGAAGAAATGCAGTGCAGGTATTCCTCATCTTAGAACTTACTACTTAGCAATGTTTGAAGCCACAACAGACACCTCCTCCCCCCAAAGCTACTTACAATATGATTTTGAAGTGATAGCGGTCACCCACATAGCCCTGCAGTCCTGTGATTGCATTTTGGACACTTGGTAACCAGCTCACCTTTATGGCTGTTTGCAATATCCCACAGTCATGTGACCATGATTCTGGGCAACTGATAACCAAGGAGGGATCAAGTCAGGGCCTAGCTTGGAATTATTGCACAGCTGCACCTTCCCAGGGGAAGGGAAACAGTCTGGTGACTTTCTTGTAAGATAGGTGGTAGATAATAAAGTTACTGACTTTCACTGACTTACAGCCATAATTTTGGGACTCAGTTATGGTTGTAAGTTGAGGACTATCTGTAATGTTTGCAAGTGACCACTGTAGCAGTGGGAGAAAGTGAAGCAATAACTGGAAAAATATAGTTTGAGAAGAGTGTTTAAAAGGAGATGCCACTTAATTTGAAGCTAGAATAAAGTCAGCACTCTGGGGAACCTCTGGAACCAAAATCAGTGCAGCATATTTTGTATTTAAATCACTTTCCCTTTATTGCAACTCTCTGAAATAGCATTCCCTCTAAGATAGGTATGGTTTTTACCAGAGGTGAGTTCTAACTTACCTCGCTGCTGGTTCGCTTCCAACCGCGTCACGTGGCCGCGCCTCGTGGGCTCGCATGCACTTTGCACGCACGCGCAGTGCAAAAAAATTTTTTAAAAATTCTCCCCCCAAATAAAAGCCAAAAACAAGATGGTGACGCATGCGCAGTGCCGGAAACTCGGCTTCTGCACATGCGCAGAAGAAAAAAAAATCAAAATAAAAAAAAATCAAAATAAATAAATAAATTCAAAAAAAAAAGATGGCGGCGTCCACAGACCGGCACTGACCGAACCAGATCCGTGATGTCATTGTGACATCACCAGCGAACCGGTCCGAACCGGGAGGAACCCACCTCTGGTTTTTACCCTGCAAAGATTCTGGAAACCAATTGACACCTAGTTATGTTTTTTGAATGTTATTGTCTTGTCTGGGCAGGCATGTTTTGTTATGATATGTTTTTAATAGTATTTTTAATAGTATTTTAATTATACATTTGATATTTTGTAAGCTACCCATAGTCTTTGTGAAATCAGCTGGTCCTGGAAGGAGGAAGGGAAGGAGGAAAGCGTGATGAGAAACAAATAATTTTATTTCAAGTAAAGGAAGAGAGACAGGAAAGCTTGTGAAGACACAACTTGTATTCTCTTTGATAGACAGCTAAACTCAAAACTTGAAATCAGTTCTACTTGTAGGCATAGCTTTAAAAATTAACTTACAGATTATTGAAGGAGGATAACCATAAAGGAATTAGAAAAGAATGTAGATCAAAAACAGTTGTACCTTATCATTGCATGAGTAGAACAATCCCTCCTCTTCCTGTTAGCAAGGGAAGAGTTTGGATGCAGTTCTGCTGAAATCCATTTTGATGTAGTGCTTAACCTTCCAGAGGCATGAATGTCTGTTTCATCATGGCGAAGAATTGCTTGAAGCTTTTCCCCTTGGCTGTTAAAATAATATTAACCCATCTTTGAGAAAAAAGTATGTTACCATACAACATGTCTGGTTCTAAAGTGAGGTACTTCCCCACTGAATCCATGTGAAGCCAGAGCATGGAGTAAATGTAGGTATTTCTATTCTAATTTCCCTTCTTACTTCCTACTTACAAATAAGTGATTGATTGGTTGGTTGATTATGTGCCACCAAGTGATTGTCACATTGTAAGTTCAAACATTTTCTGTTATGATTTCTTGTTTAGCCTTCTTTTGGATTATGGACACATTTACTCTGTCAGGTACCCATTTGCGAGTATGGGCTGCTAACCATTTTTGAAGGGCATTAATGGCCCCAGTGGGGCTCAAACTAGACAGCAATGCTTGAGCTGACATACTTTCAATGTGAAGCAGGAAAATATGGGAAGAGGTTGCATTTGCAGTGGTCAGTCCTGCTTCACGTTGAAAGCAGTATTTTTTTAATTCATGTCAGCTCAAGCACTGCTGTCTAATTTGAGTCCCACATTTTGATAGCGGAAAGGGGCAGTAATGTCCCCTCACTTGGATAAATCCACAAAATATATCTTGCAGTCTTTTTAGACTGAGGTAGAGATGTAAAGATGTGTATCATCAGCATACTGATTATAGTAAACCCTGTGTTGATAGATGACCCCAGCCATCTAAATATTAAATAGGAATTAATAGAAAGTGAAATCTTAGGGGTGGGTGGACATTGGTGGTCTTCTAACTCAACCTGCTACCCAGAGCAGAAATTCTCAGACTGGCCCATTCAATTAAATTTCATCAGAATTGCTTCTGATAAGGAGAGAGTTTGACTGATACTCATGAATGGCCTGTTTTACAGTATGCAATCATCTCTCCAGTGGCCTGCTGCCTTCCTTATGTCCCATGATTTACTTAAACATTAAACTTAAACATTAGAACAAGACTTCATAAGGATTTTTTGTACAATTAGGAATTGCAAGCAGCTGCACAGACTTCAGAATAATGAAAAATTGAGCAACAGAGAGCAACAGTACCTGCATTAGCTCCCTCTACTGCTTCCAACAATAAAATAAGCTCCAGAACAGCATTAAGTGGAATTAAAATTAACCCTTGGGACTCTGAGAATATGGTAGAAAAACAAAGTCTTCTTTTTGAGGGAAGAAAACAACTGAGGAAACAACTGAGGGGAAATTTCAGGAGAGTTTTAGCTGAAATATCAAATATTGCAGATGGTTTTTTTTTCCCCTTCATAGCTCTTAGATGGCAGCTGTGACAGAAATTTGCAAGGGAATAGAAAATCTCAAGGTTTCAGATGAAATAAATTTTATTTCAATCTAATAATGCCTATTTCTTCATATGTTCTTTTAACAAGAACAATCCCTTTATGTGAGGCAACATAATGAAATACATTAAAGTATAAACTCAGAATACTCTGTCTCTGACAGTAAATATACAACTACCAAGTGCATCAAATAAATGCACTGTACAGGTAGGCGTCAACTTATGTCCTTTTGTTCAGAGAGTGTTCAAAGATACAATGGCACTGAAAATAAATGATTTATGGCCAGTCCTTGAAGTTTCAGCCAACACAGTATCCCTGCAGTCACATGCTCACAATCTGGGTTCTCAGGTGTCCAGATCATAACTATGATATTGCACCAAACCCCAGTCGTGTGATCACCATTTGCAATATTCCCTGCTGGCTTCCCACAAGCAAAATCAATTGGAAAACTGGCAGGGGAGGTCGCAAATCACGCCAGTAACTTGATCTCCCCCCCCAAGAAACCCGCTATGGAGTCTGAGATCCCAAGTATCTCATGCTGTGTATTATCCCTTTACACCCTCCCATTATCCATAGTGCCTCCCTGCAGCACCACCCTTGTCCACCAGCAGTTTCTGCTGGCCCTCCCAGGCCTCTCCCAAACTGACTGCAAATACTGCTGCCCTCCCCTGGTCTCCCTCCAACCTGCCCACAGCCTCAGCTAGCCTGCTTGTGTTCCATACTGCATACCTGTGACATCCCTCACCCTCCTATGACAACCCCATGCTCCTTGCCAGGGACTCCAACCTCTTTAGTGCCTTGCTTTTTCAGAGAGAATTCACACTTCAATAAAACTGGCTAAAATGGTAAGAGCATCACATGGATTTGGGGTTAGTGAATAGAGAGGCTGGGTGGTAGGTAGTATCAAGATTCATGATCAAATTTTCAGAAGCGGTCTCCATGTGGAAACAAAAGTACTTACTGTATGTTCTTTTCTTTAATCAAAGTAGTCAGTTATGCCATTTCAGCCAACTCCATCAACTTCTGCAACCATTCTTCCATGGTAGGAATCGAAGTGTCCTTCCATTTTTGTGCATACATATCTTGCTGCTGTCAACATATATAGTAACAAAGTTCCAATTTTTTTCTCCAGTTCTTTTTTCCATTAGGTCCAAAAGGAAAAGTTCTGGTTTCATTTTTATCTCTATTTTCAAAATTTTCTGTATTAAAATATGAATCATACTCCATTTTTTTCTTGCTTTATCACATGTCCACCATATAGAGGTGGGCTGCACTTTCTTTAACAAAGGGTTCATTGGTTGTGAGCACGCGCACCCATTTGGGAGAGAAACGGAGCTTCAAACAGGCTCCTAATCAGTTCAGGCAGCTCCGGTGAGAACAGCAGGGGCGGTGCGGAACGCAGCTGGGCCAGCCAACGAGCCAGAAAGTAAGTTATAAATGGATAGCATAGAACAGGGGTGGGTGGGCGAGCCCAACAAGCGTCAGAGCTAAGGGTTTGCCCAAACCCTTGCGACCATGCAGCAGCCCACCACTGCCACCATAGATGATAAAAAGTCCCTTCTTTGCTTTTACACTTCCAACATTCATTTGACATACCTTTATACATCTTAGATAACTGGTGTTAAATACCAGCGATACATCATCTTATATAAATTTTCTTTTAGATTATAATTTAATGTAAATTTTAAACCCTTCATCCACATATTTTCCCATTGTTCAAGCAGCACATTATATCCAAAATTCTTTGCCCACTGAATCATACAGTGTTTTACATGGAAACCTCTTCTGAACTTCATGCTCGATGTGGAAAAGAATGAAACTCTGATTTTGGGTTTTACAGATTAGACTGATAGATCTTTATTGAAATGGCTTGTTTATACTATTATGGAAAAGCAAAAAGTTGTGATTTGATGTTAATGCCTTATTTTACTGTAACAGAAAGAGTCAGAAGTCAATGCTTCTTTTTCTTCCCCCCATCTTTCCTCACTTCTCTTCTCCTTTTCCCCTCCCCCCTCACTGCTCTTCTATTTACTTTTTTATTTTGTATTTTATAATACTCTAAAACTCAATAAAAAATGTTTACCCAACCAGATTCATGATCAAATTTTGACACTTCCCAGTTTAGCATCAATTCTTGATGCAGCAAAAGATTCATTGAGTTACCTCAACAAGATTAGAATCTTTACTGAAGGCAAGAATTAAACCATATACATAGTTGTTTACATATCCCCAGTGTAAAGCTGTAAAATGTTTTTGTACCAACTTTAGATTTTGGTTTCTTTTCCAAATGGCCTAGTACTTGTGTTAACTTTTTTGAGACTCTTTCTTTTCCACTATATATTCAAGATGGACTGTGATCAATACACACATGTATATATTTGTGTGTGTGTGTGTGTGTGTGTGTGTGTGTGTGTGTGCATGTATGTGTATGGTTATATATTTATTTTCTTTTGAGAGCAGGCATCAGAATTTCATCTTTTAGTATGTGCCAGTGTGTTCACAGAAAAAAGTGACAATAAAGGTTATCTTATCATCTTATCTTATCTTATCTTATCTTATCTTATCTTATCTTATCTTATCTTATCTTATCTTATCTTATCTTATCTTTTTAAGCAATCATCATCATCTCATCATTATCGTCATATTATATCATCATCATTGTTATTGTCGTATCTCTCCTCTCATCATCTCATCATCTCATCTCATCATCATCTCATCTCATCTCATCTCATCTCATCTCATCATCTCATCTCATCTCATCTTCTCATCTTCTCTTCTCTTCTCTTCTCTTCTCTTCTCTTCTCTTCTCTTCTCTTCTCTTCTCTTCACTTCTCTTCTCTTATCTTCTCATCTCATCTCATCTCATCTCATCTCATCTCATCTCATCTTATCTTATCTTATCTTTTGTGGCCTGGAGGTAGTGTTTTATAAAATTCATTAGTAGGAAAGCTCTTCTAGCTGCCATTTTGTAAAAATATTCACAGTAAGTTTTCTATTTTCTAAAGGTGCCCACCTGCCTAAGAACTGTCCCTATAAGTGATGAATGGGGGAAGGAGAGAGATGGAAGACGAAAAGAGGCAAGATACAAAAAAATTATCTCAAAATCCAAACCACAACCCTTTTGTGCGCACATTATCACATACAAAAGGGGTGGAGTTTGGATTGTGAGATTGTTCTCAAAACCTTGGCTGTTTTGACCATTGTGGGCTTCAATTGTTGTAAGCCATTTTGAAAGGAATTCAAAACTAAATAAAATCTATCACAGATAGACCTTGACTTATGATCACTATTGGGACTGAAACCTTCATCATTAAGTGTTGCAATTGTTAAGTGAGTCACACCTGATTTTACTACCGGTACCCATTTGCTGCAGTGATTAACCAAAACATGCAGTTGTTAAGTGAATACAGCTTTCCCCTTTGACTTTACTTATTGGAAGACCCCAAGGAAGATTGCAATGGCAATCCCATGACCCAAAATGCTGCAACTGTTGTAAATACATGCCAGTGCCAAGTACCTGAATCTTGATCATTTGACATGGGAAAGCTGCAATAGTTGTAAGTACAAGGCCTAGTCATAAGTTATTGCTTTCAGCACTGCTGTAACTTCAAAAGGTTGTTAAACAAATGTGGTAAGTCAAGGACTAGTATAGAGAGCCGTGCTGGTGCAGTGGTTAGAATGCAGTACTGCAGGGTACTTCTGCTGACTGCTAGCTGACAGCAATTTGGCAGTTCGATTCTCATCGGTTCAAGGTTGACTCAGCCTTCCATCCTTCTGAGGTCGGTAAAAATGAGGACCCAGATTGTTGGGGGCAATATGCTAACTCTGTAAATCACTTAAAGAGGGCTGTAAAACACTATGAAGCAGTATATAAGTCTAATTGCTATTGCTATATATATTTCAGTAATAGTTGTTTAGTTCATCATTGATAAATAATATTAGATAAAGCCATTTATGCATGCATACATAAAATAATAAATATACATTTAATTTTGTTATAAATCTCATCTCATTACTATTATTCATTAGTTCTCCATATCCAAGGGACCTTTACATTTGAGGTCTTCAAAAGATAACTTGCACTGTGTTACGACAGATATATTTCAATTTTTTTTAGCAGGATTCTGGACTAGATTTTCTATATTTGATTTTAAGTAGGCAAGTTTTTTATTGTTATATTTTCTTTTCTTTATTACTTATTTAAAAAGAAACACTTCACCTCATTTAAAAAGAAATACCTTCACACACATAATGATTCGGAAAAACAATATCGTTATTGACAATATACTTAAACAGTAGAAAGGTTACTAATTGCTATCAATAGGATGGTTTTCTGTTTAAAAACTCTGTTGGTACAAATCAACCTGGGAAAGAAACTATTTTACATTTTCCATCTCACTTTAGTTTTACTACTACCTTCTATACTTTCTTTGTCCTTTATCCATTTGGTAAAGTATTTTACTTGTGTGACCAAAATCTTAAGTTTTGTCACTTTATTTCTCCATCAAAGAAAGGGATGATAACCACTGCTGACCTCAATTACAAAAAAGATTTGTGAAGTCCTATTCATATCTGCTGAAATAGATTGTCTTTAATAACAATGCATCTATTTATAAAATTTGCTCTCTCTGTCTGTCTCTTTCTTTTTATTTTCTTAAAGCTACACACTGACCAAGATAAAGGAGATGGAAATTTAAAATACATATTAACAGGAGATGGAGCTGGCAGCGTATTCATTATAGATGAAAACACAGGAGATATTCATGCAGCAAAAAGGCTGGACAGAGAAGAAAGGTCTCTGTATGTGTTACGTGCCAAGGCTATAGATCGAAATACTGGAAGACAGGTGGAACCAGAATCAGAATTTATCATTAAAATCCATGACATCAATGACAATGAGCCCAAATTTACCAAGGATATTTATACAGCCAATGTTCCTGAAAAGTCTGCAGTTGGTAAGTATAATTTATCATCATGTAAATGTAGGAGAATATTGAAAGGCAATTGAAAACTAAGTCACTTTTCAGTAGTCAATTGTATTCTAGAAGCTGTTTGGAGAATTTAAAACAGTAATAAATCCTTTCAAATCCGGTTGCCAGCAGTATCTACCGTACTTTTTTCCACCCTATTGATTACCATATTGTTTTCATTCATCATTAACAGTCAAATGGAAATGTATCAGACATTGTCTTAGGAATTATTGTCATGCAGCAGTAAGCCAATGTTTAATAGAACCATGTTTATTCATATTCAGTAATAATTATATATGTTTCACATTCATATTTTGGAAGCCAGAGTGCTGTAACAGCAGCATTTTCATTTTCTCTTAAAGCTTTCAAACATCTGAACCTAAGAGCCATGGTGGTGCAGTGGTTAGAATGCAGTACTCACCAGGCTCAAGGTTGACTCAGCCTTCCATCCTTCTGAGGTCGGTAAAACGAGGACCCAGATTGTTGGGGGCAATATGCTGACTCTGTAAACTGCTTAGAGAGGGCTGTAAAGCACTATAAAAAGGTATATAAGTCTAAGTGCTATTGCTATTACTAAGGAGATATAGGTTCATCCTTTTCAAAAAGCATGTGTTGTATATCAGTGCATTCGTTTCTGACAATAAACACACTATATAAATCCAACATCATTGAGTTGTGGCACATACTGAGAATTACGCACCTGCATAATTTACAAAAATCCCCTTCTATTTCTAGAGTTTGCTTTAACCCTAGTTTACTGTTTATCCATATTGCTATTAATCACTCTTAGCCATAGTTAGCCACTGGTTTTTATTTAAAAGGCTTTGAAAATGAAATTTAAACAGGCAATCCAGATTATAGTTAATGATGGTTAATTCCAAGCAAATGCAAGAGAATGTATGAATGAAAGAAAATGATAAAGGGAAAAATAAAGAATTTGGACAAGTTAAAAAAAGAGCAGTTTGTACATTGTTCTCTTAATGATAGTAATGCTGGAATTTCCATCGCTAAGTGATTCAGTTGTAAAATGCAATGTCACATAGCAGTCTGTCATTGTCTTTGATATTTAAAAAAAATCTGCCTCCACAATCTATGTGGGTAAGTGAAACAAAATGGTAAGTTATAGAACCAAAAAAGTAAATTTAAGGAAAGCCTGTAGGAATGTATCATCTAAATGCACATAACACACTAAGTCTCAAACCCAGGTTAATGAAGGACAGTTATTGTGACAATGTAAGGTTCTATATCAGTGATTCTTAAATTGCTTGACCACTCATTACTCCTTTGCCTGGTCTCAAATAATGTAATTAACACTCCCCCCCCCAAAAAAAATCCTCTTACATAACTCTCTCCACAGCCCCAAATTGCATCCTCAGCTCAGAAACAAGCAATTACAAATTGCTCTATTACCCCCAGTATATGTTCAAATTACAGTTTTAGAATTACTGTTCTATATCAAAATGAACCATGTTATGCATTGATGTGATGACCTGGTACACGCAACAATAGCTGGATTCTCAAACTCATTGAACCACAAACTCCCGAACCGCACTTAATCCTAATCTAGCTATACCCAAGCAATATGAAGAGTTGTTAACAGTATTAATAATCTTCATATTATCCATCTTCACAGTAATTTAAAAGAATAAATACTGTTTTCAGGACAGAATCTCTGAAGTCCTACACTGTCAAAGCTACTTACAGTTCTTGGTTCTTCTTGGATGCTTAGAGGTATACTTGCAGTGGTGGGCTGCTGCCGGTTTGGACCGGTTTGGGTGAACTGGTAGTTCCAACGATCAGCTGGCCCTGCCCACCCATCCCTGCACTATCCTGTCCTATATTTCCTTCTTTCTGGCTCAGCTGATTCGCGCGGCACAGCTGATTTCCGCACCTCCGCTGTTCTACTTACCGGGGCTGCCTTAGAAGGTAAGCAGCTGAGCTTCAAACTGCTGTATTTTGAATGCTGCACGCAAGTGCGTTAGGCGCGTGTGCACACGCGAAGTGTGCGATCACCGAACCGGTTGTTAAACCGGTTGCAGCCCACCACTGTATACTTGCCATAATGACATAGAGCCATAATGCATCTGTATCTGAAAAAAAGAATTGACATTCTGTTTGCTTTTGAAACACAAGAAATTGTGCAAATATGCACTGGCAGAATCTTAAACAAATAACTTGGGTTTCTCTGCTTGCCAGGAAGGGGAATACATCCTTAGGGTATTCCCTAAGGATGAACAACTGGATATGTTTTAGTAACCAAAGAAAATTGTTGATTTGACAGACCCACATTCTAGTTTGTATCTGAAATGGACTGTGATTAAAGGTCCTACCAATACAAGCAGGACAGATCTCCTACTTCTTGGAGACCCAGGTGGAAACAAAGAAAGGAAAGATTATTTGCACAACTAGTTTTCACAGTTGATATTTTTGACAGGCAGAGGGTGTCAGTTGTCTTGATTTTCATGTTCATAAAGAAGTAGCATTGCCATTAAGAAGTACTGAAAGTTCTGGGTATCTTGACAAGAGACTATAGCATGGTAGAACATGTGATATGCATGCAGAAGGTCCCAGGTTCAGTCCTTGGCACGTCCAAATATAGCTGGCAAAACCTATTCTTGACAGTTGCTGTTAATGCTAGGTTAGATGAACTAGAATTTGCTTTCCATGTATGGAAGCTCTCTATGTTCCCTTGTCTTGTAAACATCTAGCAACATCTGAAATTATTGTATTGTATTGGTAGGCAAACATCAAGAAAGGGACAGGCTAAAGTCTTGCTCTTTTGGATGAGAGTTAACTGGAAAAGAGATGCAATGTAGGTTCTAACTAGCCCCCTCTGTCCCTGAGTATTTTATAGATAGCTGAGAAGCCCCTGGCGAGAGATGTAATGTAGGTTCTAACTAGCCCCCTCTGTCCCTGATTATTTTATAGATAGCCGAGAAGCCTCTGGCAATAACTGGAAAGTTTGAAAGATCACAGTACATAGCATTTACATGTCAGTGATATCAATTTTGGAGATGAACAATTTCTGATATTGAATCCCTTTTCCATATAAACACACTGGATATGATATGGCAGCTATACCTATTGTATAGCTAAATCATTCTAACAGCAACCAGCATGAAATCAGATAGGCAGGCACTCAGTAGTTTGACATTCTAAATTACTGTTTATTGAAATGCCTGTGTTCATGTTACACAAAATACAGTTTCAGCAATTCAGCCATGAAAGGAAGTACGGTAGTTTAGGCAACCAATACTGAACCACATGATAAATCTGTTTTCTCAAGGACAAACTACCGTACAAGCTAAAAGATTTTCTAGGCATCATTTAAAAAAAGCAGAAATGTTGAAATACCACCTAGACTTGAAATACAGTAATAAGTTTCATGGGCTTCAAATGTTCTTAGCAAGTATTTGCTTGTCCTTCAGTATATAAATAACACAATAAGGAAGTTCATCACAAGCAGTTTATCAGAAACTTCATCTCATTAATTAAATGCACATTAAAATTATAGTGTCCAGAAATCAATCAGAGGGAAATGTGTTATTCAAATTTGTTCATTCACCATGAATGCTTTTGAACTGAATGATCATTTTGTATATTGTAAGAAAGCAAATGCATATCCACCAGGAAATTATGGTCAATCCTTATTTTGGTTGATATACCCCAACTACACCTACAGTTTTTAATGTTTAATAATAATAATAATGTTTAATATGAAATCAATATTATTGGTAGTGAGGATGGATGTAACATAATTTCAGGCAGTTCTGAGTATCTCTATATCCGCATTGAAACACTGAGAGTTTACCTATTTGTTGGATCAGATTCAATATTCATCAAGTCTAGTAAAATATTTATTTCTTGGCCAACATAAGTCAACAGAGGAACTGCTGATGAGCCAGAGAAGTGAGGCACTTTTTTAAAAATCTAATAGTTTTATTAAAGATATGTCAGCCCAGTATTATTAGTTGATAAAGTTATTAGGCAGGAAAATACAGGTCTATCATAGTTGTATGGATGGTTATTTACTTTTTTATTTCTTAATTTTCTTTAAAAGTATCTAAACTGTATCACTGTCCATCAACTATTTTGGTACAATAAATTTAAAAATAAATAAAGTATATGCGGCAGTGTGAAATACCTTCTGTTAATTCTGAATTCACAGCCAATATTTTGATGGCATAGCCTCAGCGTCTAATAGTACCAGATTGAAAAAAAAATCTGTATTGTTTTGTTCATTATTTCATAAAACTGATTGTTACATTCATTTAATATATTGCAGTTGTTTGATGTTTTTCCTGTGTGAAGAGTCCTACCCCTTCGATCATTCTAGTTAACCTTTTTAAACTCTTTTAACCCTCTTTTAAACTCTATATTGATTTCCCAGTTTTATAATTCATGACCAATGTAACTTTTCCATTTCAGTAATATTCTAGTCAGGGAAATATTTTATACCAGCATTTATAGTAAAAACAACCACCACCTTCTTGCAGGCATAAAATTATTTTTAACAGTTTTCTAGTTATTCAACAACATACTCCTCAAAATAGATGTATTTATACAACCACATCAAGTTTTTCTGCCCCTCAGATCATTTGTGTAACTCCAATTTAAATAATGTGCATCTTACATATAATGTGATTCTGCATATCTCATGTGTTTTTAAAAAATCCAAATACAAGCAATTAGATCCATCTATCCATTATCTATCTATCTATCTATCTATCTATCTATTATCTATCTATCTATCTATCTAT
>QLTV01004400.1:630388-648993 GCA_003457575.1 Thermophis baileyi
ATAGATAGATAGATAGATAGATAGATAGATAGATAGATAGATAGATAGATAGATAGATGATTGATTTATAGATTTATAGATTATATAGATATATACATATATATATGGAAAAATTAGACTCCTATTAAGAGGAAAAAAGATATGAATGAGGGAATAGATGCAAAATATTTATTACATGCATGCTTGTGCAGGAAATTCTGCAAAATTATACTGCATATATTCCACATTTTGCAGAAAATGTGTCTGCTTCCCCCCCCCAATCACTTCTTATTCAATACCTGACTACTACTGTCTGAAAATCCTGTCTTATATTTGCAAAATTCTCTCCAACACGTTGTGTTTTCCCAGGTGTGCCTTCCATAAGAGTTCAAGAGAAGACTTTATGGAATAAACCTCCTATGGAACTTTTTCATATTGAAAAAAAGAGCTCTGGTGGCACAGTGGTTAGAGTGCAGTACTGCAGGCTACTTCTGCTGACTGTTGGCTGCCTGCAATTTGGCAGTTCAAATCTCATCAGGCTCAAGGTTGACTCAGCCTTCCATCCTTCCGAGGTGGGTAAAATGAGGACCCATATTGTTGGGGGCAATATGCTGACTCTGTAAAACCACTTAGAGAGAGCTGTAAAGCACTGTGAAGCGATATATAAGTCTAAGTGCTATTGCTATTGGAAGGTGGGCAACTCTGGAGGTTCAGAGTAATGGAAACCTAAGTAGCAATTTCAACAGGATTGTTGCAAAACATTATCAAGATATTGATATGGAAAAATATTGAAAATAAGATAGAAGAACAAATATGTTTTTGGGGTGCAAGAGAAGAAAACCTTTTAAAAATTATAGAGCAGATTTTCGCACCATATTAATTCCATCACTATTGTGAATAGACCTCATCAATTTAAAATATTGTGGGAAATAATTTACTGTCTTTTATGTCAGAGTGTGCACAGCATGACTACTATTTTGAGACAACCCAGGAGCAAAATACAGTACACAGAGGTTTGTCTTACAAACAGTGGTTTATATACAAGACTTCTATATACATACATACATGTGGTAGGCACATACCAGGCAAGCAATCAATCTTCAACTCTACACTGAGAACTACAATGCAGATTGAACACGAGGAGAGAGATACACGAGGAGAGAGAGAGAGATACGCCCTCTCATGGCCTCCCTTATATAGACAGCTTCTCTATAAATCTTAAAGCGACAATAACCCTGCTGACTCATCCTCATTGCATCAGCATTTACAGCAGCCTTACAACAGCTGAATGCTTTAACATATTCATGATGCTTTCTATTTCTATTATGTCCTTGCTTCCTGCTTCGGTTCCTACTCATATTGCTACACACGCTACTAGTACCATTACTACTATAGCTGCTGGAACTACTTCTACGGCCAGTATCTACTGACTCTGTACACTCTGTCTCATTATTCTCCATTACATCCTGTTTACCATATCTTGGCTGGATACCTTTACTTTCTCTTTTCACTAGCTCAGTTTCCTCACTGTGGTTTATCTGCCTGCCTGTCATTCTCTTTAACTGCGGCTTCCTCCACTTATCTCGTTGTTCCTTAGGCAATGACCGTGACCATATCTCTTGGCAAGTACGAGGTTCATTATGAACACCATCTACTCTAACCCCACCAGCTTTGAACCACTCAGGAAGTAAATCTTTATTATACCCTTCAGGTCTCCTAGTTATACCTCTGTTTGTTTGCCTTGGGCTTTTCTTACTCATAGGATACACCCTGTATTTTTCCTCCTTACAAACAGCGCACTCTACATACATCTTGCACTGCTTTGGCTTTTGCTGGGGCTTATGCCACCTAACTAGGTCTGGCATCTTCTGCGGCCCTCTGAAACTTGCATGCCCCAATCGCCTATGCAACAAATATACGCAATTATCATGTGTGGGAGCATTCATAAGTGCATGTGCACAACTATTCTCCTGCCTTCCTAGAACGTACAGGCCATCCTTCTTAACCCCTCGTGCATGTATTCTTCCACCTTTCCTAATGGAGTACTGCCCTCCTGCAAACAGTATTTCATAACCCTGCCTGTCTAACCTGGATACACTTAACAGATTATGATCTAATGCAGGTACATATAGGACATTATACAATGTTTCTCCTATCTCTGGTATATACACATTACCTTCCCCTTTTACAGCAGCTCTTTGACCCTTAGCTAGACTAAACCATTTTTGCATAGCTGTTTTCAAACCAGAAAATGCTTGTGGGTCATTTGCAATATGCTGACTCGCCCTACTGTCCAACAACCAAGTGTTCCTGGTGTTTTCAGATGCTGTCGCTGCCAGGGAAAACGATGCTGGAGAACTGCTCCTCACGTGTTGAGTAGTCCTGCGCCCTTGTCTCGCTGCTCCTCTGTTTCTGCTCTCAGGGCAGAGTCTCTGGAGATGCTCAGTAGAACCACACGTGTAGCATCTCTTCACTGTATAAACTGTCTCAGCTGCTCTGCCAGCATCCTGGACTGGTGCAGATGCTGGTCTGTGCTGAGAGTTCTCTCCTCCCTTTCCGGGTCACCTCTCCAGCTGTTTCTGCTCCTCCTCCAACAATCGACCAGTCAAATATGCCATGGTTAAATCCCACTCTTGCATGGACTCTAGACTAGTCACAAGAACATCCCATGAACTGTCCAATGAACTGAGCACCACATACACTTTATGTGCTTCAGTAAATGTCATTCCTCTTTCTTCTAACTCAAGGAATGTCCTTCTCATATCCTGCAGATGTGTGGACATGCTCTTCCCCGGCTTCCACTGTGCTTTATACAGTCTCCTTGTCAGCAACACTTTACTGCATGCAGTCTCTCTCACATACACACTGCACAAAGCCTCCCAGCACTCTTTCACAGACTGGAGACCCCTCACAGGTATCAGCTGATTGTCCTCTAAAGCCAGAATTATGCTGGCTAAGGCCTTTTCATTTCTTCTCTGGTCCCCATCATCCAAGACTGCTGGTGGATTAGTAACAATCATCCACAACTCCTCCTTCCACAGGTATATCTCCATCTTCACATTCCAGGAGAGGTAGTTTGTCTCATTCAGCCGAGACACCAAGAAACTTCTTCCCATTATGCCGATGGAGGCCATGCTGCCTGCTTTCTTTCACAAGCTACTAACCACTATCAAACCACGTTGCACAACCCCTCTGGCTCTGGTGCAAGGTCTCACTGGGTTTCTCTTCTCTCTAGTCTCTCTAGTCACTCTGGCCTTCTCTCTGGACTAAGCCCATAACCTGTCAGAGTGTGCACAGCGTGACTACTATTTTGAGACAACCCAGGAGCAAAATACAGTACACAGAGGTTTGTCTTACAAACAGTGGTTTATATACACGACTTCTATATACATACATACATGTGGTAGGCACATACCAGGCAAGCAATCAATCTTCAACTCTACACTGAGAACTACAATGCAGATTGAACACAATGAGGAGAGAGATACACGAGGAGAGAGAGAGATACACCCTCTCATGGCCTCCCTTATATAGACAGCTTCTCTATAAATCTTAAAGCGACAATAACCCTGCTGACTCATCCTCATTGCATCAGTGTTTTCAGCAGCCTTACAACAGCTGATCAGCTATTAAATCATCATTACTCTGACATTTTAGTTGTACAAGGAAGGAAGAAAACAAATCTTACAAAATAATTTTAAACATCATTTCCTTTCGCTAAGGTAAAAAATTAAGAGCAAAATTACATTTTTAAAAAATTAAGTTTCTGCAAGAGGTCCAAACATTTTGCCATTCTGTGAGTATCAGTAATTTGTAGACAAATGTCCACATCTGAAATCAAATGAACCTATACCTAAATATTTGTGTCAGTTTAAGAACAAAAATACTAACACAGATTTCAGATGAACTAAAGATTTTAGATGTTGTTGATGAATTCCAGAATATTTTGATAGAAGTGACAGAATTGTTTCTTATGTGTATATCAATAGTAAGGTTAGAAGATTGGGGGGGAGGAACCCTCCCTGCTCCAATTAACATTGTACTTTGTTTAGTAATAGCAGGCTATGTTAAATTAAAATTGTATTTGTTTATCCTCTGCAGAGGGATGGAAGAAAGAGTCAGTATTCAATTTTTATGTCCACTTTCACTTAAAGTAGAATAACACTTTAGCACTCATAACATGTCAGTTATGTTCACCAACTTGTAAAAAATGCAAGGATATTAAACTGAAGTTGTTCATATATAGAACACATAGATAATATTCTTCTGAGAAACACAAACTATTTCCAAAGAATGGAAATTCTGTTTAAGCAAAATCTCTCTAAATTCTATTCTTAGAATTTCAATTTCTAATAGAATCACTATTCTATTCAAATAGCATCTTATTCATTGGAGCCCCAAGAAATGGAATTTGTATAGTATTTTGAAATGCATCTCTGATGTCTTCCTCCCAAAGGCAACCTAGAGAGGTAATTTAACTTTCTTATCCTAGAAAAACTGAGCTGTCGATCACTCCTTGATAAACAGGGATAATCAGGACAGATGAGATTTGTGCTCATAGAAAACTTGTCATTTTATAGCAATGGCCAACTGTGCAGTACTATTTCTGACCATATTAAAATTTCAAAATGACATCCAGATGCCCATTCCTGTCAATATCCTATCATAGCAATTTTGTTCCTTCCCTATATTTTTGGATACATTTAATTTTATTTCAAGACACTTGAGATCATCCATACACATCAGGTCAGTGTTTTTGCCAGAAAAGCATACTTTAATTTATTTTATTGAAAAATTATAGAGGAATATTGCTTGGGTCAGAAAGAACACTTTTATTCATATTCAGCAATATTGGGTTGAAGATTGTTTCCATTAAAGCATCAGATTCAATAAGCCAAGACAGAAATTCAAACAAATATAACATCAATTGTATAAGAAAGACAGTTTGGGAATACTATATTGATTTTTTTTTTAAAAAAAAACACCTCTCCCCACCCACCCAGATTGATCCCAGGGTTGAATAGTAAAAGGTCTAGTCTTGCAATCATACATGTCAGTTAGATAGACACTTTCTCACTAGAGCTATTTTTACATCCTGAAATGTAATACATTCAGAAAATGTATTCCTGGTTATTACCTTCAGATCAAAGTGATACCAAGTTAATTATTATCTTAAATAGCTTAGTATTCTCTATAATAACTGGCAACAGTTCTCTAGAATCTTTCTTGATCCTAACTGGAGATGGTTGAGGTTGAATATGGGTACGCAGAATATATTTTTCTTCTGCTGAGCTCCAACGTAACATCATTGTAATGGGAATATTGGACATTCTCTCTCTCCCTTTCCCAGAAAGTGGTTGTAGTCACTAGGAGTAAAGACTTGACTTTATGGGACTTAAATCAAATAAAGAACAGAATACTTTACCTAAAGTGTTAGCTAGACATTGGGGCAGGGAAAATAAGAGCAGCTAAATCACTTTGCAGCAATTTGCTGAAAGGTGAATTTACCACTTTAAGTAAAGAATCTTAGAATATACATGGGACCATCTGCCTAAATACAGGAATCCACTATTACACCATGGCCAATAGATAGGCATATCCAACAAATGAGAGCCTACTGTTTCCTGTGGCAATCTGTTCCATTGTTGAGCAGCTCTGCCATTAGGGATTTCTTTCAGATATCCAACCAAAATCTATTCTTTATCAGTTTAACCTATTATTTCTTGTCTTTTCTTCTGGCGCAACTCCTGAATAATTCTGCACTGTCCTCCACAAGACCTGTCTTCAGATACTGCAGTACAGTTTTCATGAGGGGACTCAGCTGCTGTGGCTTAGAGGTGGAGCTCTTGCCTCACAATCAGGAGGTTGTGAGTTTGATCCTAGGTAGAGGCAGATGTAGGGTCTCCTGCTTGGGCAGGGGGGTTGGACTAGATGACCTGCAAGGTCCCTTCCAACTCTGTTAATCTGAGTCTCTGTCAGTATTACATAATGTTGTTCCTTCTCCATTCTGAAGAACTTATTTGTTGCATAATTATTTCATTTGACTAGGATAGCACGTGACTCCAATCAACTCTGGACAGCTCACCACATAAAACATAAACAGGAATCTACAATCAGATAAAATAAATACTGAATAAGCTGTTTCCAACTATTTTACATAGATTTTTATTCTTCCAGGCCCCTTATTCCCTTAATAGAGCTCTTCTGGACCTGCTCCAGTTTGTCAACATTTTTCCAGAAATGCATGCCCAGAATAGGACTTGATATTTTAGCCAATGCAGAATAGAGATGAACAATGACTTCTCCTGACCCTGACACTCTCTATTGATGCATCTTAGAACTGTGTTTGCTTGTTTTGCAGTTGTATTGTGCGGCAAGCTCATGTTTAAATAAGGCACCAAGATCCTTTCTACATATGCTGCTGCTCAAAATGGTTTCCCCCATGTTATAGGCCATGCCTTTGATTTGTCCAACCCAAATATTGGACTTTGTCCTTTTCCCTATTAAAATTCATCCTGATGGTTTCTGCCCAAGATCAGCTTTACATTACTAATCTAATGGGGAGGTCAAGATGTAACTTGTTACAGAATATTAATTGCCAGATTTATTGAAAAGTATGAGAAATTAAACAGATTTTAGTAGGCACTACACTTCAGAGTCCCTCCTCTACATACAGCAAATGCAAAATTGATACACAATATATGTATGCGTAGGCTAAATTTCTCATCCAGCTCTACATAACAGTCTTTCTGAGAAACACTAGAACTACCACCGGCCATTAAACTGTAAATAGAAAAGATGATTCAATAACAGATCTACGTGCCAAACAGAAAACAATAGCATGAATTTTGTTTCTTCCAATAAGCATAATAATAACAGCAGCATCAATAGTTTTTAACACCTCTTGCAGTCATAAGTCTCCACTAAATATTAAGACAAATCTCATTTTCTGAAAGTTAACTTTAAAGTTTGGTTAGTGATAGAGACAAGAGGCTCCCAAACTATTTAATAAGGATAAGCTTGGCATATTCTGTGAATCAGACTTCAGGATTTTTCTTTGAACTGGCAATTCTTTTTAACCCTCACCTACTAGGGCCATAAAATATCAAACTACAGCTGCAACCAGATGCTTCCTTGAAGGCTGGCATGTTAAATTAATAAACATTTTCTTTCCATTTGGAAATAACACCTCAATTTGACTGTTGTCATGACTATTTGCCACCAGCATAGAAATGCTTTATTAACAGAAGGGCAGGAGTCTCCTGTGCTGACTAAATCAAATTCACTTCACAATAAGTGCATTGTGGAGTAATAATAGCAGCTTGTTTTAGTCACACCACCATGTCAGTTCCAATTTAAAAAAATAGGCTCTGGTACACAGAATAGACAAAACATTAGAAGACTGCAAACATTTCAGCATGTTTGTTGCTGTACATGTCTGAGGGTAAAATGTTTCTCACTTTTACAGAAATATAGAGTTGGAAGTCCATCTTTTCATTACACTAGATACACTCAATTCCTGCAACCGTTCTTCATATGTTTTATCCTCCAGTCCCCTAATCATCTTTATTACTCTTCTCTGTACACTTTCTAGAATTTCAACATCTCTTTTATATCATGGTGACCAAAACTTGATTCAATATTCCAAATGTGGTCTTACCAAGGCATTGTGAAGTGGTATTAGCACTTCACATGACCTTGATTCTATCCCTCTATTAATACAGCCTAGGACTGTATTAATACAGCAAACTTCTGGCTCAAATGATTGTTTAGGACTCCAAGATCCTCTCACAGTTACTACTATTGAGTCAGGTACCACCTATTCTATATTTGAGAATTTGGTTTTTCTTGCCTAAATGTAAAAACTTACTTTTCTCTACTTTGAATTTCATTTTGTTAGATAGGGCACAGGGTTCAAATCTGTCAAATTCCTTCTGTATCTTGAGCCTTCTGGAGTATTGGCTGTTCCTGCAAGCTTGGTGTTGTTTGCAAATTTGATGAGTTCCCCTTCTACCCCCTCGTTTAAATCATTGATGAAGATATTGAAGAGTATTGGACCTATGACAGAGTCTTGGGTTACCCCACTACATACTTCACCCCATGTAGATACAGTTCCATTAAGGACTACATGTTGAATGCAGTTGGTGAGCCAGTTACAAATCTATCTGATGGTGATGCTGTCTAACCCACATTTTTTTTTTCAGGTAGTAGGTTGTTGTCTACTTTATCAATGCCTTACAGAAGTCCAAATAAATCCACAGCATTATATCCACAGCATTTCGCTAGTCCACTAATTTTGTCACTTTGTCAAATAATGCAATAAGATTTGTTTGGCATGATCTGTTTTTATAAACCCATGGTGACTTCTGGTTATGATTTTGTTTGCAGGTGTTTGCAGATTCATTGCTTAATTATCTTTTAATCTTTTCCAGAATCTTTCCAGGTATTGATGCCAGGCTGACTGGTCCGTAATTTCCTGGATCCATTTTTTTTCCTTTTTTTGAAGATGGGAACTACATCAGCCTTTTCCAATCATCTGGTAGTTCCCTGGTGCTCCAGGATCTTTGAAAGATATAGTTCACTGGTTCTGAGTTCACATCTGCCAATTCCTTCAGAATCTTGGGGTATAATCCATCTGGTCCTGGTGATTTGAACTCAGCTAGAATGGATAGGTGTTCTCTTACATATTCTTGCTTATTTTTGATTTGCATTCATAACCTGCATTTTACAGCATTTTTTCTTGATAGGTTGGACTGTGTAAAGACAAATGCAAAAATGAGTTAAACAGTTCTGCTTTCTCTCGGCTGCTCGTCACCTTCTTGCCATTTTCTCCCATTAATGAACCAATCATTTCCTTGACTTTTTTCTTGCTTTTTACATGTTGAAAGAAGCTCTTCTTTTCATTATCTTTGACTTTTGTAGCAAGCCTTAGTTCATTTTGGGCCTTACCTTTCCTTTGCAGGTTTGGGCTATTTGCTGATATTCTGCCTTAGTTATGTGCTCCTCTTTCCACTTTTTATACGTGCCCTTTGTTGTGTTTCAGTTTATCAGAGAGTTCTTTGTACAGTCATGCTAGTTTCTTTTAACATCTCTTATTTTTCTTCTTCATTGTAATTTTGCCAGACTGGGCTTTTATAATCTCACTTTTCAAAGTTTCCCAAGCTTCTTAGGTTGTTTTCCTCCTGAGGATTCTCATCCATGGAATCCTTCTCAAACTCTCTCTAAATTTATTGAAATCAGCTCTCTTGAAGTCCAAGATTTTAGTTTGACTTTGTACTTTGTTACAAGCTCAAAATAAGTAATGATCATTTTGGATTCTTTGTGGGTAAAATTGTAAAAAGAGAGAAGCAATTCAGAACTGTAGTTACTTCTTTAAAATCAACAGGTGGATCCTGGAAAGGTAGAAGGAAGATGACTATGTTAAAGCTTAAATTTGATATGCTGTCATTTCGGTCACAGTCACTCAATATGTTTTGGCCTCCACATAGATTATTATACTAAAATAGAATTTAAATAAATGAGATTGCTACTGTAAATTAATTGGAACACCATTCCTATGCCATTCTCTTTGGGGAAAAGAAACCTAGAAGGATATGATGGGGGTTAACAGCATTAGGAGTTTTGTTGAGGGAAAGAAATGTTTCTTCTCTTATAATATCCTCTGGAAGTTGCAGTAATCTTTCACTGACAACATGTAGAAAAGACCTTGCACTCCATCTTGAAATGACCTCACCAAGATGAGAAAATTAAAGTAGTCCACCTCACTTTCTGCCTAGGGAACTTTCCATCCAAAGGAATTATCTTTAATCTCCTCAGGGAGAGATGAAATCTGCTCACAGAAAACTAAGAAGAAATTTACAGCATAGTTGTGAGGAGGGCAGGAGTATATATCTCCACAACCAAAATGAAAAGAAACTGCAAAAATCTCTCATTTTTTGTAACTCAGGTATTTACTTCATTAAAAAAAAGAATTGTATTATAGACAAATTTTCATGATAGTACCTTCATACTGAAAGGAAAAGTGGCACTGGCATAAATAAATGACAACACTATTATAATTTTCACTGTTAATACAAGGCCACAGTGGACTTGAGGATTTTTGGGGGCCCAAACTCTATCACAGAATTCAAACCACAGCAAAGGCTAGTCTACTAAAATTGTCTCTTTGTATCCCCTCTAAATCCAACTCAAGTGCAAAATTATGTTATGTTAATTTTAACATTTTAAAAATATAAGAAAACAAAGTGAAAATAAAACCTGATATCTAAGGAATATAGGAAATATCTGCTGTTATATTTTATCTTTTGGAAAGCATGCTAAATTAGTCCTCATTACTGGTTGAATCCTGAGTAGCTATCAACACAGGTCAATTGCATTTGAGTTTATCATTTTAAGTAAATGATAAATGGTATTAAATTATAAAATGACCATTTGACTTTACCATTACCATCATCATAAACCTCTAATGGAAAAGGAGCATGTGACATGAAATTTGGGCTTGAAGTTTGTTGACATTAGATTAAATCACAATCTCAACTACAAATGGGGCTGAAAATACAGCTTTAGCACAACTAGCATCAGAATTAAAATAGGAATGATCATGGTAAAGTTTGGACAAATAAGAAGCAAAAATGATAGCTAGAAACAGATTTAAAAATAGAGATTGTGACATAGTCATTGTTGACCCCTGGAACTGCCTAGACAGTACCTGCACTTTTTTTGCTAAGATTTCAAAAGTGGTTTGTCATTTTCTGCTTCCTAGGGCTGAGACATAGTGAACAGCCCAAGGACATTGCTGGCTTTTGTCTAAGGTGGAGCCTGATGTCTTAATCACTACACCAACTTGTATATAAGATTACCGGAGCTTGAAACTAAAAAAAAATGTTTGTGGACTCACCTGATTGGTTTTTGATTTGTCAGTAGTATCTGTGGATACAAACCATCATGCATTACTGAATAATGTTAGGCTTACATGCACATGATTGCTATTTAATAGGTGTTGTGTTATGGGGGTAGCTTGCATATGTGATTGAGCTGTTAAAAATTGGTATTACTGAGAGTTCTGAGACTTCCATACCACTTCAAATAAATTGTTTTTCACTGCAGACTATTCACACTTTAAAGTGTCAGTCACCAAGTATGCAATAAATGTTGATAGAAAAAAATTAAGAGGGTTAATTATGGTAATAATTTATATGAGAAGAGCACATTTTCCTTCCCCTGCCATTATCACCTTCTATAGAAGGACTATTGAAAGCATTCTTTCATATTGTGTTACTGTGTGATTTGGATGTCTTACTGTTTCAGACAGGAAGGCTGTGCAGAGAGTGGTGAGGACGGCATAAAAGATTATTGGAGGTTCACTCCCTTTTATCCAGGACATAGTTTGACTAGGGTCCATGGTATTGTCAGGAACACTACACATCCTTTCCATGACTGGTTTGCTTTGTTACCTTCTCGGAAGAGACTTTGTGGTCTCCAAAGCAAGACAACTAGATTTTGTAATAGCTTTGTACCATATAGTATCAACCTTGTTAACACTCAAGACTCTTTTTTTCTGCTTTGTATTCAAAATGGACTATAGTGTGTGTGTGGTTGTGGTTGTGTGTGTGGGTGTGGGTGTGTGTGTGTAGGCATCATAAATTTCATTTTTTAATGTGTGCCAGTATGTTCAAAAAAAACGTGACAATAAAGGTTATTTTATCTTAGCTTAATGAGTTCAAATGGTTAAATGTTAAATGTTATGTACCCAAATAGTTTCAAAGAGATTGTTGCAAATATATTGCAACATGTTACCACATAAATTATGTCTTTTATTAGCCACACTTTCTAAAAACAGATTTATATTTCACAACCTTTATTTATTATTTACAACTAAGCCTAACATATAAAGTTTTTGCATGTACAGTAGTAATCTCCAGTACCATATATGTTTTTCATGTAAATTAGTCCAATTTATAATAATTTCCTCTAGATCCTTGTTGTTTTGTATAACTGTCTCTGATGGTTTCAGTTTTAATGTACCAGATGCAAACTATTTCTGTACTTTAAACAACTCTAATATATGCTTCTTCGTTCAACCATAAACATTCTTTTTTAAAAAAATAATTTTTATTTGAGTATAAACATTAAAAATGATGAACAAACATCAAACAAAACAAAACAATACATCTACAAATATACATATAAACCTCTTGGGTAATTTCACGGTACATGTCTTAATGGTACATTTTTGCTTATATATAACTATACAACTATACATAACTTTATATATTCTTAGTAAATATATACATTTATAATAACTAAATTTATATAATCTTATTTAAATTCCTAAGTTAAACATCAATCTATACATCTTTTTTTTCCTTTCCTCCATAAACATTCATATTCAGAAGAAAGATGCAGTAAGAATATTTCTTGGGAAACATGACAACTTGAAGTGGTGCCCTTTGGCTTAAAAGAATGGGTAGCCCATAATGTTAGATACTTCTGTGTGCCATCAATTCCAGAATCATCATTTCATACTCTAATTACTCAAGCCATAGAACCATCAGAAGAATTACACTTTAAATAAAGTCAGTTGTTTGCTAAATAGTGTGTGATATTGGGATTTGTTCTTCTTCCCCACAGAAATAACAGGTTTGGAATTTATCTGAACAGCACTTCGTTCGGTTTTTTTTTTTTTCTATACTAAAATATTACTAATGTTCTCATAAGAAAATGACAATAATTCATACTAAATACATCCAGAGGTCCATTTTGTTGTTATGGAAAAAAAAATGCCTTCCCCAGGCCATTTCAGACAAGTTTAATTGCATATCTCAACTCATTTGGGATCCTCCACTTTAGATCAGTGGTTTTGCTCTTTTCTGAAGCTAAAACTCAATTATGCCATTCTCTCTCAAGGGAGTTTAAAGTAGTTTCATCCATAATGCTATTTAGGCAAGCAGCAAAAAGCATTTCTTTGCTTCACTTGGCTTTGAATGACTTTTAATATAAGATTGGTTTAATTCCTGTTGTTTTTATTAGTTGCTCCTATTAATGTTTAATTGGTTTTTTACATTGTTCTTGTGGAATACAAAATAACTTTCAGTTGTACCCTCTCATTCCATCTCTAGGGTACTAATGGTGGCCGATAGACAAAAAAGAAAAAAAAATAAAATGGTTAAAATATTACTAAATATTTATACATAACAACTACAGCATTATTCAATTAATTCAAAAGACCTGGCAGTTGATGACAATGTTATTTCCCTGAAAGTGCAGACAGTCATAACTAAGCCCATATTCCAACTGTTAGGAATGTTGCCCAAGAATTCCTCCTATGTGCCCAATAAATAGGAGTGTATAATTAGCAGCATCTTTAAAATTGAATTGTCTCTAAGTTTAGTGCCTGAAAACATTTGCTATACACTGTTGGCCATTTTTACTGCAATCTCTTCTGGATGGTTGTAGATATCACACAACCTATCTACAACCTTTAAACTAGCTTGCTGTTTTCAGCTGTGGGGAAAATGTTGTCCATTGTTGAAATAAAGATCTCCAATCTGCTTCATATGAAATTAGGAGAATTGTTCTATGTTATATTTTTAACCTTATATTGCAAAGTTTCTTGGTCTGTAACCAAGCTAGGTACAGAACTTTCTTAAGGCCATCTAGTGGTTTGGAAATGTCTTTCCAAACACATATGTAAATAAATTCACTTTTTTAAACAATGAGATAGCTAATGTCCATTTCCCATTTTGCCATCATGATTTCCATAAACTGTTATGTACCCAAATAGTTTCAAAGAGATTGTTGCAAACAAAATTGCAACCTATTGCCACATAAATTATGTATTTTATTAGCCACACTTTTTAAAAACAGATTCTTAAAGCAGCTGCTTAATATTGAAGGAAAACAACTGCAATTAGAACTTGGTCTTCAGTCTGGAACTTGATCTTGATTCAGATAGAGGCTCTGTATCAACTCCTTCCAAATTGTTTTTTGTGTTACAACATACCATAATTGCTATTGGGCCCTCAACTATATCTTGAACACACTCTGAATCAAAACCATCTATTTGGTAGATAGGTAGGTAGGTAGATAGGTAGGTAGGTAGGTAGGTGAACGGACAGACAGACAGACAGACAGACAATCCATTTACTTATTTATATTAAAGTATAAATAATGTCATTCCTCCAATGACTTTATATCAACATAACTTTTTTCCTTTAATTTCGTTTTTTTCTTCTCCTTGTTATTCAGGCACTTCTGTCATTCAAGTAACAGCGACTGATGCTGATGACTCTAACTATGGCAACAGTGCCAAAATTGTATATAGCATCCTCCAGGGTCAGCCATATTTCTCAGTGGATCCAGACACAGGTTAGACTATCCATTGACTTGCTTTGTTCTGGTTATCTGAGTTTTGCATTGTTCCAGTGATGTATAGGAACTGACAGCTTTAATGAGTTTTTCAAACTTTTGCACCTTTTGTTTTGAATGATTTATTCAAATACTGTTATACATGCTTGTTCAGCTGGAATGTTGACTGTTAATTTCAAGTTATGGGGTGGAATATTGTTGGGCAAAAAATTGTTAGTGTCTCTTCTTAGCTTGGGGATGGAAGTAAGCAAATTGACATTTTTTTTCATGGTGTTTTTTTCTGGAACAATAGTTTGTCAACTTTGAGACTTCAGCAAATGCCAGCCTTATCAGCCTGTTTAACTGGCTGTGGAAATCATTTCTTAGATAAGCCAAACTGAAAACTTTCCATGAATTACAGGAGAGCAGCTGATTCATCAACCTGGTCCTCTGGCATAATTTTCAAATAGTTTACATGAGCATGGTGAATGAGAAGCTACAGCTGCTGGATGAATTAAGTTGCGTGAGTTGCAGGATATTTTGGAATAGCTAATGTGCCACAAAAGACCAAAACAAAACAAAGTCTTCAGCCCCCAGCCCCCAGCCCCCCACATAACCCAGTTCTGAGACAGTTCACTTAAAAATGTAAAACTGCTTTATATATAATGATGTTTGGGGTGGGGACAAAGTAAGAGAAGTTTGAGTAATAGCAAAGATGTTAATCTTGGCTTTTACATGGTGAATTTGTGCATTGCTCAGTCAGCATAAAAATAATGAAAAAGATAATGGGGAGAAGGGTAGACCTAGGTGGATAAACATGTTGTCTCTTTCCTTATCGTCTCAAGTCCCATGTTTTAGTTTCACCCTGAGCATTAACAATGATCTAGGAAGGAATCGTTCACATGCAACAAGGGCAACAGCACAATGATAAGTTGATAAGTTGGATTGTGCCATTACAGTTTGCAAATAGTTATTGCCACATCTTCTTTCCTCTATGTAATATATAGTACATTATAATAGTTCTCTTTTCTCATGCGATAGCTTAATATTTACATGCAGAATTGATTTAGAAAGTGATTTTATATATTGAAATGATACATCTGCTTCATATATAGATCAAGCTCCTCTGGGATTTTGGAGAAGATTGTAAATGCCTAAATTACGTCCTCTAAGATTTGCTTTAAAATCTCTCTCTCTCTCTCTCTCTCTCTCTCTCTCTCTCTCTCTCTCTCACTCTCTCTCTCTCTCTCTCTCCTCTCTCTCTCCTAGAAGAGCAAATGGGGATGAGGAAGAGAAACCTTGCTGAATTCCATTCCATTCCATTCCATTCCTCTCTCTCTCTCTCTCTCTCCCTCTCCCTCTCTCTCCCTCTCTCTCTCTCCCTCTCCCTCTCCCTCTCCCACACAAGCACACCTTTTATTCTACCATATGTAGCCATTTTAGCTTGTTTTCTGTTTTGCTAGAAAGATAATTACATTGATTTTAATGCCAGGCTAAATAGGACTCCCCTGTTTTTTCCTCACTATAACATTAAGCTGGACAAATCTAGTTTGATACTCTTTTTCGTATTTTCTTTTGCCTCTATTCTCTATTTCCCCCCACAAGGCATAATCAAGACTGCTTTGCCAGATATGAGCCGAGAAAATCGAGAACAGTACCAAGTGGTCATCCAAGCCAAGGATATGGGAGGCCAGATGGGTGGATTATCAGGAACTACCACAGTGAACATCACCCTGACTGATGTCAATGACAATCCACCTCGATTCCCTCAAAGTATGAGATATTTAATAATTCTGTTGTCTTCAAAACGCCGCTATATTCATTCACCATCTGTGACAGCATTGCAAGTGAATTGATACTGTAACTATTTAAAGTCATAGCAGAATTAATATGTGTATATGTCTAAAAAAATCTTGCTTTAAACTAAAGCTTTCGAATTGGGGTATTTTAGTCATATGAGACTGAACAACTTGAAATGCTAAAAACACAATAATCTTTTATACTTGTAACATGTTCTACTTGTTAGTGTAGTGAGTGCTATAAAATAGAGATGGATTCTCAGCTCCACTTGGTTATGCCTGGTTTGAAATTTTCTCTATTAGTGACCTGAAATGGAAAGGGAATGTTCCTATTTTCTCAGGTACCAAAAAGTCTTTATGCAATTGTGCTTGCTGTTTTAAATGTCTTCCAACCCATTTTGTACCTCAAGGGCCCCAATTAATTAGAAAGTTCCATGAATTAATCAGGCAGAATGGATGTTAGAAGTGATGATGTTAGAAAATCCTCTCCACTTTCCAGAAGAGTTAGGGGTAACAGTGTATCTGAAACTGCTAGACTCATAAAAGCTAGAAAAATTATCCAGTGTGGTTGAGGAACAACCAACACAACTAACCTTGCCAAGAATTATCAATTTTTTTCCTAGTTCATCCACTCTTATCACAAGCTCAATGAATATAAATTCATGTGCTAAATAACCAAAACTAAATATAGGCAGTCAGCTAATTATATTATCACATAGAAAACAGTAGAGTCATGAATGAATGGGACAACAATGCTGTTTGCTGCATCAAGGAAACTTGTAGGAATAATTATGAATGATGGAAACTATCACTTATATTCCACAGGTTTCAATAATAATAATAATAGACTACAGGTAGTCCTAAACTTATGACCTAAATTGAACCTAGAATTATGGCTGTAAGTCATGGGAGTTATTAAGTCAGGTGCCTACATTTAGATTTCCACATTGAGGTCATTACTTGGAGCACAGGGTATCACAGGGTAGGGAAGGCCCCAGGAGGCCTGGCACAGGCCCACTCTGCATCACCTCCCCAGCTCATACATGGCTAACAGGGTCTTCCCCATCCTCTAAAACACCCCTCACATTGTTTCCCACTCCACTGGGTCCCACACACTTGGGTCTCTCCCCACATCATGCCTCACTCCACTGATGTATCACCTTTATCAAGGGAAAGCATCCAAAGCACTGCTCAGTTTTCCTATACAGAAGCCATGTGGTAGCATCCCAGAAGCAGGCATGATTTTGGAAGCAGGCACAGTTCTAGAGAATAAAATCACTAACTTGGAGTTAGATGACAGCTGTACCAATCCAATGGGATGACTGAGGCTGGAATGGGGTAACTCACCATGGCCAACTCGCCATGGCCAACTCACTACAGGAAAATTCGGTTTGGGACAATTCAACAAAAAAGTTACATTAATTATGATGGAACCGTGTCCAATAATAATAAAATAAAGTCAATCCAGAAATATAAGAGTTACAATAATTTTGATGAAAACATGTTCACTAATAATAAAAGTATCTGAATGAAAGGTGCTTTTTCAAGAGGCAACTGGACTTTCTTGTTTTTCTTTGAAGACATTTCGCTTCCCATCCAAGAAGATTCTTCAGCTCTGACTGGATGGTGGGGAATGGAAGGATTTATATTCCTTGCAGACAGTTGGTCATTTGCATTCTTTTAGAGAGTTGTTGAGGCCACTTGGAGATTTGTCTGTATCCTCAGGGTCACCTGAGTAGTGCAAATGGGTGTGGAGCCTTCTTAGAACTGTTGAAAGGACTGAGTTGTGGAGCTTCAGGATGTACCCACCCTGTGTCCCTTCACTGTTGAACACATGCGCAGGTTGTGGGGATAAGGCTGTGTTGTCGGCATCTCAAACTGAAGTGCAAATGGTCCTGTAGTCTGCAGTTTTTCCTGGAAATCTATGCTTTTTCCTTTGGGAAAACCATGACCTGGATAACTGAGAATCTCCATAGACATTTAGCTATGAACTTTGGGATGAACATGTTTCTAATGGTGCGGGAATATGAATGGATTTCCAGAAAAAAATTGCAGACTACAGGACCATTTGTGCTTCAGTTTGAGATGCAGACAACACAGACTCACCCCCACAGCCTGTGCCTGGGTTCAACAGTGAAGGGACACAGAACTTCTCCACCCAATGTAATCTATTTTTCTAGATAACTGATCAAGTGCTATGAATTCCTACACTGATTCATTATTGTTTTCCATCTACTTTTCCTTTTTTTTTAAAAAAAAATCAAAAGTCTTGGTTTCCTATATATTTACAGGATTTTCCATAGAAAACATCGTTGGGAAAGCCAACCCTTTTTTGTAGTTATTTTTACAATCATGGTTTTCATAATATTTATTTTTATTTATTTTTATTTATTTATTTATTTTGTTTGTCAAACATGTATAGGTATAAGTATAAACATTAATATGAATACAGTAAATACAGTGTACGAATAAATGGGGACA
>QLTV01004400.1:656357-670432 GCA_003457575.1 Thermophis baileyi
CCACCTGGCCTTCCCTCCCTGCCTCTGCTGCCTCTGGAGTCTGTTCCTCTGGGCCGGTACTGGATGCGAGCTGGAACGCGTTGTGGACAATCCCTAGTGACATGTCCCTCATGATTACAGATGTAGCATCTTGGCATCCTTGGAACGTAGGTTCTTCCTCGGAAGGGACGTCTCGCAGGTGCTCTCGCTACTGATGGCCCTGCTAGGTGTGGCGTAGCAAGCATGAATGCGTCTTCTGTCAATATTCTGCAAACATGGTCTACTGTGCGTTGAGCAATAGGCACTTGGTTAATCTTGGATATGGCATCTTTCCATGCATAATTTAATGAGTTAATGATAATGCTGATCATCTGGAAATTATCAATAACATAGCCTCTTTCACCCCAGGCTCGTCTCTTCCATAATACTAATTTGCTCATAATAGCTGCTTATAGCTTTATCTCGTGCTGATAATAGAGGAGGTGAAAGACTTTTCTCTCACTTAAGAATATCTGCGCTGCCCATGATAAATCAAGCTCTGTTTCGACTCCCCGGATTCCTCAGAAGCCCTGTGGGTGCTTGTGCTTGGAACTTGACACACTGACCTTACTAAATCTTCTTCTTGACATCTGCTCTCAGATTTGGGTGGTGTGTAGATATCAGCTCGATGTTTCTTCTTTTTCTTCCTTTCGGTCATTTTTGCAGTGATTAATCAGCGTTCCTCAGTCGCTAATAAATCTGGCTAACAAACCTTTATCAGCCGGTTATCTGAGAATGACAAGCGAGGACACATTAGAGCAATAAAGATAAACCATCCTCTGCTACCATGTTGCGGAGGAAAAAAATTAGAGGTGAAATGAATCTTGTCTCCATGCTCTCAATCCTCAAGAATAAGACCGGAGGCCAGGAAAGAATAAAAGTAATATATTTTTCAAAACAAAAATAAGAACATCTAAGTCTGTGTCTACATGGTGAAGAACAAAGAGAACAAAAGAAAGATTAACACATGTGCAGTACAGGCATCACATTACTGCATATCAGTGTACATTGTCATTTCAGAATAAGAGTCCTGCTGACAAATTAAAATGAACGTAGTGACACACATATCTTAAAGTTGCCAAGGTTGAGAAATATTACCCTAAAAAGTTCTTTTCCCATACATAATATATTTATATTTATGTTTTTTATATCTCTGTTTTTATTATATTATAATCCACCTAGAGCAGCGGTTCTCAACCTGTGGGTCGCGACCCCTTTGGGGGTCGAACGACCATTTCACAGGGTTGCCGCGCGCATTAGCCCGCCATCTTGGTTCCACCGTCACTGCAGGGGTGAAATGCTCCCAGTTCGGCCGTGCCTGCGGGTCGCCGGATAGCCGGGAGCGACAGAAGCGGGAGACTTCGCCCACCCGCCCGGACGCCGCCATTTGGGTTCTTTTACCCTCTGCGCATGCACAGAATGCTTTGTGCATGCGCAGAGGGTAAAAGAACCCAAATGGCAGTGTCGGGGCGGGTGGGCAAAGTCTCCCGCTTCCGTCGCTACCGGCTGTCCGGCGACCTGCAGGCACGCCTGAACCGGGAGCATTTTAACCCTGGTGCCACGCCCCCTTTGTCACCTCATCGCGTGCGGGGCTCACGGGGGGGTCACGGCATTAGAAAGGTTGAGAACCACTGACCTAGAGTCACCCTAAACGGTAAAATGGGTGATATACAAATTTATTTATTAAATAAATACTATCCTGTTAAATGCTGTTATAGAATATGCATGATATTTAGAATAAATTGTTCATTTTATTTTGGGGAGAGGGGAAGAACAGAGTCACTTTTCTTTAAAAAAGACAAAAATCGGTCTTTTGGTGTATCAACATTTCATCAGATTTTCTTTAAGACAGCATGTACAGTATTTGCCAACATTGATTGAAGGCTGTTTAAGTTTTATCTCTTGCCCATTGAAATTCAAACTCAAAAACCTGAATGGTGATTACAATAGTTTAAACTGTCATTCATTCACTATGTGAGCACAAGTTTAATTAAATTGTGGTGCAAATATATGTAGAAAAATACAGATTGAGGATTCCTATTTATTTTTTTAGCATTCATTAAATTATTCTGCTGTACCTGATAAGATAAGTGGCAGTAATTCAGTGTGTATTTACTGCAGGACAGCTTACACTCAGTATGACTTATTTCTGAGTAAGCTTTTTTTTTTTTTTATAAAGTTGGTGCAAGACTTGTACATTAGACAGAATGTGGTGGCAGACTAAAATGATAGAATTCAAACTTACTGCAGTTTTGGCTGCATGTGGGTGATGGGAATCTTATTTTAAGAAAACAATTTCAATGTACAAATGAACATTCATTTACAACTTGGAATGTCACTACAAAATTAATTAGTCAAGCCTGTAACCATCTGTTAGACTTTAGGATATTGGAAGGAAATTTGTGTGAGTGTTTCTATGGATTGTGTGGGAGGAAAGATTTAAAATAATGGATGACCGATAATAATAATAAAAAATATCTGTAGCATAATTAAAGTCTGCAAAGTTTTTAATGTTTCAGACTTTTGCTCTCCTCCACCTAATGCGTAGAATAAGTCTCTGTCTGATTGCATCAATGCAAATTGTTCCATAAGAGAACGGAAAGTCTTTGGTGACTTTTAAATGTCTTTCTTATGTTTTAAAGACAAACCCCAAAGACAACTTTAGGTCTCAAGTACTTGTGCAATAAATTCCTCATGGATCTGCCCTTTATGACAGTTCAACAGTTTCTTAATAATCAGAAAAGGACACAGCAATTTACTTCTTCTGCTGACTTTGAACACCATACCTGAAATTGTCAAAAACAGAAATAGGCAAGCTGGTACCATCCAAGAATTTAAACTTCCATCAGCTCTTGCCACCATAGTCAATTATATAAGATTGTAAGACTTATGGTATAAAACAAGCTTTATTGCCTCTTGTGGTGTTACATCCAAACAGTACATACTTTTTTTTTTGCTGCAGTTTTAGAAGGAGCCCCAGTGTCTATCTAACAAAATTTCTTAAATGAAAAGGATAAAATAATCAAGATATAGAAAGTCAGACCTTTGATCCATCTACCTGAGAATAGTTTACACTAATTCTCAAAGGTTTTAGAGAGAATCTTCCAAAATCCTGCTTAGAAATGCCGAAAGATTCAACAAAATCCTTTATCATTGAGTTATATAATAAAAAACAGAATTATTTTTCTTCTGTGACAACAAATGCAGAGTTTACTGTCTGTATTGTGGATCAAAGTCTCCAGGTTGCTTATAAAAAAGACTAAGGAGAGACACAGATACAGGTAATCCTTGACTTACAACCACAATTCAGCCTGGAATTTTGGTGGTAAGTTTGTTGTGGTTGAAAGTTGAGTCACCATGTGACTGGATTCAATTTTACAACTATTTTTACAGTGATCATTAGGTAAGTCACTGCAGTTGTTAAGCAAATCATGTGGATGTAAAATGAATCATGTGGTCATAAATAATAAAATGGGTGTTTTTTGGTGGAGAATACAATCACATGACCATGGGATGCTGCAACCAGTTGTAAATATGAGCTGGTGGCCAAGCACCCAAAATGTGATCATGTAAGCTTGCGGGTGGTACAGCAGTCATAATTTGGGAATGGGTTTTAAGTAACTTGTTCTTAACTCTGTTATAATTTCAAACGTTTGTTAAGTGACCAGTCATAAATTAAGGAGTATCTGTAATGAATTTCCATGCAAGCACTAGAGTCCTTTATCCCAACATCGCAAGCAAGTAATCAGTTTCTAAAAGAGTCCAGATTCTATGTCGGGATCTTGAAAATCTTCCTTCAAATGAGCCTATTAGTTTAAGAAGTAGCTACCGTATTATCTATTCACCAGCTTTTCTGTGGTCATGTTTGGCAAAGCATCCACATAAATCTGTGCAACACACTAAAATAAAAAAAACTTTATTTATAAATAGCTTTCGATAGTCACTTAATTTTTTTAAATATCGCCTTTCAACCCAGAAGTATCCTCAAGGTACTTTCCTTATGATACTATTATGCTATATTACAATATACAGTAATTAGCCATCCAGTTAAAATGTGCAGTTAAAATTATTCCATTCTTGTGTGTAATTAATATTAGCTATTGAAAATAAGCAAGAGCTCCTAATAGCCAATATCAGCAAGTAAACCAACGTTTTAACTGAATTACGAAATATAAGTATTATTTTTTCATTTTGTTTTTTTAAAAGCTTCCTAAAACAAGAGGAGAGAGTTCATGTACTCTAGAGTTTTACAGAAAGAGAAGTAATTTGGGAGGACTTGGACCTTGAGTCTTTTCACTGTTAATCCATACTAGCTCATAATACAGAAGTGGTTTACCATTGCCACCTTCTTCCATATTTTTTAACCCCCTTGCCCAGGGGTGGTATTCATTTACCTTCTCTACCGGTTCGCAAATGTGAGTGTGCGTGTATAGCCTTCCGCGCATGCGCAGAGCCTAGAAAACGTGGATAAATGGGATGTCATGATGTCTGGGCAGGTGGGCGGAGCCACCTGCAATCGCCACTACCAGTTCGGCCGAACCTGATAGAACCGGCTGAATACCACCTCTGCCCTTGCCTTGTCTTTAGCCCTAGTATATCTTGATGGTATTTCATCTAACCAATAGCCAGATTACTGAGATGAAATACCAGATTGCCAGATTTTATCCCGCTTGGTTTTTCAAGCACCTCCAGCTTCACCTAGATGCCACCATGTTTTCTTTAAGACATTCAACGTGACAGTCCAGCTTGCTCTTTAAATGTTACAATGTCTACAATACAGTCATTTGCTTGTTTATTTGTTTATTATTTAATTGCTATAACAAGTTGTTGTGGGCTGGCAGGGTGCCAGCATACAATTACAGTAAGTTGAATATTACTTTTACCTTCAAAATGCTCTCCCCCCAAGTATGCCAGTCTTATTAAAATTCTTTGAAACTTGCTCTGAAAATTATAACAGATGCCGTGCCTCAACAACCCTCTGGAGTCATTGCAATTTTAGCTTTAGGCAAATTTCGGTGACATTTTTAACCCAAGATTGACTACTTTGCAATCTGTTATAAACTAAAAAATTAATACACATTGATTTTAGAAATTATATTTCAATAGATACACCTGTATACTTTCCAGGGTAAGAATATGGACACTGGATTGGGCCATTAGTGCTGCCAAGTATCTACTGATTACACCTATAATCTAAAACTTATAGGTAACTAATCAAAGAAGATTGTACTACATCAGCATTCTATTTTCTTTTATAACTTTTCTTTCACAAGTATTAGCTCTGTGTTCAAATTTTCTGGTTTTTTTTTCTTGTACTCAGCCAGAAGATGAGGAACTTGTTTCTGTTGAATTTTTAAAGTTATTTATATAGTTGAATAACTAGGTGCACATGTATACACACACATATATACACCTTACGCTTCTAATTTTTTTTATTTCTAATTTTTATTTTTTCCAGGCACATATCAGTTCAGCTCTCTAGAGTCTGCACCACTTGGGACTTCACTTGGCAGAATAAAAGCCAATGACCCCGATGTCGGTGAAAATGCTGCAATTGAGTACAGCATTGCTGCCAGCGATGGATCTGACATGTTTGATATCATCACTGACAAGGACACACAAGAAGGGATTTTAACAGTCAAAAAGGTTTATTTTCCTCTCTGTCTTTTATTGGACTTGGCACTTCAGGTTTTAGATTTCCTTTTCCAGCTGGAGGATGGATCAGATTTCATGAAAGGTCAACTGCAGAGAAACTAGCAGGTGTTAAGCTTCAAACCTTCCTTCCTTCCTTCCTTCCTTCCTTCCTTCCTTCCTTCCTTCCTTCCTTCCTTCCTTCCTTCCTTCCTTCTTTTAAACTGTTCTCACTTGTCAGATACATAGAAATTTGTGGGCATGTACCTTTAGAAATATTAATGTGAAAGTTCTATTGAACATGTAAAAGAGGTTAAGTTAACTTTGTAAGGGGTATATGACAGTTTGCTGTGGCCAACTCGCCACAGCCAATTCACCATGGCCAACTCGCCATGGCCAACTCACTACAGGACAACTTGCTGCGGGACAAGAGTTACTAGAATCATTAAATAAAGGATGCAAAAGGAGGGAGAGAATGAAATGTGCATGACAAAAATGAAAATATTTTTTTAATTTATTTTAAATAATTAAATTGAATTGTTAAATTGTCCTGCAGCGAGTTGTCCGGTGGCAAGTTGACCGTGGTGAGTTGGCTGCAGGGAGTTGACCATAGCGAGTTGGCTGTAGCGAGTTGGCCGCAGCGACTTGGCTGTAGCAAGTTGTCCCATTCCACTTTGCAAGCTGGCTGATTAGCTGAAGTCTACTATTTCCCTTCCAAAGGCTGGAAATAGCCAAATGTTTATGTGGTATCCTGAAAATAGTATGCAAAGGAAATCCAGTTTCTAATGAAATATTTGTCCAGAGACCCTTACTGGATATCTCCCATCCCCCCCCCTATAGCACTTATTTCATTGAGTTCTATAAAGATAAACAACAAAAAAAAAGAAATTATTCTTGTCAGGAGTACTTGGGTTCTGAAGTTTCCACTTGAGGTATTATGATAGACTCTGAAAACTCGTGACTTTCTGATATGTCTTTTTATGGTGTCCACCATACATTATGTCAGCTCTGTTTAAGTAAATGGGGAAATCAGCTGCAGGCCAAGAAATTTATTGGATAAATTAGAGTTCCAATAAGGAATTGCTGGCTCTAGGCATCTGCTTCACATATCACTTGATGGCCCATCCACCAGTAGCAGATGGTCTCTGCCCAGAAATCATCTTTAAAAAGAGAGAAAATCAGTCTGTATGCTGATCTGCAAATATATGCCTTAGTTATCCCTAGTGTCAAAGGGTAGTGAATAGACACAATATGCACCTGGAATGATGTATATATGTGTGTTTGTGCATAAAATTACATAAATATTATAAATTTTGGATGCTTTCTTCTGTAAAACCAGTACAGTTCAGGAACAGCTTCAGTAGTAGTCCAAATCAAGATTGGTATTATTTCTAGGCTAGATTGACAGAAATAAGAACTATGAAAGAGTTTATTAACAGATTTTTTTTTTTGGTTGACATCTTTTCCCATCTCTTTCATATTATTAATCAGGACAATACTGCAGTATAACAAACCAGGATAGTATTATAACAGCATGAGAATGGTATGAGAGCTTTCTCTCTTCATGTAATTTTAGTTTCAATCATGTCTTTCATATGAATTAGGTCCCTCAACAAAAAGTCTGAATAGATAATTTTAGTAGAGAAAATTATCCTTTTTATCTTCATCAGGTCTTTTGTGGAGGGGCAGATTTATATTGGTGGAGCCTTTTCCATTTTTAATTCCCTATAATTTGTCATCTTACCTAAGGTAGGCTTCAAGATAATTTAAACCAGAGGTAGGCAATCTGTCTTCCTGATATTTTGGTCTCTCACAGTTCCTTGCTATTAGTAATAATCAACAGACTGATGGAAGTTAATGTTCAAAATATCTGCAAAGAATTAGATTGACTATTTCTTATTAAAGTGTGGTTAATTCAAAGAAACGTGCAATAGAAACCATGGTTTACATTGAACTTAGTTTTCATTAGCTACAAATGAACACTAGGGGCACTAATTCAGTCCATAGGTCAGATGTAAGAAATCATTTTTATTTTCATTAAAATTCAAAATTTATCTCAATTCATTAGCTCATCCCAAAGAGGCAACACAGATAACACTTGCATACACAAACTTTGGATACTTCCACACAGCCTTAGAGCTGGAATAGTCCTACAACCAGTGATTGCCCTAACAGCAGCTGTTGCAGGAATATGCTTCAACAGGGGTGTCAAACTGGCGGTCCGCAGGCCGGATGCGTCACACACAGGCCACGCCCACCCCAGCTCCACAAAGGGAAAAAACATCGCAAAACGTCATGTGACGGCAACGTGATGCTGCGAGTTTGACACCCATGTGCTTCATTAAAACTTTAATTAGCACTCTTGACATGTGTAGCCTACTTTGTTTATTCACAGGGAGATAAAAGGCAGGGGAAATCCAACTGTTGTGACTGGTAAAAGATTCTGTAGCTATGTGCAAGGACACTGTTAAGGCTACACCCAAGGAGAACTGGGTTCAAGGTTCAGCCATTGGAGCTCCCTGATTTGTTTTCTTTAAACTTTCAATTTCTTTCTTTTTGAGGATATCTGCAATCCAACCACTAGTCCTTTTAACCCATTAACTCTCCATAAATTTGTTTTGAACTTCCATCCTCATTCCTTTTCTCGACATGACCAAATAATCCCAATGAATATCATTCCCTTTTGTATGCAGCACCACATTCATTCAGTGCCCAGTCATTCTTGATTAGTCTTCTTGTTTCTTATTTCTTAGATACCCAAGTCCCATTATCACTCCAGTTCACTTCACTTGTTTCCATTGCCATTCACTTCTCCTCAGGATTCATTTTTGGCCCTACCGAACAGGGATCTGCCTTATATTCAATATTTCTCATCATTCTTGTAACCTTCAATAATTCTCTCAGTCTTTCTTATAAACCAACCAGTCATGCTTTCAATTTGCATCCATTCCTTTACCATGTCTGCATATGAAAAGACTTGCACTTAAACCATGTATTCAAAACAAGTGAACCATTTTCAAAGAAGTTAATCACCAAGAAGTCAGTATCCTGATGCATTGTTGGTTCTTCAAATGGCCCATTCATTTTTTTCCTACATGGTCTTGCCTCATCCCCAGCTAGCTTTTTGCCACCTAACAAAATATTTTCTTCCTGTTCTGCATTAATTTAAAATGTTGCACAATTTCTCTTCCCCCAAGTCATCACTGCTTCTTACATTATTACAATTTTCTGTAATGTAATATATAAGTATCACTAACCTATGGTTTCCTATTTTTCTCATACACACACAACAATCTGTTTGGCAACAGTTCCCATTTCCTGAATTATTTCTTCCAAATTTAACCTACTTCTTCATTTTCATGCTATGATTTATTAGTTCCATTCCAAAAGATTCAACTACCTCAGTATCAGTCTGTTTTACGTTTCCATTTTCTTTGGTTTCAGTGTCATAAAACTTTTCTATTATCTTTCTTTTAGTGCATCCATCAGTTCATACTATTTACCATTTATTCCCTTTATATTCCAAGTCATAATCTTCCGTATGGTATGGCCATTCCTAAATGGCCTGTGGATATTGACTTCTGTTGCCCATCATGACTTTGATCAATCAAGGCTTTCACATAAAACTTTTTAGAAGTATTTCCCTTAGTTATTACCTGTATTATATGGCACATTTCTTGCTAACCAAAGGGTTATACTTTGAAATCTCAGTCCATTGTAGCCAGTATGACTTATTGCAACAAAGTCCAGATTTACCCCAAGCATGCCTGCATGCATTTAATTTATACATCCCACAATCAGCTACAAGGTGTTTGTCTTATTCAGTATGAGCTATGATAGTTAACCATGAAAGCCAATATTCAGTTGCCCATATTTCACCTGTCTACTAACACATACTCTTCAGCACCTAGTGCTTTGATTTTTAAATTTAAGCTTGTAAAAAAAAAGTATGCTACTTATATCGCAGTATATCCTTAGAGAAACTGCTGAGTCGAGATTAATTTGAAATGATTTTTGAAAGATTTATACCAAAGAAGAACAATTTCTGGCTGACCTATATTTAGCATTCATTTTTGAAGGGCTCCTTTGGAATAAGTGTAGTTCTGATTCACCCAAACCAACAGCAATTTAACCATTGATCTCAGCGAGATGCAGATTGAATCTAACGATTCATGCCAAATGTAGCATGTTTCAGCACTTTTGAAGTGAAACACTGATTTGTATTGATTGATAGAGCGAGCCCAGAATGATATAGCACTGCATCAGACAAAGTTCAATAGATAAAGAAACTGCAGTGTTTCAAAGTTGTAAATGCAATCACAAACTCTCTTCTGTTGTTTTCAATGGAACTGATTGTTGAAATAACTATACAAATTGTATATGAGCTTGGGATGCTCATGTATATGTAAAAAGTTTCTATGGTGCGTTATCTCACTGATTCAGACTGACACTTGAAAGACAAGACCATTGACATTTGGTTGTACATGAGCCAACACTTCCTATCTGAAAATAGAATATGATTCACTGCTCTGCTTTGAAATTTGAGACATGACATCTTTTTTAATAGTATTAGCTGCCAGTAATAAAATAACCCAAAACTGGGATGAAATAGAATGTTAATTTATAAGAATTTTATTTTCCATGTTATTTTTTTTTAACCAAAACTCTGTAAGTATTTTCTTATTGAAAGAAGCAATTTTTCAAATAAATTTTAAAAATTATTTTTGTAACCATATTGACACACACTAAAAATAAAAGACTATTAAAGTACTGGATGTTTAAATTATACCAAGTATTTATCAAGTTGTTTTAAAAAAACCACCTGGAAAAGCATTTGCAGAATGCTAAAAGGATACCATTAAAATCATTTTTAAAAAAATCATTCAATTGATGGAAGATACACGATTGAATACAGAAAATATAAACATAGGTATTTGAAAAAGCTATTAAGAATGTAATCCTAAGTAAAACTCATTGAGTTCAGTGAAACAGACAAATATATACAACAGTTGTCATTTTCAAGTTCTAATTTCCATTTCCTAAGTTTTTGTGTTTAAACAAATGGATTTTTCCTGGTTCATTAAACCTTACAAGATTTCCACAATCTTCCTTTTCCCAAGATCTCATATGTCGTAGTTTGAAATCTCTTAAGATGTTTTATTTAAACTGACATTCATGACAGTTACTGTCAGATTGCTAAAAATGGTGACATGATTGATGCTGTGAGATTTGGCATAATTTAAATTGACTTTAATTTAGGGCATTACAGTGCTAACCTCTGGTGTATAGAACTGCAGCACAACTCAGAAGACAGGTTTTCCAAAAATGCTTAATCCTTTATTTATTTATTTTAAAAAGTACTTAGGTAATTATTATTATTTTTTCTCCCTTTCTCTCTTCCTTACCTTCCATATTTGGATACAAGCAATTAGATTTTGAAAAGAAGAATCAATATAACCTAAAAGTAGAAGCGACTAACATTCATCCTGACCCACGATTTTTCTACTTGGGACCATTTAGAGATTCAGCTTTGGTCAAAGTTTACGTGGAAGATGTAGATGAGCCACCTGTTTTTAATTTACCATCTCATTTAATAGAAGTTGATGAAGATGTCAGAGAAGGCAGTATCATTGGGCAAGTGATAGCCCAGGATCCAGATGCAACGAAGAACCTAATCAAGTAAGTTATCTTCCATGAATATCAGAAAGTATATGATCTTGCCTATAATGTGCTTCAGAGTTTAGCAACTTTGATGTTTAATATTGGCAATAAGACTGTTAAATATAATTGGTGGTGATTATTAATTTCATTAAGGATAGGTTTGCATTCCTAGTATTGGTAGCATTAGACTAACATTATATATTATATTAATATCCAAGTCTGGACCCACCACAATTTTCAAAGTTCAACTTCTGTTCATGTTGTCTGGGTTACTAGAATGTGGTATTCAAAAGTAATTGGAAGGCAACTGGCTGAAAAAGGTGATATTTCTCTTCAGAAACTAGTTCTCAGCCTAGCTTGTTCAAATCCAATATGATTTATCAAGTAATTTTGAGCTTCTCGTGAATTTTCAACCTAACCATTTTTGCAAGGTCATTGAAAAAATAAATGAAGGATGTTCCTCACCCCACACCACTCTAATTTCTTAGGGAAGAACAGATTATAGGTATAATTACTTATTTAAATTACTTACTATATTTAAACAAAATAAAGAGATTTTAGCAAAAAAAAAATCATGCTAACTTCAGTCCATATTGTACTTGTACCACTGGTGGAATCCATTTTTTTTTACTACCAGTTCTATGGGCATGGTGTGGCGGGCATGGTGTGGCTTGGTGGGCGTGGCTTGGTGGGCGTGGCAGGGGAAGGATACTGCAAAATCCCCATTCCCTCCCCACTCCAGGGGGAAGGATACTGCAAAATCCCCATTCCCACCCCACTCCAGGGGGAAGGATATTGCAAAATCTCCATTCCCACCCCACTCTGGGGCCAGCCAGAGGTGGTATTTGCCGGTTCTCCAAACTACTCAAAATTTCCACTACCGGTTCTCCAGAACCTGTCAGAACATGCTGGATTTCACCTCTGGCTTGTACTAGTACTTGGCCCAAAGTAGTTAATAACTAAAATAATTATTGACTGCAGTGGAGAGTGAGTGAGTGAGTGAGTGAGTGAGTGAGGGGGGAGAGAGAGAGAGAGAGAGAGAGAGAGAGAGAGAGAGAGAGAGAGAGAGAGAGAGAGAGAGAGAGAGAGAGAGATTTACTTTGCCAGCTTGGAAAAATCTAAACAATCTTAACATTAAAAAAGATGCATAAAAAGAGCAACACATATACACATATATATAATCTATCTATCTCTCATATATCTGCTTATATAAATCCATAACAAATAAATGTTACTTTGCTACAGCTTTGCATCACTTTGAAATCAACTCCATTCCCAACTAATCTGACACTATCATCTGTTTGGGGGAGAGGAGCTAGTTCCTCTCCCAATCCTGCTTCTACTCCTGTTTATTGGAAGCAGCATCATGGCCATATTTTTCATTCAATCTGTGCAGTTCTCAATAACACAATTGGACAATTTTTCCACTAGTCATTACTCTTCACTTCTGTCATCTCATGTCGTCTCGCTTGTCTCCTGAAATTCAAGCCAGCTATTGCTTTACTGCTCCTTCAAAACATCAGCATTCTCTTCTTGGACTTCCTCTCCTCCTTGACCCAAGCCAGCTGCTGTAGTAATATGCAACAAAAAGCTATATTGGATTCAAATTTACAATTCAATTAAAAACAAATTAATACACAATTCAGACCAGAGGTTTTTATGTTAAGGTTTTTGGATAAAACGCTGGAAATGGCACTATTCTTATATATAATAACAGTAGCACGACGTTTGTATGCTCAGTGCTGGGACACCTACAATGGAAGTATAGCTAGTAAACAGTGGTGAAATCCAAATTTTTTTACTACCGGTTCTGTGGGCATGGCTTGGTGGGCGTGGCAGGGAAGGATACTGCAAAATCTCCATTCCCACCCAACTCTGGGGCCAGCCAGAGGTGGTATTTGCCGGTTCTCCAAACTACTCAAAATTTCCGCTACCAGTTCTCCAGAACCTGTCAGAACCTGCTGGATTTCACCCCTGCTAGTAAAGGTGATGGAACTGGCAGAGATGGCTAAATTATCAGCTCTTCTAAGAGAAACATCACTGAAGAAATTCATTTACAATTGGAAGCTTTTGTGGATTTTTTTGCAGGAAATGGGGAAAATCAAGCTATGACATAGGAAGTTGATTATTGTTAAAACTTACTAAATTTTTTGAGACAATGGACATTACAGTATACAACAGTCCATTGGACCAGATGGACTATGTGCCTACTTCTTAAAAAAAACTTTCCACTGCCCTAGCAGAACCACTGGGCATAATTTTTGATAAATCTTTCAGGACCAGCTCCCTACCCAACCTATGGTCACTAGCCACGGTCATCCCTATCTTCAAAAAGGGAGACCCCAGCCTAGTTGAAAATTACAGACCAATCTCTTTATGTTGTGTCACCTGCAAAGTCATGGAATCAATCATTAACCAATCCATTACCCTCCACTTAGAGACTAACAACCTACTGTCTCACAATCAAAAAATACATTGAAGAAAGACATTTCAGGACCAGCTCCCTACCCAACCTATGGTCACTAGCCACGGTCATCCCTATCTTCAAAAAGGGAGACCCCAGCCTAGTTGAAAATTACAGACCAATCTCTTTATGTTGTGTCACCTGCAAAGTCATGGAATCAATCATTAACCAATCCATTACCCTCCACTTAGAGACTAACAACCTACTCTCTCACAAACAATTTGGTTTCAGGAAAAATTTATCCTGCAATCTACAACTCCTACACTGCAAAAACGTATGGACTACACAACTCGATCAGGGC